>JAQQZT010000039.1:14246193-14260372 GCA_030068275.1 Clarias platycephalus | reverse complement strand
GTGTGTGTGTGTGTGTGTGTGTGTGTGTGTGTGTGTGTGTGTGTGTGTGTGTGTGTGTGTCTGTGTGTGTGTGCGTGCGTGTGTGTGTGTGCGTGCGTGTGTGTGTGTGTGTGTGTGTGTGTGTGCGTGTGTGTGTGTGTGTGTGTGTGTGTTTGAGGGAGAGAGATAGAGAGAGGTTGCCACTCTAGCTCACCCTGCCAAAAGGGATTTTATTAAGAGTCAGAGACAGATCGCAACTGCTAACTGACCCACCAAGCTCCGGATCAAGGGCAGTGTGTGTAATTAGTATGCTCTTCAGTGGAGAAAGGCTACAGTGCCATTGTTCAGCCACAGTCACATTAGCGCACCCAACAATGTTCAGCTTTATGACCTCAGTGGCCAGATTGCTTTCTCGTGACATAAATAAGTGGCAATGCAATGAGAAACTGATACTTGCATCAAACTGTTGTTTGTGTGCATGATCATAGTCATCATAACTAATAGTGGTATTGCATAATCTATTGAACATCCTGACAACCCACAGAAATGAGATTCTTTAAATAATTTTACACTTTTACACTTACACTTTTTCTCTCTGTGCAGTTGTGAGGTTCATGGGATTCATTTTCTCCTTTTTCTGCTCCACTGTATCTCACACCATCCCATCTCTCAAACAAAGTAGATAACTCCACCGCTGCGGTATTCAACTGGTAAGAAAGGAGGAACACGAACCTGTGGAGCAAACGGCGCAATGCAACCTTGACAGCAGATACTCATCTTCACACCGTTGCATCCCTTCCCTAGACACACAAACACACACACACAGAGACACACACACATACACACACACACACACAGACACACACACCCTTGTTCCCTGGATTAAAACGACCTGTTCTCTCACTCCAGCATTCTGCCCATTAATTCCCTCCCTCACAGCTCCTCGCATTTGGCTGATTTAACAAGATAAGATTTGAGAGTTGATGTTGCCGGCTGTGAATGCACCACAGGGTCCACAACGGCAACCACACTCCAGCTTCTGAGAAAGAGATGTATCAGCTATTCAGGAATAAAAAGAAAAAAAAGAGAAAATTAGATATGCAGCACACCAATTTTATACTCTCAGCCTCAAAAAAGAAAAAGAAAAAAAGAAAGAAAAAAAAGAAATGGAGGAGATTAATGTAGGAGATCTTACACACTGTCCAACTGAATCAACTGTAATTTATTGAGTAGATTTTCAGAACAAGACTTTATCTCAGAAGTGCTGCTGAGGCCAGACTGACCTCACAATCTGGAAGGCATAATATAGTAGTTCTAGCTGCTTTTTTGGTATATTTGGGCTGATCAGAAGCAATGTTGCGGTTAAACAAAGAAATACAACAATCTGTTCATTCTTTTTTTAAGGTAAAACATTACAGGTAGAAATTTCTATTTTAGTCATGTCAAGTCAATTATTATGATTACGTCGAACCAAAATTTCTTCTACAGAAGAAAGCATAGAACACAACAAAAAATATGTTTGCCTTATAATTTTTTACCTTTTTTTATTTTTTTTTATTTTAGCACTGCCCACAATAATAATGTAACCTAATTTTAGAATATCAGCAATTAACAGACAGAGTGGTTTTGTAACCTATTTACATTGCCTTGTTATTCTTTCTTGCCTTGAAAAAAGAACAGGCAATGATTTAATTTAATTTCATTTTAAATTTTATGATGCTTTTCATGCATAGTATAATGAAACCAAAATTCATGTTTGATTTTTTTTTTTCTCCCTATTTTTTATTAGGTTAATGTTTCCAAATTTAAATGCAAAATGACTTTCTTTTATGTTAACATGCCTGAGGGTGGGTCAAGTAAAAATATTAATAGTAGTAATAAATTAGAGAAACATTACGTTCAATTTTTTTAGCTGCCAAAGTAAAAATGTACTGGTATTCCTAGGCAGTGAAAGCAAACTAGTAAGGAATAATAGTGTTATAACTTACAGTATGTACACTAGGGAATAACTGATTCTGATAAGTGCATTATTTAAGGATTAAACTAAAGAGTAATGACTATATAATAATGATAAGAATCACAGGGAAAAAAAAATTCAAAATAAGGCTCATTTATAATACTGTGTAAAAGCCTTGAGCCATCCCACATTACTTCATATTTTTTCATTTTAATGTATTATAAAGAAATAGTTCTCCACCCTTTTTGAAGGACTGTTTTGCCTCTCATTTTTAGTATGCTTTTGGTTCTCGTTTTTAGTCCAGTCCCGTTACCTGACCAGTTTTGGAGTGTTTTTTTTTTTAAGCCACACCTGACCTGTGAATCTTTAAAAAAAAAAAAAAAAAAAAAAAATCTAACTAGAAGGCATGAACCAGTGAGAAACAGGTTCAGATGATGACAAATGATCAGGATTAGTATACTGGTGATGCTGAATGGTTAAAAGAGACTATCCATCCATCCATCCATCCATCCATCCATCCATCCATCCATCCATCCATCCATCCATCCATCCATCCGAATTATGGCCTAATTTGGTGGCATGTGGTGGTCTTACAAAATTAAATATTCATCTTCAATTTTAAAGAGTTATTATTTAAAAAGTTCTCATGTTTATGTTTGTCCTTTAATGCAGATTTATGATAAACAATGCGGCAAGGATATCAGACTTTCATTGATGAAGGTACAGCTATGTTATTTACCTGCTTTAAAACTGCTCATTTATCTCATCAGTTAATTATTAGGTTGAATTAGGTGTCTGAGAGAATCGAGTGTTTAGCATAGTGTGGAGTGTTTTTGGCTCTTTACAGCAGTCCTCGTTGGACTGATTGTCTGGTCATTGTCTTTGGAGAAACAGATTGAGCATTTAGTTGTGTGATCAGCATGTGCTCTTCTTTCTTCAGTGTGAAACAGAATGAATATTGCAAACCTCTACTTCCACGACGGCTTTATTCGTACATATGGCTGCTATAATGGCTGCGGCTGCCATTGTTACCCACACACACCCACACACTAACATTCTGTCTATCTCATTTTATGAATACTAATTCGCCAGTTTGCCGGGCCTCATTTCTGATTAACTCAACCCTCTTCGGAATCAGACAGCAGAGACACATATCTTGGGGCATCATTGAAAATAAGTGGGTTACAAGGCTACAGAAAGGATCAAGTTTCTGGCTTAATGAAAATCAATGCAATGAGACTGGTTGGAAAATGTGTCATAATGTCAGCCTTGGATGATGTGCCATTATATCATTATGCCTAATTTCATCTTTTATACTTGTGTTTCCATTGTTAGTCTTTCTTTTTAAAAGACAGGCATGTGAATGATTCATAACTGTCTGTTATCATTAATTCAGCATGGCTGAGGCAGAGGCGAGAGGAAGTTTTGAGGTTTGCAAAGAGTCCACTACTATGTCAATCACTATATCCTTCTCTTTAATATTGACAATAATTCCACATCATCCATATATTCCACTTCATCATATAATAAGCTTTCAGTTTAATATGCATTGTTGTTTACATGGATAGAGATTATGGGATGTTTATGCTATACACCTGACCTATGAATGCCAATATTTTCCTGTTGAATGCATTTTTTAAATGTCATAACTTGGTAGACAATAAAGCTAGGAGCTATGAACTGATTTTATTTTCTACTAAGGGGAACATACTGTATGGATCCCAGCTTCTGACTTACACACATACTCCTTCAGTTTCATTTTTTTCATTTAACTCATGTTTGGGGAAAAATGATGGATAATTATTTACAGCATCCCAGGCCCAGCTCTTGTTTCTTGAACACCCTTAATCTGTCACTTTATTTCACCATAGCTTAACGTTTGTAGTATCACACACTCAATAATCATGATCAGTTGCATCTGTTATTTTCTCTCACAGAAATTAGACCCCAACACTGAATGCACAACTAATAAAAGATGTAGCTGGAGGAATATAATAGATATAATAGATCACAATGACTGATCACAGAAAGTTAGAAATGATTTCAGATGGACGACAATTTTCATGTTTCTGGAGAGAGGTTTTAGGTTTGTTTGCATTATTTATGAAACATAGATGTATTATTAGGTGTATTATTACTAAGTATAGCCCATGTTCTGCCTAACCAGATCTGATGGATGGATTCAGGTGTTCCTACTTGTTTGAATGAAGTCCAACAATCAATAATTCAAAATGGGTGATTAATAAAAATTAAGCAAGAAAACAGTTATACCCTCAAACTGAACATATACACTACAAAATTAACTATAAAAGTTTATAATCAGTGCCATGTATGATTAATAAGCCTATTTCTATACATATTAAGCAAATTATACACTCATACCAGAGACACCCACTAACATGCCCTTATCGGTCAGTGGCACTGCTGTGCTGAGAAAGAGACATCGCCTGATTAACTGGTCGTCAGTGGAGGTGCTATGGTGGTCACATCCTTGTTATGGCAGGGTTTATCTGCAGGCTGATACATTGAACACTACAGTAAACAACTCTATATCTAGAAAGCACAACACATCTTCTTACGTGCATGGCAGAACTAACTATCTGTGACTGGTGGAGAAGGTCGACTGACAGGTTGTGTAATTAACTTGGTACTATGTAGCCAAAAGGTGGACAAAAAAAATTAACTCAAGTTTTACAAATCTCACAAGTTTCTCTTTATATTTCCACTCATTCCACTTTAAAATATCAGCTAACTTCCGGGTTTCATGCTTAAATCCTAAATAGCGTTAAATGGAACGCTAGTGCGCCAGAGTGTACAACCACTTGTTCTACACACAAAGTTGCGCCCTTGATTAGTGGTTAGAGAATGATTTGGGATTCAGCCTTGTTTTAGAAGATAGTTAGTGCTGTAGTTTGTCTTATGAGTAAATATAACAAACGATTCAGAGATCATTCAGAATGGCTTAGAAGCAATTACTAAGTAAACAGTGTTGTTTATGATGGCGTTATCACATGTGTTTTCTTGTTGAAAAGGCTTCTGTGACTGGTTTTGATTGAGTTTTGGCAGGTAGCTCCTCTCCCCTCAGTGCTGCGGACTGTACAGACCTTCTTTCACCTACAGTATGCTGGCGACCGACATGTAGCATGCCAGTGCTGTTACCATTTATTATCGCCACTCATGGTGATTACTAATCCAATCAGGTTACTTGGTTGGAGCTGATTGTTGTACAATAAGAAACAGTTGATAATTTTGACCATTTCTTTTCACCAGTTTCCCGATGTATATTGGGCCATACTGGTAGCGGGTTCTTAACTAGAACCAGGCGTGAAAATGCTAAAACGTAATGCTAAAAAGTTAATATTAAAAGTTTTATTTCTCCTCTCCATGTTTGTAAATTAGTGAATTTAGTCTCATTAAATTGTATCAGACTTATAGATTCAACATACAGTAGATACATTCTACCCTTTTTCTCTCTCCTCTCCTTTCCTCTTCTACTCTGTCCTCTCCTTTTTCTCCTCTCTTCGTCTTTGCTGTCCTCTACTCTTTTAGTTGACCAGTGATTCCCAGTGCTGCTCACATGTTGACCGGTGCCCTTCATGTCATAAGTCTCCTCTGCCCTCCTCTCTCACTTTGACAGATACATCAGGCCTGGTTTCGGCAACGGAGCCTCTGGAGAGTGTGAGAAGCTCTCATCCTGGCCTGGTGCTGAGGAGTGAAGTGTGGGGAGAGTAGTTGTCTCCACTGGGACTGCTGGCTCGTGGCTCCGTGTGGCACTGAGGCCATGTGAAGAAGGAGCCAGCTCTGCCCTTTTCAACCTCCTCAAACTGAAATTCACCACAGCTGCTAAACGCTCGGCTGCTGCTCCTGTGCTCTGTCCAGTTATATCTCAATTTGTGTCACTTTTTTTTCCTCTTGGGCATTTTCGTTTGCCCTGCTTTGTCTTTTGCTCATCTTCTGGATCCAGTAAAAAAGACTGTAGATTAGGCAGAGCTGAATTACGGAAATAATATATATCCAACATATATACATGCAGATTGGAATAATTTGTTCCTTATGCAATATATTCAAAGTAGCTGCACAGGAATTTAGGTATGTTTGCATTTTTTTTTTTTTTACAAGAATGGTAGATGAATTGATTTTTGTATGTTCCTGCTCATGTTGGCTGATGTTTTCTCTTAAACAGTGGTCCATGAGGCTCATCAAAGCAAACAAATCAGGTCCTGGATTTAAGTTGAAAGACCGTATCTTGGGAGCACATTAGTGCGTATGTGCATAATCTGCCTCTTTGGCTTTGATGTGGCTTTGTTCTCTGACCCATTTGAGCATTGGTCAGGATCGTGGTGTGCTTGTAAATTAGAACTGGCCAATCAGCAGCAGATCTGTGTACTTATGGCGTTGTCAGTTGAAAGCATCTCACTTCGCTATAATATTAGATAAGTGAAGATGCACTCGATTTGCACAGGATTTTCCTTGCACACCTTATACTGAACTAATAATATAATTTGTGATTATACACTACACATGAGCAGAACTCCTGAAGTGTCCTGAAAGCGGAAAAAAATAATTGTTGCGTCATCTCAATCTTTAGCGATCGAAGCAGCTCTGATTTATTCATTTAGTCTACCCATCTCTCTTACCTTCTTATCTGTACACTCTGCTCAAACAGATAAAGTTCTTACGCTTTAACATTCATGCTAGCACCTCTATCAGTGCCATCCTGTGTGCAGTCTAGTAGATCACTAACTAGCTGAGTGCATCTGCGACCTATGGCTGTATTGCATTCCGACTCCAAGATTTGCTCTATCTACAGTACATTTTATTTCTTATGAACGTGTCACTGGAAAATGGTGAGTGAGAAAAGCAGCTCTTGTTCACTTGTTTTCAGGATCTTACACTAAAACTTGACCATTATCCTTTATGTTGGAGACTTTTTTCTTTTCTTCTGTTAAACACATTACAACTGAGCTAACAATGTTCCCCTGTGACATCAGTGCATACGAGTGCTAAATTCTCACAGAAATAACAAAAGCACAGCCAGCAAATTAGCACCGGAACCTCTAAGCACATCACAAATGTTTCAATATTAAGCTTTTTGTGTGTTTCACAGTGGAAGCTTCCTTTAAGGTTTCTACATAATGGTGAAATTCATGTTAGCCCTATGTAAATCAGCAGTTAATTGTTTTTTTTTTGTGCAGATATACTTTTTCCTCGTTTGTACATCAAATCTCTCTCATCACAACGGTGCATATCTAGCATCGGTGCCTTATTAACCTCTTTTCAGGCAGATTTCGAATCTATTAAAAGTGCAGGAAAGTAACAGATTTGAACTTTTTTCTTTCTTTTCTTCGAAGACAAGTGATGTTCAAAAAAAAAAAAAAAGAAAAAAAAGAATTAAAAAAACAAGAAAGACCGTTACGTCTCTGCGGCTTTCAGTTAAAGACGGGATTCGGTGCCGACTTTGGAGGGTAAATTGGCCTGTTTCAGCCATAGATCTGACATGTTTGGAGTCAGATAATGTGCATCAAGGAGCGAGGGCCCAGAGTGATTAAAGCTAGCCTAGACATAATTATGTCAAACTCTGCAGTTGTCCTAAGCCCACTCTAGTTGAAAGAGATTCCTCTGAAATAAAATGAGAGATAAAGAAGGGGGAGAAGAGGCGAGAGGAAGAGAGAAAGTGGGTTTTGAAGTGCTTTGCAACATTACTGAAGTGCCCTCCGCTGACCTGCCAATTTGGGTAAACGCCATGTCTGCTCTGAAACATAATGTAGACGTTCTTTCTGAAATAAGGTGATGCAAAGCACAGGGCCAAATGGGTGTAATGCTTCTGTCAGAGCATGAAAGCGTACACTTTGAGCTCAAACCTGCAAAGCTAGTAATACAACTTTCTTTTTATTTTATAACCTATTATATTGTTACTAAAATTTGAGGCAAAAAAGACGAATACATAAGATATGTATGATGATACATAAGCTTTTATGTTGAGTCTTACTTTTTATATTATTATTATTATTAGTAGTAGTAGTATTAGTATTAGTAGTAGTAGTGGTGGTAGAGGCTATGCTTCATGTACTGTATATAATTGTGCATGGGTGGCCATCTTTCTTCCATCACAGTCTCTGGCTGATTTAATCATTCGTTTTATTGAATGTCCTACATCGCAGACATTAGTGCCAGAGTAAACAAATTAACAACTGTACTATTGTGTATTAGTAATCACAGTCACCGTGTCTTTTTTTATTACCTCATTTGGCATGTCAAGATCTCTGCGAACAGAGAATATAATCAAGCATTACCTGGATTTATGTCTGCGAGGTGTACGGGTAGAAGAGCTATCGTTTAAAGATGTTCCATGATTTCTAATTAACAGGCAATCAGGATAAAATAAATATCGCCGTCCAATGTAATAGCTAATTGAAAAAAATGCGGACATGAAGGAAAGGAACTTGCAAGGCTTTATTCCTGCATAAATGAATAGAGGGCTTATCACTCTCAGGGCTCTCTAAAGCAGCTAAATGAATAATTATCTGTGACTTAGGGAGTTAGGGTGATACCCACTGAGATGCTCAATTTGGGGATACAGACATTGGCAGAGAGGGAAAGGTCGAAGGATGAAGAAGGGATAGGGGGAAAAAATGGCGATGAGTAGACAATTGAATTTTAAGAAAGTGCTCATCTAGTCTTGTGGATATGTGTTTCATTTGGCTTTGAGTACATATTTTTATGTTTGTTATTAGTGAAGTAATTTAATGAAATGATGATGTTCTGACTTCGTGGATCTAATGGGCAGAAACTAGTATGTGAGATTTGGTACACTGTTCACATTTACTGTAAAACATACAGTAACTTACTGTCAAGTGAGTGTGAATTTGCAATTAATGGTTGCAAAACATTTACAGTAAAGTATAGTGATACATGACCATCAGAATGTCTCATCAGTCTAACATGACAGTATTGATTCATTTCCATGTTTCCCGAACTGATCTGCCATAACATTAACACCATATAAAATAAACACGAAAACACTGATTATCATTTATATACCAGTAAACTGGTGACTGGATCATGGATACCCAAGGCTCATTTATGCCTGTGTGGAGCAAAGGCTAGTCTGTCTGGTCTGATCCCATGGAAAAGCCAATGCAGGACAACTCACCGAACAAAACGTCAGTGCTGGCCACAATAGGACATCCAGTGCACAACACACAGGAACCAGCAGGCAAAGAGCCCAAGGCCAATCTGATTATACATCCACGGAAATTGCCGGACAAACAAGTCTGATTCATAGATAATCCACCGCACCCCACAACCCACAGCAACCAAAGAATTCACTGCCAATGTTCCAGTGCCAGACACCATAGCACACCCCCAGAGGTAGAGTTATGCCCCAAGGGGGCCAGAGCTGTCCTGGCAGAACAAAGGGAACCTACACAATCCTGGGCATTATGTGCTGCATTGTAATGTTATGACTTATCGGTGTATAAAGTAAAGTAAGACATTTACATGCTCTGTTTTTAAAAAAAAATTTTTTATAGAGTATGACTATGTTTCCAGTAATATGCTGTACATTTAAAATAAAATACCATCCACAACATCCATGCTTTTATCCAAAGTGACTAACAGTTGAGACAGGATATAACTGAGCAAGGTTAAGGGTCTTGTTTAGCTAAAGATCCAACCATGCCAGCCTTGGCAGTGCTGGGATTTGAACTCATGACCTTTTGATCTGTAGCACAAAGGCGTAACTATTGAACCATGCAGGTTTTTTTTTTTTTTCCTCAAACAGGCTGCACAGAATTTGAACTAAAGGACTAATTTCAGTGCCTTACTAAAAACCAAAGTTTTTACTAGCATGGCCAACCTCAACCCAAAAGAGGGTTTGTATTTGCCTAAAATAGCAGCTTAAATAAAGGGAGCACACACACACACACAAAAAAATCCAATAATTTTCAGATGTTGACACTGAAGATATTTTTACCAATCTCACTCCTACTTAAAACATTAGCAATCCCAATGTGCACTGTATTTTCTGGCATTTTACTGTAAAACAATATAATGTCCTATTTCCCCAACTGATTGCAAAAAAAAAGACAATAAAACTGTAATTTGCTGTTAAATAAATACTTTAAATGTACGGTAGATTTTTCCGAAACTAAAAATATCTCTTTAGTGTTTGGAAACCATCAGTGCAGCTGTTGTGAAGAGGCATTGCAGGCTCAGAGGACACTCTAGTTGTAGTTGTTCCAGACTGATGTGAACGACGCAGCACATGACATGGCCTGAGACTCTGTACTCAGTGTACGCTGGGAATCTTAGCGCACTCTGCTGAGCCATCTGGAAGTGGTTTGGTGCCACTATAAAACTATGTCCCTTTATGAGAATGGCTTCAGGCTGTTCTTCTGTCGTATACAATATGGCTGTAACATGGATATATATATGGGTAGGGTTTGCATGGATATGGATTAACATGGAAATTAATTACACTAATAGTGTCATGTTCGACTGGTCAGACATTCTGATGGTCATGTATCAGGTTCTCACTGAGAGCTTGCTATGTTTAATGACATTTCTATCCTGGACTAAATATTCTTTTTCTGTTATTATTATCTATTCAAACTATATGTATATAGAGATGCTATTTCAGTGTAAAGCTATTTAAAAGCCAGTTAAAAGAACAGAGTGTCTCTAATATGTATTATCTGAGAAGAGGCTCATGAAGACTGCATATATATTTTATTACTAAGTAAAAGAGGGTTTTTTAAATAAATATACTTCTATGGGAATTGGGCAGAAATAAATGACACTCCTCTTTTCTTCAGTCATTTACTTTGTCATTAAATCTTTTTCCTTATTATTAATAACGCACAAAAAAACATAAACCTTCTGTATATTCCCTTATTTTCAAAGCATAACCATTTCAGTTAAAAACTTAATTTTTGTCATACTTACAGACATTTTATTGCATTTAATATCACATTACATTGTCTTCAAATCCCTGGTTGAAATATTACGGGAGAAATTTAGTCGTGCAATTATGGGAAAATCTATGAGAATGCTCTGAGGGTGCCGTGCTTTAATCTTTCATAAGTTCTTAATAAGCAATTCTACATTTAAGCAAATAAAAGACAAAAAAGCAATAGAATTTTTAATCTGGGCCCCATCTTCAGTCAAAACCATTTCATTTAATAATGCATAATACAATAACATTTTATTGTAATATAAGCAGAAAATAAGGAATCGTTAAATGTAAAGACAATTAAATAAAAGCCGTCAACCAAACTAATAAAAAACAGCATTTGACATGCGGGCGAAATGAAATCAATGTTAAATCTTTATGGGCTTGTATGCAGGATTATTATGATTTTCATCATGAATAAATTCTTGGCTCCTGAAGGCTCTATCATTGTATTTCTCCTCTTTTTTTTTTTTTTTTTTTTTACAGCCATGGTTGTTGTGCCAGGGAGAGATTTGCTCTTGAGCCCAGAGTTGGACAGCCTCTCCCCCATAATGAAGCAGTGGACACTACTCTTATAAAAGACAGCAGATCTGAACGCCCACCTTCCTGCTTCTTTGGATTCCCAAGATCACTAACACTACATGCAGCCAATTACACACATGGACACTGAATAGATGAAGGACTGACTGGAGCCAGAATTGGCATCCTAGAGTGGCTGAGGGTGTGGAGCGATCTGTTCTCGTCTCAGTTTCTTCCGCTCCTCCTGTGTTTTCTCTCTCTCTCTTTCTCGCTCTGCTTTTTTCCTCCTCATCTCTCCCTCTTTTCCTCTCTCTCTCTCTCTCAGTCTCTGATAGGGAGATTAGGCTGTCTCAGGATGCCGGTGTTGAAGTGAGACATGGGCTTTTATCCCTGTACCCCTCCCCAGCCTTTCCTGTGCTCTTGTCTGGGGCCACTCATTTATTTACATTAGAGCCTGGAATGAAAGGCATCAGAGGAAGTTTTAAAACCAGGAGCGCCACAATGGCTTCTTTAAGCCGCCACCCAAAAAGCCGTTTGCAGTTGGGGCTAAGAGGATTTGTGTCGCGTCCGTGTATCAGCCTCTTCAGAAATAACAGGGCTACTTTCACCGAGCCTTGGACAAAAGTCAAGTGCTTCAGAGAAGAAAAAAGTCTCAGAGAGGGATCGAGAAGAAAGGAGAGTGGGAGGCAGGGATTTTTTTTTTTCTTTTTATCAGCCTGATCTTACTAAAAATGAAAATGAAGCCCATACGTCCATGTTCGAGCGGAGGTGAGCAGGTTATCGGATCTTAGTGATCATCAGAGGGTTGAGGAGGCTGAATGCTGGACGGCTGACGAAAGGTCAAAGGTCAGAAAAGTGAGAGCGATTCTGACCCATGCAGATGTGACTAACAAGAGGCTTACTCTGTATAGGCCTTATTCATTCTGTCCTTATTTTCTCTTGGCCAACCAACCTGATTTACATCTGAGGCCAGCATTTTCTCCTCCTTCTTGTTCCACCGTTTCTCCTTTATCATGCAAATGCTGAGATGGATATCCCATTTTAGCCGCTTTTCAGAGTGCCAAATTTCTGATGAGCTTGTGAGTCTAAATTTGATTTAATCTGGGTCAATTTGAAGAGTTAAAATGCTGCAACCGCTCTCTTCTGAGCTCATTTTGTCATTTTACAGCACAGGCTTTGCTGCTGATTGTAATAAATAACATGAGAATTATGCTAGTGCATAACATCAGCAAAATCTTCCTCTCTCTCTCTCTCTCTCTCTCTCTCTCCTACCTCTCACTCTTTCTCCCTGTGTTTGAGCATGTTCCAAGGAGAATGTAAGTACATAGGATACATAGGTAATAAAGCATGAGGGTCACATGTTCACCACCTCTGTCTCTCCTCAGCCCTTATTTCTTGGTTTCTCAAAAAAAGGAACATAAATTTCTGCACATTCTAGCCACCTATAGATATAGATGTAGCTAGTTACCTAAAGATATAGACAAGTAGATAGATGATCTAGATGTTGATGTTGGGTGTTAATTCTTATGTTTTGCAATACAGATTTGTAATCTGTCACCAATCGTTGGACATTCTTAGAAAAATGTTGCATAACCAGTATGTTGTAAATGAAAGTGGTTCAGGTAAAACCTATAGATCTTCTTTTTTAGAGAAGATTTACACCTATTCTATTTAAACCTATACAATGACCCTGGATCCACCCCTTTAAATAGTTATTGAAAACAACTTGCTTAGGTTTAAAAACCTGTCCTAGAAAATGTACGTTCATTCGAAAATTGCATAAATTTATTTAAATTCTTTGTATTCGTATGTTTCAAGCACCACCATGAGAACACTCTTTATGCCCCACCAATTGTCTCCCAGTTCTCCTCCTTTCTTCATCTCCTCTGTCCCTCCATCTTGGGTGCCTTTTCTCCATTTCTGCCAGAACCACAGGGGATCTTGTTTATTTACTCTGTTTTTTGGGAATCAAAGCTGTCGCAATCACACACTGCCAACTTTACGGCACCCCTGAAACCCCCCATCCCTCCCCTCTGCTCCCCACAGTTTGTGTCTTCCTCTCCCCAGACGCTCATGACGGGTGTGGTGGGGAAGGAGGCGCAGGGACGGAGTGCGTGCATGCGTGTGTGCATATGGAGATGTGTTTGGCGGAGTTGGTGACAGAGAATGAGCAGAGGTCCCGGCGGTGTTGATTTGTACTGCAGCAGGGACCCCCACACCTAATAAGGCCCCAGTCTCAGCACACTGTCTGACATGACACTAATACAGCATATGGAAATGAGACGTGCATATGGCTGCAGCTAGGTGCGATGTGACCCTCGCTACATAAATCTCCGGCATTGCGGCGTGCCACCTTTGAAGGAGGACTGTAAATCAGCCTGGAAAGATATGAGAATATTGCAAAGTGGAGTACGTAATGCACCCTTCTTTCCATCTTTTATGTCTTTTCAGGAGCTTTGTTTTTATTTGCTCTTGCTTTCTCATCAGAAGGAATATCATGAGACAGAAATAATGTGATTTGAGGTGGCGAGGATGTGATAAGGAGAGGTTGAATATGTCAGAATTAGCTATATGAGCATATCAATCACTCCAAGAGCTGTGGTTATATGAGTGTGAATGTGTTTGTCTCTGTATTTGAGTAGGGAATGTTAATAATAGAGTTAGGGGTTTAATGGGTCTGAGTGACTCACTTTGATAGGTGTGTGTGTGTGTGTGTGTGTGTGTGTGTGTGTGTGTGTGTGTGTGTGTGTGTGTGTGAGAGAGAGAGAGAG
>JAQQZT010000039.1:14232505-14245478 GCA_030068275.1 Clarias platycephalus | reverse complement strand
GCACACAGAGACGGGAATCGAGCCTGGCCGGGAATCGAACCCGGACCCTGGAGGTGGAAGGCGACAGTGCTAACCACTACACCACCGTGCCGCCTCACTACATGATTGTTGTATCATAATTTTTTTTCTTAAACTCTTTATACTGTATGGAGATTTAATATAAACCTCAGCAGCAGCCACTATTATAACACTTTCTGACCAATCAGATTCAAGCTTTTGACAGAGATTTAGTATAATCTAAACTCTTTGTTACTTCACTCACATTACAGCATTCTAAAAAATATTATAAAAAATAAAAATGAGAAAATTTAGAGCTGTTACCAAAGCCCAAAATCAACTTCATATTTTAGCATGCCTCGTTTAGACAACGCTAGGAGAGAGGGCCATCGGAATGCTTTAGCCAGAATCTCTTCTGTTGTGGAACAGGACTCTGAACAACTGGTTCCACTGCTGATGGCCTCACGTCTGGAAGGCAAGACTGAAAATGCCAAGACAAGACTAATTTGATGGCATCATTTGAGAAATTGTACAGAAAATGCTACCACTAGTACTGCTGATGGTCTTCCTGGTTTACACACGATACAGTGAGTTGTAGGACTATTCAGTGACATTTGGCTGCAGCTGGATGTGCAAGGAGGCCGTAGCTTCATCCAATGTTGACCATCCTCTGAATTTTTAATTTCTGGTGTTGATGGACACGCAGATTTTGTATAAAATCAAACATTCTTATTTATTTTATAGAAGTCATTTTTGTTAGAAATGTACAGTCTATGTGCAATGTTTCTTCGGTCCGTGGTAAACAAAGATGTGCACTTTTTCTACTGTATGTAATAAAACAGGCAGCAATAACAATCCCAATTATAATATGAGAGTGTCTGCAATCCACCTGTGATCCTTTCCCTTTTTTCTTTTTTTATTAGTCAGTTACTAATGTGATTTTTCAGTTTATGTTTTTAGTATTTCTAATCATTGTTACGGTTTTTCTGTACATCATTTGTAGAGCGAGATGAAACAGATGGTCATGCTTCCCCCTCTTCTCTTGCACCATGTACGTGGGAGAAAATGGTGCTGCCTGCAGTATTGGTATTCACAGTTGGGAAAGAGAAACGGTCTAATTCTCCATATTGAGTAAAGGTTTAGGTGTTAGGCATTAGTTGTTGTTTTTTTTTCTTCTTCACTGTTGTTTTTTGTTTTTTTTCCCTGATGGGTGCTTTTTTGTGAGTGAGCACGCTTCTCTTTATCCCATGTTGTTAGAGGAGTTAATGAAATAAATGTGAGAGCGGAGATAGGAATTCTCCTATTTTCTGCTTCCTACTGTTTTTCCCATTGCCTGGCCCAGGCTGTTAATTTAGGAGCGAAGCAGATAAATTAGAGTCATGTGGTCATATGCGATATTTGTTTTTGCTACACAGCTGCAGGTACCCATAAAACGCTTGGAAATGTATTTGATTTCGACCAAGGCCCCTCGTTTTAATTTACCAATCTCGTTGGTTCTCCTCACACAACCAGAGTTGGCTAATTATTTGATCTCCTTAAAACGAAACGTTCTTTTTTTCCCGTATTCTCTTGTGTGGCTAACAGCCTCTACAAATAGGCAAGAGCAGGTTTCTTGATTCTCTCTCTATTGCTGACAATTTCCCTCTCCTGGTTAACTCCCTGTGAAAGCAATTTGCCCCATACTCAGGGAAGGTAATGAGCAGATGGTACCATTGTAAATGATGATGCGCCCATAATAAAGAGTTGATAAACATGGAATTACTACTGGGCGGTGGGCGCTAAACAGTGTGGTCGGCAGAGATGCCGGGAACATTGAGGGCAGCCCCCGAGCCTCATGGCATCCTGTGCCAGGCCTGGAACGGTGTGCTGTGTGCATCGCAAACAGTGCTGCCTGCTTCATACACACCATGACTGAGGCAGGGGAACAACAGTGCAATTCAAATGGGGTGGGATTTAAACTGGAGACTTTTTTTTTTTTTTTTTGCCTGCACAATTTTCTCCACCAATCCCCATTTTTTAATATTGCTCACCACATGTTTTTATTATTATTATTATTATTATTATTATAAATTAATTAAATTATTTATTTTATAAAGATTTCATTATTCCTACCCGAGTGTTAGATGCTTTAGCTTAATGTCTTGCTGTGTGTGTGTGTGTGTGTGTGTGTGTGTGTGTGTGTGTGTGTGTCAGCACTTGTTAAGAAGCCAACTGTCACAATGGAAGTATGAATTTTTATGTGTGACATTGAAGTAACACCTAGCAGTATAATATGTAAACCAAGCTTAAATAAGCTTAAAATACACGAAATGCAGAGAAGGAACCATTGCTGTTATTTGTGGCCACAAACATCTCTCTCATGTGCTGCTGCTTGGATTTTATTTTTGGCTTGAATCCCAGCAGAAACACTCACCATGGCTGAATATAAGTGCCCACTAATTTCCTTTTGGATCTCGGGCCATGGTGTTGAACGTGTAGGCGTGTGTTTGCTCAGGTCATGACACCGGACTCCAGTTGAGCATTTTTACCCTCACTCTGGATGTCCAGCTTTTTACGCATCATTATGTATCATATATGCATTCTGATGTTTCTGTACACTCTATGTTTTTTTTTATATATATTTCATATCTTTACTTGCTCTAAATATTTAGTATGTTACTAACATTTTCTCTTTGTAGAGAAGCATCAGAAGTGTCCAAGAGAGTGATCTAAGTGGTGGCATTCAGGGGATGAAAGAGTAGGGAAAAACATTTTTGCCTGAAAAGCCTTAAGGCTGACCCAGATCACAACCTACACCGCGTCTTGCGCAAATTACTGCCTCCTCAATATCCTTGTTAATTTACTGCAGAAAACAAGAAGTTGTCCATAGCTTCCTTAGCATTCTGCTCAGAACAACCAGCATATGATTCCTCATATTCACATCTAACCAAAATCCTGATCCCAACCTGTTTCTACAATTTATATCAGATAATTTTTTAATTAACTTTGATTTAAATCAGAATGAGTAATGAAATTCTCTGAATTATTAAGGATCATTCTCAAATATAGATATCAGTTCCCCTGGTCTTTTTTTGAACCCACTTCTTGGCCCACTAAATGACCGGCTTAATAAACAGTCGTGTTCTTGGCAGGGTCCGGTCCCAAAAGCTGAAAGAGACATTTTAGAGTGTCTTAGTACTGTGTCAAGATCACACAGATGAATGAAAACAGGCAGACCAAAAAATTCCCAGCCTGCCTGACTTCTAAAGGTCCATTAGTGGAACTGGCCAGCTGTCAGTCCTCTCCACTCCTGTGCGTTTTCTCCCCTCACTCCCAGTGCAACAAATCACCAGGCAAAGTTTAATGCGATTAAAAACGTGCAGTGTCCAGGCCATCTGATTGGGCAGGTAGCCTGGTCTGGGGCGCTTGCCGTGTGCCAAACCAGAGCCTTGATGCTGACAGTAATTAGCACATGCTTGTCATTAACAAACACAGATTAGGCAGAAGCTCATATGGCACGGTGCCATGGTGGGGGTGATGCTGATGGCTCTGCTGCCATCTCCTCTGCCTAACCGGTACGACCAGCCACCAGGCAGCACTCACTGAACCTCTGTCTTAACCAAATTTGAGGAATCTGTGTAGATTTATGAAAATGACTTTTAAACACAGCGTCTTTGTGGGCTGAGGCCCGTCTGGCCATGAAGGGGACCCTGCTGTGAGGTTTTAATGAAAGATCATAGTAGCCCTCCAAGACCGTCAAGTGAGCCATGCGCCCTGTAAAGCCCAAAATAATCTGTTTTACTTTTAATGGAAGCCATTTTATATTCATTAAGATCAAAATGCTGATCTTTTTTTTTTTTTTTTTTTTCGAAATAGCTGGCAAATTGCAAAGCTATTCCAGTCACAGCTTGAGAAGCCAGAGGCCCCACAGCTTTTCATCTGCTTCATAAGTAAGAACGGGCCTAATATCTCTAATGTGCTTTGATGGAGCAGAGACCTTCACAGGTGGCAGAGGGAGGCAGTCATCAAGCTCACAAGTCAAAATATCAAGTCTCCTTTCAGCATAGCCATCTCTCTCTCCCTCTCTCGGTCTCGTTCACACACATGCACACACACAAACATACGCACACCTCTCCCTCACTTTCTTCCCGCCTGATGCTTGCAGGTGTGAGAGAATGGGATAATTAACTCTGACATGTCTCAGTATTGTCTGATGAAATGGCTGCTACTTGGAGCACCAGTCTTCCATATTTACCTATCAGCCTCCTTTTTATGGTAATTAGTATTATTTCTTCTCTGACACCCATTAAGTCCAGCTCACAGAATAGGAAAAGGAAAGACAGCTTGTTTCCTCTGGAATATTCTCATGCACTGCTGTAATTATTATTATATTGCAAAACAGGACAAGAAGGTATTTAGTACATGCCTAACAGAATGGGTCTTTTTTTTTTTTTTTGCTACGTCATTTAATTACCTTCAGATTAAAGTCTCCGCTGTCACTAACCCCAAACGTTGTTGTTGACTAATAGCATGCTAAATATTTCAGCGTTTAGCAGTGTGCGGCTCTGCACCTGATACTGGGTGTGGAGTTACGCACGAAAAGAGTTTGCAATGATGTTCTCGCACTGGCCAGCAGAAGGCACAGTTGTTGCATACCCAAATTTAAGCCAAGCACCCCTGTGCCCTGGTCCCAGCCAACCCCCCCTGAGTCTGCCATCTCTATAGCTTTACAGAGCTCACATCCAATCCCCAGGCAGACAAACACCAAGCCTAGTTTTTTGAAATACAGAAAAGAAAAGAAAAAAAAAAAGCGGTGGCATGTTTACAAGTTCCAGTATCTTGAGTTTGTGTGTAGAATGCATGGTTTCCTTCACATGGATGGCTACCTTCAGCCCTCCATGTGTATGTATGTGGTTGTCTGGTGTAGATAAGGGAATACGATAACCTTCTCTCTCTCTCTCTGCACATCCTCGGGAGTGAGGTGAGTGTTCCTGGTCCTGCCAAGGTGCTGTTTAATGGGCCTCTGAAAACACTCAAAAGACAGACACAAATGTGTGTACGGGCACAGGGCCAGCGTAGGCTCACTGATCTTAAACAGGAGGAAGGTTGTGAAGGAATGCTCGAGGACAAGACTACGGCAAGGAGAAAGGTAGAAAGAGTGAGGGGGAAAAAAAAGTGTGTGAAAAAGTAGGGAGGGAAATATTCAGAAGGCAATGGCTTGGGGGAAAGAAAGAAAGAAAGGTCAAAGTGGAAATAAAGACAAGTGAAGAATGACAGGTATAAGACAGTAGTACTGTAGAAGTAGTTCTGCGCATGCAGAACGGCAGTAGCAAGTCCGCCCTGTTAATATTTCAGAGAATACCGAAGTTAAACGGATTACAAATAAAAAGGGAAAGAGTCTCACGTTGCTGATTTTAAAGTAATATAACATCTTGACCCTTAAATTCTTCCTGTAATCGGAGGCATGCATAGCAAAGAAATGTGTGGCATCAGTTAAGCACGCTCAGTCACGTTACCTATTTATTTCTCTCTCTTTCTTTTTGCATAAAAGGCTGCCTTAATCCTGAAGGATTCCATTTCCTGCAACCAGAGAGTCCAAAGGAATCAAGCAGGTATGAGAGAACTATCTTGAAATACACACAACCACACACACGCACGCACACACAGATGCAAACACACACATACACACACCTGCTTTACAAAATGATTTGAAATCAATTGGGGCACAGTACACAAGATTCGCATCATAGTAGAAATTGGTTACTGTGTCTAAAGACGATGTCGGGGAAAAAAAAATGAACACATTTTTAAACTAAATACAATATTTATTTTGAAGTGGGAATGTCCTCAGATATGTGCATTCGCCATCATTAAATATTGATGAAATTCTATTTATTACTTGTCCGTCATATGCATTATGTATTCGTCACCTGCTCAGATCTTTGCAGTTGAAGAGAATGAGGGGAAAAAGGGAAAAAGAAAATAACATAAAAAATCATAAAAAGGTAGGGAATCAAATCACATCTCTTTCTCTGACACCAAAAGGGAGGCAAACTTAATTACGAGGCATTGAGCTGCAGAGAGCACCTTTCTTTTTGTTTTATTTGATTCCTTTTCTCTTCTTTTCTGTTTCATGTTTCTCATAATATGATACAAATAGACGACGAGCTGGCAAACTGTGAATATGGCACCCACATATCCTTACACGCTCATTCGGGCTTTTTTTCCTGCTTTGCCTCTTCATCTTCCTGACGATGCCAAGGTAGGAGAAACAACAGCTGCTAGCGTCGTGTGTATGGAAACTGCGCCGCTGTTTTGACAATGGCAGTAAAGTGGGGAAAGTGGCGGGCCCTTGTGTGCAGGTCATCACTCTTAATGCAGAGTGTGTCATCAGTCCCGGGGACAACAGCAGAAATGATGTGGCTGATACATATGAAACAGGCATCATGCATAAACATGGGGTCCGGGGGATGGGAGTGGGAAAGATGGAGGTGATGAAGGTGGTGATGGAAGGGGGCATGCAGGGCTGGGGGTGCAGGGGACGTTGCCGTGGGGATATTGCTTCAGCGGGCCACAGTCTGGATGCCTTTTCACCCCTCTTTATTATTCATGAGCTTCGGGGTGGTGTAATAAGCCACACCTTGGCTGGGCGGCCATGGCTAAGTGATGGATCGTGACAGTGCTGATGGAGAATATATCATGATTAAGATCAAATACACTTCCACGCACACATACACACACTCTCTGAAGGACTACACGGCAGACTTTATTTGCCACGTCATCAGTATCATCACAAAAACATTCATCTCAGACATAGGATCTCACGTGACCTGGGCAACTCGGCGGAGATGCTCAACGGTGTTTATATTCTGCCGTTTGAATACACCGAATACACTTTCATGGCTGTCTGAAAGAAATTAGTGCAGCAATCCCCTAATCTGCATGTTCAATGTTTCCTGAAAGTCCATCAAAGCTGGGATTTTCATTAATTCTCCATTTTTTCAGTTAAATCTTCAAACTAACTAATGTGTTTATACATTTCTCTGTTCAATCTTCACCTAGTCCTCAGGATGCATTGAACAGAAGTGCAGACAATTCATATGCATATGTACAAAATGCATAAAATAAATAAAATAAAAATAACAAACAAACAAATTTATCTTTTTTTTTTTTTTTTGCTTATTCCTCATGAACACATTTTGAAGATGATGCAACTGTTGATTTTGTCTAATCACAGACAGGATTACCTGGCATGATCAATAAAAGTGTGGCCACTGGAAAAGATGACTACATTTTCACTGCTGTAACGTCATAAATAGTAGTAAGCCTGAGCTCACACTCTTGACTATTTTTTGCTTTAGTTGCTGTGTCATTATTGTGATGTATTTTAATGAAATTAAAACGGTTTATTAGCACCTGTTGATAGATCAGTCACCAAACCACAGATTATTACCACAAGGTGACCACCAGAGACCACTAAATTCCTGAAGGACAACCATCAATCCCATTACAATGCCATTAAATGCATTGAATTAATCAGTGGTCACCTGTTCACCAGGTCATAATTAATTATGATGGAAAGAGTAAATCATAAAGAATCATGGTCAATTAAAAAAAATTGTTGATGGGTTTTGGTTTATTTTATTATTCTTTTTAATAATAAAATATTAATAATATGCTTAATGTCACTATCTGTGTTTGTAATTTCATAAAGTTTGCTTTTCCTTTACTAATTATACTAATTATACTAATTATAAAATAAAATCAGGTTAACATTATCCCTATTCCTAATGTTCTATGGTTGTTTCATATATTTGACCAATGACATAATAATAATAATAAAAAACTTTATTAGTCTTCTTTCACTGTCAAAATCCCCTAATGTGTAAAGCAGGAAGTCTTGGATGGTATATTCTTCTTCTTATTATTATTATTCTTATTATTCACTGATGATTACCTGTATAGTTCTCTTATCACGATTTGCCATAAATACCCAAGATTTATAAAGTTAATGTCCTGATGTAATGAAACTAGGAAAAAAGGGGACATATATCACGACTCTTCTCTGCTCTGACATGTTAGGTTGTAGAATAAACCTCCCCTAGATTTTCCCCTTGACATGTCTGAAGATCTACCTTCTCTAGAAGTACTTAAATTAGCACTTCTCGCAAATAAGAAACAAAATTCCCAATAGAGAGTTTAGACGGATGATATTCTTAGTCTTTGACCTACTGAACCAATATCAGAATGTATTTATTGATAATTACTTCAAAGGAAGGCTGTAAGTTGATCTGAATTAGGTATTCTGCCAAATGCCGTAAATGAAAATGTAAATGTATTTACATTATTATTATTATTGTAAAGCCTTTTAAAGCAAAGAGACATACATACTAAATACAGCATTTACAGTACTCCTAAAAAATACTAATTATATTAACCTGAGTGAATTCCTGGAAGAACATGTACAGTAATGGCCAAAGTGTGACAATGATGCTGTGTCTTTTCTGATTTAACTAAATGTTATGGGAAAATGGACCATATTCACATCATAAGTGCTAATACCAAATAAAAACTTTTTAAAAACGTTTTAATGGTTTAAAAATGCTCAGCTATCAATATTTTGGTTCGTTTATTCAATGTACCATAATATTCTATCAACAAAATCAAGGGAAATGTATCAATAATTAATATATACTGTAGATCCAGCCTACTGATTGCATCTGTTAATACAATATTAACTGCTCAGTTAGAAAGGGCAAGTACAAAATAACACCAGGACTTATACAGTCTCTGATTTAAGATACTTACTGTAATATTCAGTTGTAAAATAAAAGGAGAGCAATTTTTTTTTAAGGCAACATTATTGACCTTGCCTCTGTTGAGAGGCAATCTTTAGTGTGCAGGTGAGAGGAATGTGGACACTGGTCCATTAATTCATCAGTGCAAAGGGGTGGAGTGGTAGGGAGGTGAGATAAAAAAAAATAAAATAAATAAAAAAAAAAAGCAGGCGTAGCCGGTATCTCCAAGCCGCATTCCAAAGGGAGATGTTTTCAATTCACTCATTATAGTGAGGTCATTCACGGTCAAGTTCAATGCCATGGAAAAGAAGTGTTTGCTGTGAAGAGCGCCACCCACACACTGTGCAGCAAGCTGAGGGAGAATTAGGTGAACTATGTAGCCTAATTTTTTGGGTAAATACAAGAAAACTAGCCCTGTGTACTATTTACATTCAAAAAAGGGGTGGGGGACTGACTGAGTGGAGCAAGGAGAAAAAGAGGTGGACATTAGTGATTCAGTGGAGTGTGGGGGGAAGGTGATGGAAACCATAACAAAGTAAACATGCTATCCAGAAGCACAGAGCTGTAATGATGTTATTAGTATGCATGTAGCTGAGCCCAAATGTAGCCTATAACAGTCCGAGCCCCCTTCACTCGTGGGGCTTTTTTTCCCCCCCTCCCCTCTCCCCCAATAATGGCTTTAGACTCTATTCAAAGCAGGGACCTTCAGAGATCACAGCAAGCAAAAGGACAGGGTTGGGAGATAATGCCCATTGGCAAATGGAACATGACCGGCATGTCCAGCGTCAACGCAGTCCATTGTGCGGACGGATGATAGCGACGGCACAGAACAACAAAGCATGTCCACAATGGCATAATAAGAGTCAGGCCTCGGTCCACCACGGTTAGTCAGGATAGAGATAGACAGGCGGACGGATTTATCAGAAAATATCAGAGAGAGAAAAATGCACATTCCATAGTGGGCTTGCAGAAAGCAGTGACTGTAGAAGAATGAGGTGGGGTGATAGTAGGAGGGGTTAAAGTTCATTTACATATGCATGTTGGTGTGTATGGAGGGAGCACAAAGCGAGAGAGTGGGGATGACATGAGTGATGCACAAAACTAGGTCTCCCTTACTTCATCCCTAACCAGATAAATGATAACCTTGCAACAGTATAGTGCTACAGTTAACTGGAGTGAGATGCTATAGTGTAGAGGCATGCCATGTACAGTACATGCCAGATGGTGTATGTAAACACATTTTATTTAGCATAAAGTGTAAAAATTGGTGTTAATGTGTATCAAAACTTATTTCACAAATATTTGACCCTGAAAAGTTTTTATTTTTTTATTTTTTTAAGGAAATCAGGACCATATCTTAATTCCCTGCCTATTAATGAATTTTAGTTACAGCTCTAATCCTTACGGCCTTGGCAATGTTTGGGGTCTCCTTAGCAGAAATATTTTTAAACTTTGCGCATGGAAATGCTCTCTGTAGCATATTCAGAGTGGTATTGATTTCAAGAAATGGTAATTTCATTTAGTGTACTAAAACAGTGCTTTTCAAAAAGAAGTGGTAGCAATTTCATGCATGATGACTTGCAATGCAGCGTTCAAACAAGTCATCAGATAATTAGCTCCTTTAATGAAAAAAAAAAAAAAAAAAAACCCTACAGTGTAGGTGTTGCTGAAAACTCTGTAACCTGAGATCTTCTTCATTATGCCCTTTGAGGTTAATTTAAAATATCAGAATATTAAACACCTTATAATTTTTCTTCATAAGCATAATCTGTGGAAAGATAAATATAGTATAATTTGTGTTTAAAGATACCAGGACAGTCTTTCTGGTGGAGACATTTCTGCCAAAGGCTCGGTTGTGTGGATGGATGCTCAGATGGGTGATGACAGTACTGAACTCACTGACATAACAACATGTGCCATTGTTTTCCCATTAATTTTAACCTCAGTGTTTGGATTTTCCATTTATTACACAGTCTTGCTTCTTGTTTGTGGAAAAGTTCGACTTCTTCCATGAATTTCTGGAACAAAAAAAAAAAAAGGATGGTTTTGATTTATTTGTTCATGTCTCTGGTCAAAGTGGCAGGGAGTGCATCTTCGGCTCTCAGCCGTGCCAAGGATCTCAGGCTTCGCTGGCCAAAGTCAACTGGTTACGTCTGTTATATAGCCTTGGCAGCAGAATGATTGAGGAAGCCAATAAATTCAGCAGTAGCCCCTACTGTCAGAGGCCTCCGGAGATCCTCGCTCATGTGGACTGCAGTCACGATAGCATTCAGGGCAGCGCTATGCACTGACCTCCCTTCACCTCAGAACTCGGAACAATTTACATTCTGCATTCTAGATGAAATCTGGGTCTCCTCTCTGGCCTGGACATCTGCAACTTCGTGGACTTAAGACATCATCTCTCCAGAAGCCATCATCTTTCGGAGTCCAGGGCTACAGAGGGAAGTCTTCTGCCACTAAGACCTCCAGAGCTCAGCCTGTTTGAACTAAGCCTTTGAAGGTTTAGCCTTTCAGGGGGCCAGTGACAGCCAGGGCTGAAAGAAAGAGTGTGAAAGAGGAGAAAAGAGGCCTTAGCCATCTCTAAACCCATAGCAGGGTTTTATATTTTATTCATTCTTTTCAGCTTCTGGGTTTTAACCTCAAGAATATATCTTGTTCTCATCTCTATTTTACAGAATCTAAAATATTGCAATGAAGGGTTTGCATGTTGTTTCAGTGTGACAGTGATTAACTGCTGATCCTTGCATTGTTTGTAACTCTGGGTGTGTGTGTGTGTGTGTGTGCGCGTGCGTGTGTGTGTGTGTGCATGTGTGCGTGTGTGCATGCGTGCGTGTGTGTGCATGCGTGCGTGTGTGTGCGTGCGTGCGTGCGTGCGTGTGTGCGTGCGTGCGTGTGTAGCGAGTGGTCCCTCTCATTCCTCTCTCTCTCACTTTTTTCTCCTGTAAAACGCACACACATTCATCGATTGCCGTGTGTGAAGTTTTCCAAGGGGGAAGGCTGGAAGCTAAGTGTTAAGCCACGGTCTGAGTTGGTGTGAAACACACTCTGCTACTATCTCTGGGTCATACTGTCTCCTCTTTTCTGAACCTAGCCTTATACTCAGTCACTGTCTGACACAGCAATTGTACAACATCTACTCTTTAAAGCTTTCTTTTTTTCTGTCAATATAAACAGGAAAACTAACATCATATGAATATCACATAATTGGATACGTGTAAACAGTCATCTGCTCATGTCATGCTGTCAGGCATTCTACAGTACATGTTTGTATTGCGGCACTCGTATCACTGGTGGCTCCTTTAACAGTACTATCACTCACTCACTCATCATCTATATCGCTTTATCCTGTATTCAAGGTCACGGGGACCTGGAGCCTATCCCAGGAGACTTAGGGCACAAGGCAGGATACACCCTGGACAGGGTGCCAATCCATCGCAGGGCACACACAAATACACACGCTCTTTCACACACTACCGGCAATTTGGGAACGCCAATTAGCCTAATCTGCAGGTCTTTGGACTGTGGGAGGAAACCGGATACCTGGAGGAAACTCACCAAGCACGGGGAGAACATGCAAACTCCATGCACACAGAAACAGGAATCGAGTCTGGCCGGGAATCAAACCCAGACCCTGGAGGTGCCGAGGCGACAGTGCTAACCACTACACCACCGTGCCGCCTTAACGGTACTATATTTGGATTATATCCTGCTTCACCTATAAGCGGCTTTAGCTGTACAAAATAAATGTAAGCACTGTTGTTGCTTTTTTTTTTTTTTTTTTTTTTTTTTGGGTGGATTTTCTTTGAATAGGGTACCAGCAGCCTTGAAAAGATGTAGTGATGTCTTGTCATGTCATTGTATAAGCCTGGATGATGCTTCATCAGGAATGTTTCTCACGCTTCTTGGGAAGAGTTTAAAAGAAACGTCAGAAAGTATAGCATGCCTTTATTTTTCTTGCAGGAATACTGTGGGAAGTCCATTCCTATTTGCTAGTCAGGGCTGACAACATGTAAACACTGTCGCTACATTTGGACACTTTTATTGCATATAGGTGGTGTGAAAAAGTGTTTGCCCCCTTACTGATTTCTTATATTTGTGCATGTTTGTCACACTTTAATGTTTCAGATCATCAAACAAATTTAAATATTAGTTAAAGATAACACAAGTAAACACATTAGCAGTTTTTAAATGAAGGTATT
>JAQQZT010000039.1:14203718-14215185 GCA_030068275.1 Clarias platycephalus | reverse complement strand
TTTACTTGAGTAGATTTTTATAATGGTAACTTTACTAAGTAAAATTTCACTGAAGTAACAGTACTTGTACTTGAGTACAAAATTGTATTACTCTTTCCACCTCTGTTCTCCCCATGCTTGGCTTGCTTTTATTCCTGGTAGTATATGTATATATATATATGTATAAATATATAATTTTAAATACATTTTTATAATATATATATTTTTTTTTATTTTTTTTTTTTTTATTTTTTTACTTTTAATTTAATAATTTAATTTAGTACATATCTCTAATGAACATGCATCAAAGCACAAATAAAATAAAGAAGCTTTATTAGCATTAGCTTTATATCATTGCAGATAATTGTGGAGAACAAAATGCATTTATATACATACAACTTCCTGATGTTTCTCATTACGAGATATGCATTTCCTGAAATAAACATTTTCATCAATAAAAGGTAAATATTTATAAATAGATATACTGTATAACCAGCACATGGCAGAAGTAGGATGCGGCTGTAGCACGTAGATGAAGCTGTGTATTCTGCTCCTGTCTGTATGTCCGTACCTCTGTGTGGGCTGCATTGGCCAATGACTCATCGAAATTTGCTTTCCAAGAGAAATTTGGGTTTGTTTGTTTTTTTTTCTGTGCAGAACCTTGAAAAGACCCTCAGTTGAGCCTTATTTTAGATCCAGCATGCCCAGGGCACTCGGAGTCACATGGCACACTGTCAACAAATATTTAGTTAGTGTGAAACTTTCTGGGTAGTCTGGAAGGATTGGTGACGGGAGTCAGCCTGTGGTGTTTTGACCTCATGCAGGCCTTTCGAGCTTACTGCATCGATCTCACATACATGCACACAGAGTGAAATGCAGTCGAGTATTGAAAATACCCCCGTCTATACTGGTAAATCTTTAAAGTGAAGCAGTATGAGTGACTGCTGGACGAGGTGGCCGGGGTCTTGGCAGGGCAGCCAGGGTGAAGGCTTTGCGGCTGCCAGTCTGGAGAGGTCCATCTTTGCCAGGCAGACGTGAAGGAATCAGGCAACTGGCTGTGTGTCACACGACAGATTGAGTTGTCAGCTGACAGCCCCTCTTTCTTTAATGCAATGCACATAAATATATCTGAGCGAACGCACTGGATGATGGCCACGCGAGCACGGCTCTGAGTTTGGCCTCTTTAGGAGTGCTGGGTAAGCTTTTGCAAGAGTGTGCTCTTTTCCACTCGAGATGAGCTATTGTTTCTGGCTCTGTTTTTTGGAGCATCTGCCAGAGGAACCTTCTGAAATGGCAGCTAGGGAGGTGATGAAAAGATTAGTATCCCTGACTTTTTTTTTTTTTTTGCCCTTTTCTTTATAAGATAGAAAATGATCTACCACATATGTCTGCCTGAGAAGCAGAAAAAAAGGTCTCAAAAGGCTTGAAGTGCTAAAGATTATAGACTGTAAGTTAAACTAATACATTGCCATAGATAGTCTGCACTTATATTTTTGCTAACAAGAGGACAGTTGACTGAGCTGTTACTGAAGTAATGTTTTGAGCCTCCCAAAGGAAGCACTGCTGAATGGCCTCGGACCCTTGAGCTCACAGGTTCAGAGTGAAGTCTTAGTCCAGCTGTGGGACCTGTCAACTTGGAGCTACTAGGATTGTTTGCTTTTAAATAGGATTTATTTACTGTGCTCCTTCTTATGTTGCTCTTTTTCAGTCAGGCAAAAATGTCACACCTCTGTCCAGGGTATCAGGACTGAATGTCCACATTGTGTGCCACGATGCAATTAGTCATCTTCAGAGATGTAATATGTTCCCCAGTTGAAGCTGGAGTGTGCTCTCACTTCGTGTCTTTAGGTGAAAACCCCACCTTTAAATTACGGGTTTACCCTAATCACATACTTCTAATGACTGATCGATACAGTATTGTTCCTAATCACATAAACATTTATGGCATTTTGGCTGATGCCTTTATCCAACTTAGATTTATCTTTTTATACAGTACATTAAAGCAGTTGGGGGTATTAAGTCCAATAGTTGTAGCTTGGGGTTGCTGGTATTTGAACCTGTGATGTATACATGCAAATTAGCGTATGAGGCAATCTTCTAACTTTTTGTGACTATTTGAGTATTTTACTGTATGTGCCACTTTCAATTAAAAACTGCCTATTTACAGTATCCCTCCAACTCAGTTCATAACTTCAACAATTCTTGCTATGGGTCAGTACAAATTCACAATACCTCTAGCTTTTTAATGCTCCGTAGGTCTGTCGTACTGTAGGTCTACCAAATATTTTTTATACCTGTCTGTGGTCATTAGTGGCCATATGTAGTGAAGAAAGGGTAATTGTATCAAGTGACATATAATACCATGCGTAAGGTCTGTTATTGCAGGTGTCTCCATAGGGATCTGTAGCTCCTCATAATGCACCATAGAGCTATTTGTAAGTAATCACCTTTATGCATGGTGTTACCGTACCTAAATGTCAGCTTTTCTGTGCCGTTACATGGTGCCATCATATTTAGCCCTAGCTCTACCTTACCCAGGAAAAAATAGTTTTATTTGCTTTATTTTGTTTTAAATATCTGTAATTCATTACTATTTACAGATGCTAATGCATTTTAAAATGAACTGCATTATATTTTTTGCCATTATCCCAGAAGCACCAGTGCAAATACTGTATAAATGAATTGTTCTCATCATAACATTTTTTTTAGTCATAATTGACACTCATTAGATTCATAATAAAAGCTCAGTGTTCTTATATATTGTCCATGACAAATTAATGAGTTATGTCCATCAATCACTACTTCAATCAGTCCCACTTTTCAGGGATAAACATGTAGACCTGCTCCGGGGAGAATCCACCAGGTGTATCACATACTGTATCTCAGCCCTCTGCTCATGATGGAGATATGTTCTATTATATTTTGAGCATTATTAATGTGAGATTAACATGTAACTTACCTGCCAAGAGGAGAGCTACCTTATTCTCTGCTTGAGTTGTAGGTTATTCTCTGATCTGAAAAAGAGAATAATTTGAGAAGCCTAATGCGACGGGATGAACATTAAACACAAGCAGCGGCGTTTCATCCGTCTCCATGACATGCTGCAATCTAACGGGCCAAAGCCAAGATCCTATAGATTTTCAAGGTTCTTGCCTTTCATTTGTGTGGCTGTGAAATGTCTCGCCATGTATATGTATGGAATGGACAGCTGCCAAATGCAGAGGACGAAATTTGGAGTTAACTGCGAGAGAGGCCTTGTCAAAATTTATAAAACGTGAAAAGTTTCAGAGGGGTGCCCTACTGAGCGCTTAAGGGAGCCCCATGCGCACAGATCGCCAGTGTGCTCGGCCCGGGAGAGGAGTGGAATGTGCCATATTAACCAACTCTCCCAGGCGCTCTCTAAACACACTTCCATGTCCATGCTATTATCCATTTTTCACGTCCAATTGCTCTGTTATGGTAATCGTCAGAAGCGCACCATGGCGTAATTACTTACAGCTGACTTAAGAAAGGAATATTCCACCCCCCCATGGTCTGACTTCTGGCTTTTTTCTGCACTATTAACCCATTCCTGTTTATTAATGCCTTCCTGCTAATGCGCAGAGGCCACTTTGTGAGATCCATCATCATGCAGGGCCTATTAGCAAAATGGCCCCTCTATTGGGCAATATTTCTCTGTCCCTGCAGTTCTCTTGCCTATCTGCTCTCTGCTTTGGGGTTTAATTACTTCAGTAAATGTACTCCAGTCACATTAACCTCTTGTTGCTCCATGTTACTGAGTGTCCTGGTGTGTGCAGCTAGAAGCAAAGCTTCCTTTCGGGTAAAACCACCTCAGTGCTGGATGCTTCTTAGAATGTTGATCCTAACATAAAGAGAGAAGATAATTACATTAATAAAGCACTTTATTTACATGAAGGCATATGGATAATACATCACTAGAGTGAAAGCCGTTAGTGTTAGCGTTAACATTTGCCAGGTTCAACTTTACATGTTTTAAATCTTGCAAGACACAATAAAGTAACAAAGCAATTTATGTTCTCATTGAACAGCCTGTATGCACATGCCATTGCGTTAAATTTCCCAAATGATGTTAATTCCAAGTTTTTGTAAGGCCCTTTGCTGAAATATCACTCCGTTCCTCACTTGAGGCTCTCCTCTTCAACTTTTCTGTCCTCAATCATAACCTGAACAATTTTGCATTCACACCAATTTGCCATTTAGAGCAATGCTAATAAGCCCAGATTTTATTGCATTAAGTATTGTCAGTTCCACTGTGCAAGGCAAAGCCTAGATCCAATGGCACTCCTTTGATTCCCAGTCATATACATCACCTTGCAATTACTGGACCTGGTCTGGAAACTGTCAAGCATGACTGCAGCGTTATTGGAATTATTGCAATTACACACAGGTAATTGACCCGCTATCAGTGAAGATGTTAAATTGTGCCTCAGTGGTGTGAGTCCATGTTGAGCTCATTTCATTCCACATTCCTCTCTCTCTCTCACACATACACGAACACACACACACATTGCCTGAGTATGCGAGCAGTAGTGGGAGCAGCAGAGTTATTGCATTATTCCTATACTCTGCACACCAATAAACCACCACTGTAATTCAAATTGTGTGGAAACGAACGTCTTTTTCAGCGATGTCAACTCAGTGTCTGTGTGTAATCCTACTTGCCTGCTTGCTTCATTAAAGGTAATATGAGTCAGTGTGTGAACGTTTATTTTTTCCCAATTCATAATAATATGCGCAAATGAAATGAATCTGTTCATTCACATCACACAGCTTACCTGAATTTCGAGCGAGCAGTTTGAAGCATGTTGCATAGTGCAATGTTTACCGAATGAGATATTCAGATACAAACAATTAGTGTGCTATTTACTGTAAGACATGAATTTACTGCATTGGGTCAAGTTTTCTATATTTTTCTAACACTGTTTCTAGCTGTATCATCCTACTGTATTTTCAGTTTTATATTTAGCGTGCCCTTTGTAAGCATGTTACTGTGGTTATTGACGTGTGTTTATAAGATTATTGAGGCACTGTCACAGTGGTGCAGATCGTACTGTTTTGGTCTCCGGTTCGATCCTGAGCTCTAGACACTGTCTATATCGGTTTGCTACCTAACTCCTCATGTTCTTATTGGTTTATTTCAGATTCTTAGGTTTCTGTCCACAAACACACAAGTAAGACTGGTAACTCATCCCTACTGTAGGTGGGAATGAGTTCTTGAATGTAGGTTTTCATTCTATACACATACCTGTATTCTCTTGCATCTGGGCTGAATTTTCTGGGTTGCCCTGTGACCCTGAACAGGACAAAATACTTACTAAAGACTAATGAATGAAAGAATGAATTATGAACCTTTATGTATAGGGTTTTACCTGGTTTAAACAAGCTGAAGAAACACCTACTGTAACTGTGTTCGCGGATGAAGCTCTTTCTGTTATACATGTATGAGCATCGTTTTGTTTTTTGCTCATTTCGGGTTCTAGATAACTTTTATACCTTTTTGTCCAAAAACAAAGCCTGCCAAGGAGGCCTTAAACTTTTAGGTGAGTCTTATAGAAAAACTAAACTTTTTAAATGGTATTCACAGCAGCACTTAGAGAACATTGACCATTATCTCCTGCGAGTACAGTCCCAGTGCAACCCCCTTCTTGTCCGAGTCATCCTTCATTACTGTCACATGCAGAAGTCTCTGCATCAGAGAGAGAGAGAAAGAGGGATGGAAAGAGACAGAGGGAGGGGTGGGCAGTACAGCCAATCAACTTCCTTTAACTCACATCTGAATTAAGCTGTGCAAAACAGGCCCCAGGGTTGGTTGCTAAGCACTGAAATGGGCTCGCCAATTTCCACTGGGAGCCAGAGGACAGCAAGCCTCTCTTTCTTTCTTTCTTTCTTTCTGTTTAGTTATATATATATTTATGACATGGACATTAGGAGTGGAGAAGATGACGAGTGGACCTTGTAATAAAGAGGGTTGGCCTGGCTGAATATAATCCCCAGCTCTGAAGAAGCTGAAACAGAGCCTTAAGCCTTTTCTCACTGCAAATGAAAGTCGCTGTTTATAACCTGTATTTGTTTATAGTGCATCACTAGTTTTCTGTTCCCTGCGAATCTTGTGGAGGAGGGTGTATTATATCCATGCTGGACTGTTGATACAGTTCAATTCAGGCAGCATGTTGTTGTGGCCAAGGGGCCAAATTAGGCCCTTTGTGTGATCGGTCTCCATGGTGATGTTTTGGTAAACTTGGGCATGCTGGAGTGTGAAGGTGGTGGTTGTTGCCGGAGTGCACTCGAGTCTTGCTTGTCTGCTGCAGATTTGTTTTAGCGTTTTCTGTGGTCTGTTTTTTTTTTTTTTTTTTTTTAAAGGCTGAACCTACTGTGGGTTTTAGGGTTTGAGCTGCTTACCTGCTATTTTTTTCATCTTGTTCCCATTTTTTGACAGCGTATGAGAAGTAAGCAGCCTCTGCAGCATCAGCATTTTTCCCCTTCCTGGGGAAATGACACACATGCACTGAAAAAATTTACCTGACTAGAAAACAACAAAGTTGTCTTTTTTTTTTTCTTGTTTAAAATCTAATTTCTCTTTTGGATTACAAAAAAAAGCCATGCTTTATGATTTTTCAAGACACTAAATTTAAGCACTAAGCTTCTATACTAATTTTTCAGTATAAATCCCCAAGGTATACAAAAAAAAAAAAAAACATAGTATAGACTCATAAATTTACAAATGATCTAACAAATTTATCATAATGCATAATGTCCTGGAACTCTTGACCTTCTCAGACTACAAAATACATTCATGTCTGATACATCTAAGCAGCAATAAACTCTAATCAAGCTCATAATAAACTACAGAACTTTTCTACTAAATATGTAATTGTTATGTGGCAAGCCTGCTCTAACGGTAATAAACAGAATTATATACATTTGTCCGTGTTACTTGTTTCAATTTGTATTTTAAATGAGAGAAACAATGCCAAATTAATCACGAGGGGTTAATCTGTTCTTTTACGTATGACAGGAGCAATGAAATTCCCTGGTAATTAAAAGTAATAAGAATAAAACTGGTAACTTCTATTGAAAGAAGTTGAGAACAAAAATCAAATGACAGCATTCAGAGTAACAATCATATCAGCTCAATTAACTCCTGCCAGACTCTGAAACTTGGGCTATTTTTCTTATTTAATTCATTAGAAGAGGCCACAGCACCACACTCACTCATGTCAATTCGGCATAATTACTTTAAAGCAAAATCAAAGTAGCCGCTATCTGACATTGTTCAACGTGGCTCATCGCTAAATTTAATTATGAGTTCATTTGAATAAATCCCATTTTAGATGAAAAGAGTCATTTATAACTTTAAGCAAACGTGTGCACGTCTTCATCATTAGCCACACTGGATGCTGACAGGTCATTTCAAAGCAGTTCTTCCTTACCTCATAAAAGCATAAAAGGTTCTGTCAGAAAATTTCGATTAGAATTTTTGTAGCTGGCACAAATTTTTTTTTTCTTTTCATGCAAGACTTTTATTTTGTTGTTCTTGGCGTTTCGTGCTTCTCAGAATGCAAAGCATTATGTGCACGTCATGCCTTATTATTAATATTACAAAATAATTCTATTGTGCGTAATGCTGTGTGTTCCTGGACTCACAAAACAGCTTTATCTTGTAACCAGACATGCTGTCTCTTCTGCTGTTTTCTGTTTGTTTGTTTGTTTTTGCAGCATTTTTCCCAGGCTTTGTTTGCACTACTAAACTCCAGAGAGAGCCAGATTCGAAGAAATGAAGCCCACAAAGAAGGCTTTTTGCACTCCATTGCGTTATAACAGACCCTGGACACACAGACCTGACCGGCCAATCAGATGCATTAAACGAGAGTATAATTGGCCACATGTGAGTTCATCACTTTCTTCTGTAAAGCTGGTGGCTGTGGAAGCAATACCCCCTTATGGATCTGCAGTGATCAGTGAGGAAAATTTAACTCTTAGAAAAATATAGATAGTGTGGAGAAGTGGGGTCTTCTTTATTCTTTAGGGAGACCTGCCTTTGACCTTAGTGCTTTTTATTTTTAATGGAGGTAATATCTACTAAGCTGTACTCAAGAAGAACTTGGGATTTTTTAAATTGCCAAAGGATAAACCTGCAGGTCTTGCTGATATATAGCGTTTGCCCGGAAAGTCTTTTATCTCGGCTGGATGTGCTGGGTATTGGGTTGATGCAGTGTTTGCATAGTGTCTGTGAAGTCAGAGGACTTGCTCCTCCACACTGTTGCTCTTGGCTCCAGCCACTGGACAATGGTAGGGTGAGAACACTGTTGTTTTTCACCGAGAAATTCTTTCCTATAATTCGGTGATGGAGAGCCAAAGGAGGTGGGGGAGATGTCAAAGCCGTAATGAGTGGGTGACATATAGCGCAAAAAAACTAGGCCTCACCTCAGGCCACCCCTCGGTCTCGGAGAAGAACAAAAACGAGCGCGAGTATGATCGAGAGATGTCTTTATGATGAGGGCTTCCTTTCCTGGCCTGCTCTCCTCTTAACATCCATTAACGCTGATGTTCTCTTTGTGCTGGGCCGCGTGACCTGAGCTGGATGCATTAAGCAGATGTTGGACAGGACCGACAGGATTAGTCTGCTCTGGACTGATGAAGAATTCTCCACAGTCCTCCGGAAACCCCATGACCAACCTCCAAGGAAACGCGATCTACTGTGTCGAGCATAAATTAAACAAAAGGCAGTTATGGATTCCTCCCGGTGATGAAATATTGATTCATATATTTTTTTTACTCCTCTAATCTTTACAAGATGATCTGCTTCCCTCTTTAGCTCATGCCTCGATGGCTGGAGTTACTGTATATTTAATTTGAGAATGAGATCCACGTAGAGCCTGAACAGTCCCTTTCATAGATCTTAGACGTCGGAATAGGTGTTTATGGAGAGGAGAGCGCTGCACTGCATTAGATCACGGCAGAAACTGGGCAGTTTCATCAAGATGGCTGCCTGGCCGTCCTGCGATAATGCAGCGTCTCGGGCTACGTCTGCACGCGCTTTGCTCTGGGGTGTGGGGTGACTTCTGACAGAGGGTTCCTGTTGGTCACTTATCTTATTAATTAGCTTTTTCCCTTCTCCGGCATTCTCTATCTCCATGCCCTGGTGACAGATCTGCTCCCGAGCCTGCCGCGCCACCGCTGCATTGTTTTTTCCCCCCACATAGCGGGATAATTAATATGTCCGGTCCATACATATTTCATGCTGTTTGCTTGAAAACGGTGAAGGAGGGAATAAAAGAGATCGTATGAAAGAATGAAATAAAGGAGGGAAGCGGAAAAGATTAATTAAAAAGGGGGCAAGAAGGATTTGTCCTAGGACAGAGCCCAGAGCTGCTGGAAGTGGCGCGCTTCATTTAAATAAGGTCTGGCGTCAAAGAGCCGCCTTTATAAATGCATGAAGGATAACTAGTTCGCCATATTAGCGAACACACCATCTATTCTCCCTCTGTACATTATTTGTATTCAAGGTTTTTGAAATGACATTGCAATCTGATGATGCGCCATCCCATTATATTGTCGAGCAGGACAAATATCCCGGCGTTTTCTCTGTAGAACTAACACAATTTTTCCATGTCAGAGGTGGGTAATATCCTGGCGGTCCGGTAGGCTGCGGGTGCATAAGGAATGATGCCATTAATCCTCCTGGGCAATCTCCAGCGCTGATTATTAGGGAAATAAATTTGCATGCTGCATATGAACCAGGTGAATCACTGAAGGCGCAAATTATATTTTCTGACAGCGAGGAGGAGAAGGGAGCTGCATGGCTCACCCTGCACCCCTGCCACCCCCCATGGTGAACACACACACACACATACACATGCACACATTTCCACGTACTCCTGTAAGCTGCATTTCTATTCATTACCACATGAGTGGAGTCACTGGTTGATGTGTAAGTTAGCTTTGAGTGTGTTATGTTCCTGCGTAGGCTCACACCTGGAAGCATGAGTGTAGTCACAACTTACAATCAAAGTAATTACTGGGAGAGGGAGAAAAATAAAATAGAAAGGCTGGGCTGGCAGAAAGAAATAGAATTCACAGCAAATAGTGCCATATTCAGGTGTAGCTTAATGCATGACTGTTTCAGTGTGTCTTAAGGTTGCTGCATTCACACACACACACACAGACACACACACACACAAACCAAAAGCAGAATGCCAGCCTGGGGTGAGTTGCCAGCTGGCTGTAGAGAGCTTGTGCTTGTGTGTTCATTGACCCAGTGCGTAATGGCCCATAAAGGCTCAGCTTAATGGGCTGGTCAGCAGCGCCAGGTTCATTACTTAATGTTCTCTTCATGGTTGAAGACTTCCCCCTCTTATTTTACAGCAGTCATTGAAAATAGTTGATTTTTTTTTTTTTTTTTTGTCCCATCATATTTTTCATTCAGTACCAAAATATTAGCCTTTTTTTCCCCTACAAATGAAGCCACTGTATGCTCTCTGCCCTCATCCACTTTGGGTTGAAGGAACGCCATACACAAGTACCAGAGCACGCACTGATAACTGGAGTGGCAGGGAGTGACTTATTGAGCCCTGCCTTGCTTAAAGAATCAATTTTGAATTAGTGAGAAAAGCACTTACAGTAGTCCAATAACTATGCCATGGCCATGAGAGATTCTACAATGGCAATCTTACAAAAAAAAAAAAAAGGAAAAAAAACCCGACACTCTTTCACTGAACCGAAATGCAACTGGATGCAGAGAAAAGTGATGTATTTTGCAGGGTGTGTGATTGTGCCCTGTCCTTTATTTTGCTAGGAGAGCACTGACTTGTGCAAACCCAATCTCTGGGTTAATAATAATAATAATAATAATAATAATAATAATAATAATAATACATCAGTTTGTTTAACTCTGCACGTCCTAGCTCAATGCTGCTGTACGCGTGTGTGTAAATACTTACGGATACTTCCCTAAATATCTGATTTTTTCGTGTAGTGTCCGATTATCTTTGGATGTTTTCCTCTGTGTAAATTTCGAGTAAACACTGTACTTTGGCATTACTTCACAGAGATTCTTTAGCAGCCACGTTTGTTTGTGTACGGAGTAACTACGTCACTTCCTCTTTCGATTCATGCGTTCCTGAGCACGGAAGGCGGGACATAAGTGCGCGCTCGGGCTCAAAAGCACGCACTTATGTCCTGCCTTCCGTGCTCAGGAACGCATGAATCGTTCCCGAGACCACCTCTGCAATCAGGGATTGGTTTCCGAGCTCGGAACGGTTGCATGCTCACAGACAAAACTCAACTGATCCCGGGGCCAAGTATGCTCGGAAACGGTTCCCGGACCCCAGTGAAAAAACACCCTAAGGCACCTTGAGGAACCCCAACAACTACACTATGGTGAGAACATGTAAACTCCACACACACACACACACACACACACACACACACACACACACACACACACACACACACACACACACACACA
>JAQQZT010000039.1:14155822-14182137 GCA_030068275.1 Clarias platycephalus | reverse complement strand
CACACACACACACACACACACACACACACACACACACACACACACACACACACACACACACACACACACACACATTGGCCTGAAAATATCATGGACCACTGTTAGCTTAGTATATTATGTACAGAAAATGTGGAAGAGCTCATACAATATGCTCATGATTTCTTATTCTTCTTTGTATCATGTTCCTCCTATAAAATTATAGAAATAACATGCATTATCTATCATCCTTTTTTCCCTTCTTCATACACATACCCTCTCAGAACAGTCTCTCTCTTATAATTCCCCCTACATTGAACATCTGAGAGAATTCTCCTTATTCCTAATTCCCTCCCTGGCTCTTTTATATTGAGGCTAGCTCCTCTCATATTTCATGTCAAAGGCTTATTCTTTTATTGAACGTCAAATCCTCAGTGTCTCAGCTGACGCTCCTTTCTCTTTCCAGAGTATACATATTCAGGAGCCGTGCAGATATATAGCTCCCCACACTAAATCCATGCTTGTGTGCATTAGTGTTGCAATAACACTATATGAATGGAGCTATGTTTCTGTATTTAGAAGCTAAGTTGATACTGAGAGGCCTTAGACACAGGTGCCTAAGGGGAAACATTAATTTGCCTTCTCTTGGTTCTTGGTGCTCAGAAAAGTAGCAACGGCTAATCCTACAGTACACAGTACCGTATTTTCCTGCTCGAATATCCTAATATCGTGCTGTGGCACTTCGGATGGCCAGATTTATGCATTGCCATCACCATCGTAACTATATGACACAATTAAAGCAGATAAAAAAGTTTCCTTTTTTTTTCTGCAACGTATCACCCAGACTTGTGATTTCTTCCAATTTTCTTATTCTAACTTGTCAAAATATTGTTCCAGTATATCCCCACAGTTTCTGGCCTGAAGTCAACTTCCATCTCATCTAATGTAAAATGCAGAGTGTTCAGCAGGGATTATACGGAAGGTTTCGGCAAAAAAAAAAAAAGGGGGGGGGGGGGGATTGAAGGAAGGAAAAAGGCCTTTTTCAAGGCAACACAACTCAATCATTAAGTACCTCTGAGCTGACCATTTGACCTGCTGTTTGGAGTTTTATTCTTCCCAAATAGCGGGGCAGGAGAAGAGCAAAGTGCTTGAGTTTGCATTTTTTTTTTTTCTCATCCTGATAAATATCTCCTGCTCCTCAGCATGTGTTCTCATTTATCTGTGTGCAAGTCGACACTGTAGATACATTATTAAGTGTGATTAAACACATGTGCGAAAACCTGCAAGCAAGGAAATGCTTCTGTTTCACTGCGTCATTTTTCATCGCCAACCTCTGCAAACTTACACAGACTTACTGCTTTACCTGGTTGTGTACAGTACTGTATGTGTATAAGCATTGAATGTAAACATACTGTAAGACCTACTGAAATGAGGTGGGAGGAAAAAAACAGGAATGGAGTCATATCAAAATATACTTTCTGTATATTCCTATAAACATTAATATGGGCTTAATTGTAAGGTATAAAAACTGTTGTAGAAATATAGGGCTATTTTAGGACGCTGTAAAATGCAATTTTTTTGTTTGTTTGTTTCTTTACATGCCTCCTTCTGTGTTCATCTCCAGTTTGTACAATATAGGATTTTGCTGCCTACCAATTTGTCCAATTTGTAAGGCTAACTGAGAGGATTACATTGACACACAGCCAAAGGTCTTTAATAAACCCCTTAACAATAAACAATGCTGTTTTGAACTATCCATTAGATCTTGCTCAGAAGCCCAAGTACAAAAGGTTATTTACTCATCAAAGGCTGGTGCATGAGAGCCAACAACTTGAAATATTCTGTAACTTGTGGCAGGAAAGCTGGACAGATTTAGTATGTTTAGGTGCCATGTGTAGACCATCTGAGGAAATGTCAACAACTAACCAGGAAGTGCGTACTGTAGGCTAACACACTTCAAGACTCCAAGCCATGGAATTCATTTCAATTCAGTTTTACCAAATAAGAAGCCTTTTAATACTGGTACATTGGTGTTAAAACAGGCAAGCGAATGATTTATGGTGGCCATAATTTGGACATATTTAAAGTTGAACATGTGTGCAGGTTGTGCATGTGTTTATGAGGAGTGTAGTACAGAAAGCCAGTGCTTAAAGCTCACTAGTGATTGAGACTTGCACAGCGGGAGGTATTAAGACATCAATAATTAATTAAACCAACAGGCTCTTGTAGATACCTATAGAGGAGGACATCTGGCTGAAGGCACACTCAGACTCATTAAAACTGGGCTCTGAACGGGAGCTGATTAATCCTTTCCAAATGTTAATTGGCGGGGTGAAGTCTGGACACCTGTCAGTGGAGACGCTGTGCCTTGTTGGGCCTAAGAATGGAGCCTGAGTGCCGTTTCAAAAGTCCCCGGATCAGAGCTCAGGCTGCTTTCCAACTTCACTGGCCCGAGCATAGCATTCCACAACACACTCCAGCTTTTCCACTAGGCTGCAGTGCCTGTCTCGCACAAAAGGACATCGTTCCATGTGGCAGCTTTTTTCCCCTTTACCTTATGTTGAATATGTACTCAAGTATATTAGTTTGTGTTCGACTGGTTTGTGATTTGTGTTTGGATGGAATTACTTTTATTGCTGTCAGGGCCGATGCTATTATCACAGTCAGCCCTCATAACAGGGGATTGCTGAGGGTTTCCTGGGAAGCTCAGTATTTGCTTTATTTCCTTACGTTGGCACTCTTAGTGTGACATGTTTGTGAAAGTGAAGGCTTCCTCTAGAGTTGCAGCACTTTCCACCATCTAAAAACATTAGCTGACAAACTTTTCAACTTGTCACATGAGGCACTGACCTAAAACACAGCCGAGTTCAGCTGTTACCGCTCCTCTGTTCTCGTGCTCTCTTTCTCTCTCCTGCAGTCTCTGTCTATCTCTAGCTTGCAAAGCAATTTCTTTTTAATCTGCTGTCTTTTGCCAGGAATATGAGCATACAATAGTATATGAGCATATAGAATAATACAAATATACAGATATAGTTGCATATACTGTACTGTACATGTATGTTTCATACAGTAAACACATGCACAGATTGCAAAAAATCAGGTGAAATGCATCCTGGATCTATTTTTGTGCTGGCAGATGCTTAACTTAGCGGTGTAATATTAGCGTATTGGTAATCTGGCTAGGAGCAAGACATTTCTTTTCCAGAAATACACATGCCTACGCTGACGTGGGTAGAGTGGCACAACATGATGTGTGATCCACTTTGTTCAGAAATTTCCTTTACTCCGCATTACTCCGTACCAAGACTCCCTCTTGCTATAAGACAATCCTTTCTCATTTTCTTACAACAAGGTTTTCTGGACGTCACACATACATATACAATATACTTACCCAACTAGACATAACTGACTGAATGGTTTTATCTGTGATAATTACGACGAGACGAATATGATGCTGCTACTAAATGTAAATCAGTTAGCTGATGCATAATTATCTATGGAGCATTATATAATTAACAGACTCAATAGTATGTCTGACAAAGCGAATTCAGTACCTGAGAATTATCCTCCTGCCATTAGGGAATACCGCTGCCATGTAGGGGTTTTCTCATTGTGCAGCAGTGCATAAGTTCTGACATCTTTCTATCATATCCAGGATGAACTTTTTTAGCAATTTGTGCTACAGTACAGTAGCTCTTCTGTGAGATCAAATCAGACAGACTAGCCTTTTCTCCCCACATGCATCAATATGCCTTGGACACCTGTGACCCAGTTGCCGGTTCACTGGTTGTCCTTCTTTTAAAACACTTTTGGTAGGCACTAACCAATGGATACCAGAACCCTGTCACAAGACCTTCTGTTTTGGACATGCTCTGACCCGGTCTATCCATCACAATTCGGCCCGTGTGAAAGGCACTTAAATCCTTATATTTGCCCATTTTTTCCTGCTACGTGTACATCTAATTTAAAAACTACCTGTTCGCTTGTTGTCTAATATATCCCACCCCTTGACAGGTGCCACTGAAACAAGATACTAAATATTATTTGTGTCAGGAGGCAGTGCTTTTAATGCTCTGGCTGATTGGTGAAAATGCTGTTTTAAAGGCTAACACTTGTCAATAAACACCTTCAAAAGCCGACTGGTTATTTCTGGCACTAAAATACCTACTGTATATAAAGGCACTGTCTGATGGTGGGGGGAAAAATGAGCCGATATGATCTGATATTGCAGCAGCATGTCTACTTAATACATCTTAATGCAGTTAAGCTGTTTGTGTCAGTTTATCATCTGTGCCTACGGTCAGCTAAACCTACAAGCATCAATAGTGTGATCTTATGACCTATATATATATTTTTTTTTTTTGCCCGTGTTATCATGATTTAAATAAATTCCAAAGTACTTTGTGACAGCAACTGTGAATGTTCCTGCTCTTCTCTGGAGAGCACTACACTATAATGTTTATCTGATCTTTTAATGCCTGGATAATTAAAGGATAATATAAAAAAAATATGATTTACTTAAAACAATTTGTAAGACATGATGCATCCCCCAAAATACATTCAAATAAAGATGAAAAGTCTTATTCATGTGCAAATTATTCACAAATGTTTCCTAATGGTTCTTAAAGACATACTTAATCATGAGACTAGGGAACATTATAATTTAGGTTGTAGAAACGTGGGAGAGTTAAAAAGAAAGAAATGCAAGAAACAAGTAGCAGATTGTGTGATCAAGAAACACAAAGTGACGTAAACACGTAAATTAAAATGGTGAAAGTTGGAGACACCTAAAGTCGATTTTTTAAATATTACTTCATCAGTAAATGTATGCAGTTGATACTATTACTGTATTGGAATGCTTTTAAAGGCTGAGTGAATTTTGATTTGTTGTTTGTGATCACATGCTTTTTATAAACATCCAATTAGCATGTATTCGAGGAATTGTTAAACGGTGAAAAACATCCTGTAAGATAAGCTGAATACATCTTTCATTTGTTCCACATCTAAAGCCGTATTGAGAGCCATGTCACTGCACCTTCAAACTGCTAATTCTCTCCCCACTACAATGACCAGCTGCTAAAACCGTATTATCGACTATAAGCTGTGTGTGTGTGTGTGTGTGTGTGTGTAAGAGCAAGAGTTCATGTGTGTGGGAGTAAGGATATGACACATGTACACGAGGGCACGGTTTTACACAAACAGCCTGCTTAATTACCGTGAATAGAGTTACATGAGAGGACATCATTAACTAAGCACACATATGAAACAATGCTTCTAAAGATAACGAATAATTGAGAGAGAGAGAGAGAGAGAGAGAGAGAGAGAGCTGTTGTTAGGTCCTGTTGGCAACCTGCTGCAGCAGTAGGAGCCTCAATGACGCCCACCTTCCCCGCTGTGCCCTTTCACCTGCAGCCTGTCATACAGGTGTGGTAAAAAAAAAAAAAAAAAAGACAAAAAAAAAAAAACTCTGCATGTTGTGCTACACCATGTCAAAAAAGGAAAAAGAAACCCACAGACTTACAAGTCTGATGTGACTCTCATATCCTTGCCTCTGAATGTATAGCTATTCTACTCTTTTATACAAGAGATGTTTTTTTTTTTTGTCTGTAGCGACAGAGTAATAGCAAACTCTTGAAGGACTGTATTTATTCTATGTCTCGCACAGTACTCACATGGGAATGATATAAACATGGAACAGCTTTATGTGCCGGTCTTCTGCGTAACTTAGACTCATCACAATGAGAGGCTGCAAACACTGTATTATAGAAATACAGTGGCCTTTCACCCACAGCCTGTTACACAGGTGTGTTCTGGGGGAAAAAAATAAAACAATGCTGTACATGCTGCCCTACACCAGGACATGTCAAAGAAAAACACCAATATAAATGTTTCTTTGCATCTGAGGGTGATATTGTTAACATACGAGTCTACTATTAGTAAAGTACTGCAGTTTTTCCCATGATGAATAAGTTTCAGTACACTGTAAGAATATGAAATGATGTGTTTGTATTTTCAGTGTACCTTTCTGTCAGTGACTGTTGGTTTAGCTTATTAGTTGAGCTTATAAGACAGCAATGATGGGCAGTAGGGAGGGGAAGGAGTCAAACACCAGTAGCTCACACTCAGACTCATTATCCACACACCACTGCATGTCTTTAATCCATCAGAAATCTTAAGTGCAGCATCTAATTGATATCTGCTTTTGCCTAATTGGTCAATTTGCTTTTTAACTCTCACCATTTCTAAATGAAATGAGCATCTGAGCTTTGGGAGGTAAATATTGGAGATAGTATTGCATTCACAATTCAACAGGATAATACGTGTTTTCTGTAGATCTTTAGTGATGGAGCTTTTATTCTTGCAGGTCAAGAAAAAAATAAATATGCATTCTCTTCAGTTTAGTTTCTGACTGACTGTGAAATTAAACCAATCAACAAAGCAATTACGGTAGAGACGAGAGGGCCCGATCAATTGCAGCCCATTATGAGAAGCCGATAAAGATGCTGAGAACACACAGAGTTTGGGGAATCCCCGGACACGTGAGTCTGTGGTTAAAGTCACCAATGAAGAATTAAGGAATGCAAAAAAAAAAACCCAAACCCTGTTCATCCTCTATGTACAGCTATTATTTATTTATTTATTTATTGCTAGAAATCACTCTAATGTCATTAGAGTGTAGCAACGGAGCACGTTGGCAAAGCTAAAGTGACATTCGTGGCCTTTATAAACATGAAGACATGTAAAATGATTACTTGGTCTTATATATGAATTTTAATTAATCTTGGTTGAAAATATGTAATATTCCATATATATATATATATATATTATTATTATTTTTTTTTTTTCATCCCAGATTAGTGTACATTCTTGTAAGCTGTTCAGACACCAGATGTCAGATTTTGAGTATTAAGACTCATTTGTGATGTTAACTGCCACGTATAAAAAAATTCTCACTTCATTATTTTTATAATTATTATTTTAATCATTATTAGTAGTAGTTACATACTATTTATAGCCTGCTGAATGTAAAGAGACATCTGATTAGGCATCAAATCAGTCTGAAAGCTTATTAAATCTTGTTATTACTCATGAACATAGCTACTCTCTGGCCTTGAATACAACCCACCCATAAGGAAAATAGAAAATTTGTCTACTTAATAAAGCTCTTCTGTGATTCATGTTTTGAAATTTTTGTTTGCAGTGTGATATAATGTACCCTATTTTATTGCCATGATAAGCATAATGAAGTATAAAGTTAAAATATTGTTTCTATCCATGATGATGGCATCCTGTACAAGTCGTTTAAAATTGTGTTTTCTTTTTTACTCATGCAGTTAAATCAAACCAAGGTCATGTCTAAGTTAGTAGTATCAAAATTGAGGTCCAGAGTATTTTACAAAATATTCTGGAATTGTTTCAATAATTCATGCATGAAAGGGTTAAGTAATGGACGGGTTGCCATGAAGCATTGCAGAATAACCTGTGCATCCTTCTTCCTCTGCATCGAGAGGCAGCAAACAATGGTCTAGGCCAAGGCCCTCTCTACAGCCTTTCATCTCCTCAGTGTAGATTCACCACCACTATTGATTTCTTATTGACCTGTGATGTCCTCGGCTTCAATGTGCTCTCTCAGTGCTCGCCACAAACCCTCGAACTGAATGTAAGAAAGACAAGTCTCAAACATTGATTTTTATCTTTCTTCCCCTTCCTCACTCTCTCTTCCTTCTCTTGAGATTGAGATTTATTCTTTTAAAAAATGTTGTTTTTCTTTAACCATTTCATCCTCATCAAAAGAAAATTGAGGCTTTTTTCATGTATTGTTTTTTACCTTGGATAACATACATTTTATATGTACAGTAGCAATCCTTTAATGCATGTTTTATCCTGCTTTTTTCCACTGAAGGTTACCAGTTTGATTTAAAGGTTTGAGAGGCTGTGTGATATGAACAACCATGGAACAGAGAAACTGATTTTGCTGAGCTTCACTGAAAAAAGCTCTTGACCTGAAAGTGGGGCATAGTACTTGGGAAAACAGAATTAACCATTCAAATTAACTTTGGAGAGCAAGACCAAAGCCAAATGCTAGGATTCACATCATTAAAATCCGTCTTCAAAGACCTGTGTCCACATTATTAATTAGCGAGGTTAGTGAGTGTGGCTTGACACAAAATACATTTTCTGTAGTCAACAACATGATCAAAAAGTGACCCTACGCCTGGTTACGAGCATCACATAGGCTTTTATTGTGACCTAAAGCAAAGAACTCGGACCAGATCACTCATTGTCTGAAACAATTAACCTTAGAACTTTTTCGGAATTGCTGTGTGCAGTCCCCTCCGGTATCAAATGAACATGAAAAATCGGACAAATCAAAATTTTAGATTCAGTTTATACCTAGACAACTCGCCACCTTTGGTGATAAAGCATTACATTTTTGAAGTACTTAAGAGATAGTAAAAAGCAACAACCAATAACAAGATAATCAACCATATTCACTTCACCTACTGTAGGAGTGGTTTTAGTATTATGACTGATACACTGCCTGACAAAAAAAGACCACAGTAATGTGTCTCTGGACCACCTTTAGCTTTGATTACAGTGTGAATTTCCCATGGAATTGTTTTAACAACCTTATTCAACACAACAACATTCATTTTCATTTAGTGTTGCATAGGAGAGTCAAAGCCTTCCCCAGCACCCAAAGACTTTCAATAGCATTAAAATCGCAAAAGCGATTCCTCATGCTCCCAGAACCGGTCTTTCACAGTATGAGTCCTGGAATATGCCTGTGCCATCGGGAAAGAAAGTCTATATTGATGTGATAATCTGATCATTCAGTACATTCAGGTCATCAGCTGACTTAATATTACTGCCTCCTAATGTTGCTGAGTCAATACCTGACCAACTGAAGCAAACCCAGATCATAACACTGCTTCCAGAGACTTGTACACTGGTCACCATGCATGATGGAAAAGGGAAAATCTGGTCTTATCAGGCTATATAAAACTTTCCATTACTGCATAGTCCAATCCTCATGGTTTGTAGAAATTTAAGTATTTTTCCTTTTTTTTTTAATTATTTATACTGTGAACTCTGACTATGATTGCATGATTGACCCAAATTTATTTCATGCTTGCATCCTGTCTTTGGTTACTCCTACATGTAATACCACCAGACTTACCAGAGAGGACGCTGATAATGCTCTTCAAGAGCTACAGCTGGAAATCTCTGGAGGTTTGACTGGCTGAGATCTTGTTGAGATCTGTTACATGATATGTATTTTGTGTGTGTGTGTGTGTGTGTGTTGTGTGTTGTGTTGCTGAATCAGGGTTTGATAGTGTGATAGAAGTGTTTTAGGATAATCATGTCACCAATCCACTCTTCTATATGTTTTTTAAGGATAAGCCACTGATTAAATAAATCTTTGAGTCTATGTTGGAGTTCCTTCTCCAGTTCACCATGTAATTCGACTCATGTTCTGACCAATCATGGGAAGTTTCTTTGCTCAATTTGAATTTCCTGGAGTTATTTATATCATCAGAATCTACTGTCACATGTGTCACCTACATTTTTCAATGAATGCACAGTCCTGACACTGAAATGTTGTTAAATTGAGCTTAGCGTCTTCCTCCTTTTGCAGAGGTAGCATTATGTGGACTGACTGATGGTCCATGCTGGTGACAGCGGGCAGATGGAGCTAGGTGTTGTAGCCTGTGTTGTGTGGCAGCTTAGCACTATATGATCCACATTTCAGCAGACGTGATGCAGTTAGCAGCAGTTGCACATGCCAATAACTGTCATTCTGTCCATTCCGTTACTTTTGTAATTTTTGTGAACGGCTGTTGTGTTCCATCAGCATTCTTGATAGCGGGCCTCAGACTCAAAGATAAACTTTTGCTCATGACAATTAAGTTATTTTTCTTTATCCTGTCCAGTACTGAGCAAAAGTCTTAGGCATATGTAAAAAAAATGCTGTAGAGCAACGATGTCTACCAAAAATCGAAAAGAAAAAAAAGGCCCAGTAAACAGTATTTAATCAAACAGTATTTGGTGTGACAATGCTTTAAGGACCCCTTTTCTTTTTATGCAAGCAAAATCCTGCAGATTTTTTTTTTCCTGAAAAGTGGTCAATGTGCTGCTTTCTTTTCTAATATACAAATATTTTTCTTCAACATTTAATTTTATGGTAGAATACTGATGTTTTTGTACTAATTAAATAATAAAGTGCTAAGATAATAATGACTTTTACACAGTACTTTATCATTTCCCTAAACCAGACTAGGTCAGAGTAAAGGTCAATGAGGAAAAAAAAGGTTGGTTATATAAAGTAGCGGTGTAACAATGATCAAGTCTGTTTTGAGTGCATAAAACAGCACATAATTTCATGGGGGAAAATGAGAATTGTACCATATAGGCGATTTAAGAAACATATAAGGACTTGCATTGATTCTTATCATTTAAATGAGAACTTTATTAGAAGTAATAAAAAGGATATGAATTTTGTAATTTGTCTCAACCAATAGATAATTCTTGGTTGTATTAGGTTCGTAATCTCAGTAGAGCGTACAGTACAGAGAGTGTGGGTTTGTGGTGCTTGGATGAGCAGAGCTCTCACAAATGAAGAGACCAGGTGCCTATGTGCCTGGTGCCTATGTGAGAAAGAGAGAGAGAAGCCAACTGAGAGACATAAAAAAAAGTGCTCAGCTTCCATGCGCTTAAGTGCAGATGGAGGCCTCAAACAACATAAGTCTGGCAAATTTAAATAAGATAATTGTTCATCTCTCTCAGCTAATTATGTCCCTCCTCCACCCCAAACCTTGCTGGAGGAGCAGATCTAGCAAGACGTTCAGCCTCTACTAAGAAGTCTTTAATTGAATCTGTTAACGGATAGAAGAAATGCGGAGTAGAAAATTCAAGGGAAAAAAAAAAATCTTTTTATGATCATTAAGGCTCCCTTGTGTTTGTACTCTATTTATTTGTTTGTGGCTTTATCTATTCATTTCATTACTATTTTTCTTCTTTCTTTCAGATCCAAAATGGTTCGAAAATGGCTTCAACTCCATAATTGCTTTTAATCCTTCCCTTTGATCATGTTTAAAGAAAGAATAAAAAAGAATTACTTCAAGGAACCCTTGAAGTTCCTTCAATAACAGTGTGTCCTTTTTTTTGCACTACTTGCTGTGAAGTTAGCAGGACTCTTTAGCTAAAAAGTGAGTTAAACACATATTCATTTCTACTCACTCAGTTCTCCTGAAAGACAGTTTATATGTTACATTCAATGAGTGCTTGAAGAGGAATAACGCTTTACAATAAAAATATCACAAATGGCTGAATACATGTGACATGCGTTTTAATCTGCTGGTGTTTTGATACAGTCCTTGAAATACAATATATAATTTCATTTTCTTCCCCGCTTTAATGAAGATGTGCCATTCAGTGGGGCTAAATAGGTTTTGACCGTCTTGGTAATCATTTCCATTGAGTGCAGAGTGCTTTAGATAAATAGCTCCTAATTTGTGTGAGGTGTGTAGGCTGATCTGCTAGAGGCTGCCAGCACACATTACCAATTGCTCTATGTGTCAGAGAGGACAGCTGTGTGTCTGATCCCTGCCATTTGCTTCACAGATGACTGAAACAACTGACCTCTAATCAGAACCATCCGCATGTACGGTACAGTCTAACATACACATATGCCGGGGAGCAAAGGTTTACTGACCTCAGAACAGTTTGCATGTACTCAAGCTCCAGGCAAAACTTGTGCAGGCTTTGACACTGAATCTCCTTTGGGATAATTTCCTTTTGCTTTCATGTGTAACCTTTGTTCTTCATTTTTAAACAAATAATACTTAAGGATTAAAATCAGTTGATTAAAAAAATATATATATATTATTGATTATTTAGATTAACACTTTTGCTCACCATCAATACTTAAGGCTAGACCTTGCTGTAAATGGGAAATAGGAAAAGAAAAAACCCATTATGCAAAAGGTCACCATAGGTTACATATACATAGAGAGTTACGGATGTACTGAATTGAAATGAAAATATGAAACTACGATTAAATACAACAATAGTGTGCTGACATTTAGACATCTGGGTCATATCTGAACTGCATTTCTGAACTTTGACTTAACAATTTCTAAAAGCGAAAATGAATATTAAAATTAATTTGATATTATAACATTAGCAGTTAAAGATATCATAGTAACGATCATATCCTTTATTACTGTATGTCGGCTCCTAATCCATGTACTGTGAGCAGTAAAATGTACATTTATGGAGCTCTTTAGTTGAGCTACGTGGTATTACACTTTGACATTTAGAGATCAGGATCTGCATTCTGTGTTTCGAAAGACACACACTGAAGTGGTGCTTCAGAAGGTGGCAAAATTGATTTCTCCGCATACTAAGCATAGTTTTGATATGAGCGTGTTTACAGATATTCATGAACCTTCTTTTTAAGTACTATTAAGGGTGTGAGGGAGACGGTATTGAGTTTTTGTACACACGTCCTTTTTGAGAAGATAGGCCATGTTTGTAGATTGCTGCCTGTGTATTAAAAGAAGATGACTGCAATGCAAAACTCAACTATTTAGATCTAGTCCCAAAGCACGTCCACAGAACACACACACACACACACACACACACACATATGATGAAGTGAACTTTGGCAATACATAATATTTGATTTCTATCATTATACCAGTTCACCTAAAAAAAAAAAGTGTGTTAAAATTGTGATATTAAACAGTAAATAATGTAGTTGAGACACCAGGCTGGGATGGATAACAAGGTTCCTCTCTCCACTGCTCATGTACCTCTTGCTCCCTGGTAATGTAGACATAGATCACTGTTGTTTGCATTCTCCTCTTGAGCTGCTCTCTAATGCTATGTGGCTAGTAGTTAGACACGGTAATTAAAATTGTACATCTGTCCTCCCAAATTGGGGGTATTGTCAAACAAAGTGGGGGGAAAAAAATAATATAATACCTTACTTAATATAATATAGGCTCATTAAAATAAAAATGTGCTTCAGGATTTTAGATGAAGAAATAGAGATACAGTTCTCAGTTCATTTTAAAATTTCTGTTTAGATTTTAATATTTTCATTTCTGTTTATCTAAAAATAATAAAGGTTACATATCATAGTTAGATCTCTTTGCAGGCTTGTGATAGAAAAAAAAAACATCTGTATATTATACTTAACATGAAAGACAAGCACGAGATACACTTACGTAGGTGCTCCTGAACTTGACTTCATATTGCTAGCTAATTTGTTTTCACATCCTCCTCACAGCTTATTTTATTTATATATCCAAGATATAAAATGCATCCAAAAGCAAATCACTTAAGATTCTAAAGAAGACAAATTACAGTTCTACGATACATCGAGTAGGAAGAATTTCATCATAATTATTTTCAGTGTACTGTAGACAAGATGCTTTGCCTAAAATCATTTATTGCAAATAAAGAATAAGAAATTGTAGACAAGGGATGAACAAAAGAGGGGTATAAAGAGAAAACTGTATGCTTTGATTGACAAAAACAACATGCAATTAGCAGTGGGGATGAGAAAGGGTGGGGGCAAGCATGTGAAGCATGCTCCAGTGGTTTTGGCCTGTTTCAGAGGGAATGCAGACTAGAGAATCCTAGTCCCTGCCATATGGTGGAAGATCTTCTCCTTCCCCCTGCTCTTTCCTCAATGCTTTCGCTGCTTCATACACACATAAACATGCGCACACGCACACACTTAGAAACCCATACCCATTTGTAATTCTTTGTGCTAGATCTCTCTCTAGATTCATCAAAACATTATGCTTCAGGGATTTCTTTCTCCCCTGAGGAGCCTTACAGTAAACACGGGACTGCAGGTGTAACAGACCGGGTGCTAAATTTCAGCTTTCTGGGAGTTTATTTACAATGTATCATGGGTGTTATTAATGACAAAAAGGAATTTGATTAAACATTGTATTCAGTGTAAATAACTGCAGTGTTGAGTGCGTTCTGCTGTAGGGTTGCGAAGGCCAGACACACAGGTCGAGTCCTGCAGCAGTGCTTTGTTCTCATGTGTTAGTGGAGCTGTGGAAACGCCTGGATGGGCCTGCTGGCAGTCAGCACACACTCCCTCCCTCCTGTAGAGCCGGACTGCAGGCCTGCATGCCAGTGATGGATGGCTAGTTAGGCCAGAGCCAGGGGGCTGAGGCTGGGCATGGCTGGCACTCGACATAGGTTTCTACACCCATCCTGCCCACAGCCCTCTCTCTCTCTCTCTCTCTCTCTCTCTCTCTCTCTCTCTCATTAACACACAGCTAAGGTCTGGCCTACTTCCACCTTTCCAGTGGTTTTAGTTAGTTTACATATAAGTTTACTGATTTAGATATTTTCATAGATAAACACATATCATAGCTAACCTAAATACGAAATTATATATATATATATAGTGTTTTTATATGCAATGTTGTATACAGTAAACAACTTGTTTTGTATTTTTTCTTTTTTATAATTTACGTAAGGACCTGGTTATCCTGTTTTTTGCTCATAACTTTAAAAAGGCCCCCTAATAACAAATCAAATCATATTGACTGAATTTTATTTGTTGATTTGGTACTTTGGGTAGTTGTTGTCAATCAGTAATAAATGATTGAAATGAAATAAAATAGAAATAAGAACTTCTTTTTAAGGAGGATTCTTTTTAATCTAAATTTTCCCTAATTGCTTTTTTTTTTTCTTTTTTCCAATTAAAAAAATCCTTTGTCTCAGAAGGTGTCAGCAAGACCCAACAGAAGCAGCATATCCTTTCAAAAGCCTCATATGATAAAGCGATGCAAATAAATTTGCGGCTTTAAAACCCATGCTGTCTGTAGTGTTGCTAAGGTTACTCACTCCGAGGGCATATGGAAGATAGGGCTTGTGATTGGGTTGTGTCCATCTCATGCCCTGATGTCACTTCATTTAGATTTACATCAGGTACTAAATTAAAATAGTCACTCAGCAAACACTCTCATCTCTCTCTCTCTCTCTCTCTCTCTAGCTCACTCTCTCTTTCTCTCTCTCACTCAGGAGTTGCGTGCAGTGCAAGCACTGAAGCAGAAAATATTGCTGTCTAGATATTTGTCCTGGGGCTGATACAGGAGGCATTGTCTTGGGACTTTCTCAGGCCTCTGAGCTGATAGTTGTGTATGGCAGCTGCAAAGTGTGCTTTGTTATTTGTCTGAGGATTAGGGCCTTGTTTTTTCTAGGCCGATCAGAGATGCGTGTGTTCTGTAGAGAGCAGAGGTCAACTCTTCTGTCCGATATATATGTATTATTATTATTATCATCATTATTATTATTATTATTTATGTAATTTTTTTTTTCACGCTTTGAAGGTTCTTCCTGCTGCATTATTTCCAGGCAGGCTCTGAGAATGCCCGACAGCACTGAGAATCCCAAGAGGTTTCCATTTTCACATCGCTCCCATTATCCAAAACACAGTATTTAACCTGCGAGCATTTAAAGCAAAACTGAGAACAGCTGTCACATTGGAGGCAGACAATACTGGCAGTAATAGCCAAAATACTGTAATTGATGCTGCCATGTAATGCAAGCACAGGCAGAATAAACAATATTCTGCCTTCTGTTTGTTTTACTAAACAGTTAAACAGTGGTGGGTTTTCCCTATAGGTAGCCAGCAGAGATAGTCTACACAACAGTAGGCTGGGTTCTTGAGGAATTTAGTCTGTTTCCTCATAATCATAAAACTGGATTGCGCTACCAGCATGTGTCCTCCCTCTCTCTCTCTCTCTCTCTCTTTCTCTCTCTCTCTCTCTCCCTGTTTTTTTTTTCTCTCTGCAGTCTTTAAACTGTAGCAGAGGGTTGGTGTCATATCCTATTGTGTGTGTGTGTTACTGTGTAAAGGAGGGGGGTGGATATGTGGGGGCCATGCAGCATGTGAAAGCAGCAGGGGGCACTGCCAGTGCGTGAGCTCTCTGTAACGAGGACACAATGCTCAACTTCCCATCACCCATTTCAAGGTGCCTGATGATTCCATGGGCACTTTCTCTTCCTATGTCCATCCCATTAAACCATCATTATCTTCTGTTGTATTAAACCGCATGACTACAATCCACATTAAATATCATCCAGAATATTAGGGCTGTTTGTAGCTTATACTGTGTCATCCACAAAGGTCACGTTCATTCATTCATTCATTCATTTTCCAGGAACGCTTTATCCTAAAGACACCCCGAGCCTATCCAGAGGACGCAGAGTGTACGGCAGGAATACACCATGGATTGGACTTTGGCTTATCACGATGCACCATGCATAAACACATTCACACAATCATTCACACCTACAGACAATTTAGAACTGACTCTCCACCTATTGCAGAGATTCCCATACATCAAATGGTCATTGCGAATTTTCTGCAAACCTTCACCACTGTATGTTTTTTTTAATTAATTTTTTATTATTATTATAGACTTATAATTTAGAATTTGTAAAATCATATTCATGAATCTGAAAATAATTTTTCTTTCTGATGATGAATGAAACCAAAATGAATGCAGGAAGAATGGTAACTCCAGCTCAGGGTTGAGCCAGGGACCCTGGAGGTGTGCTTTTATGATGGACTCCATTAATAATCATTGTTATTATTGTAATTAGAGCAAAGTACATATACTATATTCATTATAAGTTTAATGTAACAGAATGCATTATAACAGAAAATGATAACGGTAGCGCCTGTAATAATATTGTAAGACCTCAGTAAGGAAAGTGCTGATCTTGGCTTAGGGCAATCAATTCACTCCTGCCTTCACTAGATCTGTTGACACTGTCCATTTAAACTAGCGGGCTGCAGAAATATGGCCTACTAATTGGTGAATCATGGCTCGTTCCAGTAGCCATGATTGCCACCAAAGTGAAAAACAGTGAGATTATTAGCCACCCTGCAATGAATTTTATTATGATGTACAGGGCTGTGTGTCTGGCGACACCATTCCACCTCAGCGGGGAAGCAGCAACACCGGACTTATTAGTCATACTTCACTAGCTGTCAACAGGCACAAAGCCCACTTGTGATTAAAAATGAACATCCCGCACATCTTCAGCGTCCTCTCATGCTGAGTGTCAGAAGTGAAATGTTGGGTTATTTGTGTGCTTTATTGATGGAGTTGTTTGGAGGTGAAGGAGATGTTTTTTGATTGTCTGTTAATTCTCAGAACGCAAAAGAGGCAGTACGAGCGAGGCAGTGAGGGGAGAGGCGGCTAAAAGAAATAAATCAGTGAATCAAAAACTCGCAGTTTCATAATTCTGTGGAAAATACGGGGAATAAAAATCCCATTACAGGGGAAATTGAAGTCCTTTGTTCTTAAGTATTTCACTTCTTCACATATTTCCCTGGATAAAGCTGAAGATTCAGCGGGCCGGAGTTACCCAGATGAGACAAACAGGAATTAAAATGCCATATGCTCTGAAATGTTACCTTGGCACTGCTCAAATGCTTTTCACATTTTTCCCATTACAAAGAGACTGTGGTTTTGAATACCACATGGATTTATTTGTATATTTGCATACTTGCTTGTTGATTTATTTTCATCCCTGTGTCCAAATCGCAGAGATAATATCTTCATTGTTTTGTAGAATATCAACAGGTAGAATAATGCTTCTAGCAATTACAATTAAGATAAAAAAAATAATACTAGTCTTACATAGAAGTACAAGATCACATTGTATGTAATGTTGTTTGTTTAAAATCCTTTAATCTAGTTTAACTGGCTGCATAGCCCGAGAGTGTTTATAGACAGGTAGCGGCAAGAGCAAGAGATGCTCCGCTCTGATTTGTAAAGCCAATGAGAAGATTCTGTTTCAGGAGCTGAGCTCAATCTCAATCTAGTAGCACATAAGAGGTCCTGTTCCCCTATGCCCCACCTAGCTCAGTTAATTGTGTGTTTTCAACCCGCTGTCGGAGGCTAATTTAGCTATAGATTGAAATGAAACAGCCCTGGCCTCACATTTTCTGGCAATCAAGAGTCCAATTTGACTGTGTTTTCTCAGCAGACATTAATGATTCCAAAGCTAATATTCATTGTTTGAAGTGACATAGCAGCCCTGGCATTTACTTAACCTTTTGTCTTATGTACAAGTCTGAGTCAATGCAGAATTTACTCTTAATTAATATCTTTTCTTCCCCTGCCGACATTCATTTCTTGAATATTCAGTCAAACTAGACAAAGGATAGAATTCATAGATAAAGAACATTTTTATCCAAAAAAAAAATCTTTTTTTTCTTCCTTTGTCCTTAAATGATTTTTTGCTCACATAATTAACATCCACAGAAGTTTTTCTTTTCATCTACAATTAAATAACAGTAATAAATAATGGGTCACCTTGAATTTTAAAGTACTCTTATAAGGCCAATCTCAGAAATAATTTCCTATATTTTTTCACCCGAAGTTATCACATTATTACTTTAAATATGGATTTATTTTTTATGCAATGTGCTTTTTATTGTTCGCTCATTAGATGACTGGAACTAGACTGTTGTCATATACTTTCTGAAAGTCTAACATGTTATAGCATAACAATCCACAAATCGTTGTTTTGCATTTTCTTGTCTGAAAATTAGATGAGTACTATTTCTAAAGCTTTTAATTTGTAAAAATGCATCAGCAACTGTTTTGAATATGCTTTGCTCTCTCTCTCTCTCTCTTAGAGTTTTAGAAATGCTGTCATATTGCATAGCAGTATTTGCTAAAAAAGCTGGTCTTGTTAAATCATCTTTCTTAGTTACAGAACACTATAGAACCACAATATTTATTAATATTTTTCCAGCAGGATTATGCATTTGGATAATTTAAAAGAAACACAAATGTTTAACATTTACAAGATGATGAGCCACTGATAAGAACCTATGCTGTAACTGTTAAAGTAGAATATTGAAGGCTTCATCATTGTTTTTTGGACCTTTGTCACAAAAACGCTTATGTGACATAACTGTAAATTTATAAAAAAGAGAATTTACCTGTGAAAATGGAAATGCAAATGGATGAGAATCATGAACCAGCTATTAAACTTGTTGAATGCAGGTCAAGTATATTTAAGTCTAATAAATATTAATTTCATGTTCTTATGGAATTATGCAATCACTGTGCACCAGGGACTTCTACTAGAAAAAAATCCAACCTTTTAATTTCTGCATTTAAAGCTCAAGAACATAGTTAAAAAAATGTTTTTCTCAGAGTGAACCATTAAGCGCAAAATAATTAAATATTAAAAAAATTAATCATCTGCACGAAAACGAAAATCCTGCATTTATTTGTAATTTCAGTAAATCAAAAATTATCTCTTCTCATATCATCTTTCTCTATATCTTTCTTATTTAAAAAGAGACCTTTTGTGTACATTAAGTACATTAAAGTCATGTTTAAAATGTGTGACGGAATGAATTTATTATTCCACAATATACAGAACGAGTAAGGATATTAGGTACTAAAGCAAGTATAGCAGCATGAACTCTACCTGACTTATCACATTATTGTTTTCTCTCTCTCTTCCTCTATCCCTCTAGCTCTTTTTTCTGTCTTTCTTTGAAGGATCCCACCTGAACCGGGCCGAGGTCAACGTATGGTCAAACAACAGCAGGTTTGTGTGGCTGTGTGAGAGAGGATGAAGTGGTCAGTACTGTGACAGGTAGTGGGGTTTCTGACAGCTCCAGCTACAGTGTGGATTAAAGGAATGAAGGAAACCAAGAGAGAGAGAAAGCAGGAGAGAGAGAGAGAGAGAGAGAGAGAGAGAGAGAGAGAGAGAGAGAGAGAGAGAGAGAAAGAAAGAGTCCATGCAGTTGTGGTGCTGTGAAGCATGGAAATAACAAAGCCACAGAGCTAGCCCCAGTCTACTTGTCTGAATATGGGCATTTTCACTCCTCTCTCTGTGCCAAGCCTGGCCTAGAGACACAATCTAAGTTCCATCGCGTGTAATCTTACATAAGGCTGGACAAGATGAAAATGGTGGGATAATTACCAGAGTGTGCGAGGTTCCTGCTGTGTTTGCATACACGCCTGGGATTTGTAAGCTGTGCATTAGCCGCACTGAGAGAGCCACCACAGAGAATGTAATTTAAGAAGAAAATTCTCCTGGATTCTCTCGTTCCAATATCATTACCGCCCATACATGCGCTATCACGCTCCTGCGTAGCTAACCCCACACTATAGATGAACACCATGGCAATTAATTGTTCTGGGTTTTGGTTTTATAGCTTGTTCGTTGACCAAAGCTCAGGGAATGGTTTGTTCTAGCCACTGGTATCTAAATTAAATTGTCTTTATCTCCTCCTGGAAAAAAAAAGGGAGAGGGGAGGAAAAAATTAATTTGTTAGATCAAAAAATATTTAATTTTTCTGCACATCAAACAAACTTTTATTCAGGGTGTACCAAGGCAGAGCTTTTTTTTTTTTTTTTTTTTTAATTAAGAAAGCATTCTATTATTAAACCAGATGAAAAGGAAACATCAATTCAAACAGTACAGTCATGTTCAGCTACTACTAATCTTTTGGTAATTATTTTTAATTGAATCTTTTGAACAGAAAAACCCTGAGCAGACACTTGTAATACTTGAGTCCCTCATCACACTCAGCGCTATGTATGCAAGATGCTCCTCCATGTGTGAGGGCAGAGGAAGGAGAAGTCAAAGGGAAAAAAAGAGAGAGAAAATTAAAAAGTGGAGGAGATGGAGAAAGGAGGAGGGAGAGGGGGCCAGCCGAGAGACACGGCGGTGCTCTGAGGAGAAAGAAACTTCTGCATAAATGAACAGCTCAGCAAAGAAACTTCTTTAGTTGATAACATATATACACATACATGCACAATAGTGTTCTCACACAGAACTGTGGCAGGATTGTGCTGATATGCACATATTATTTAAACTGAGAGGTCAGGTGTTTTGAATTGAATTGAAAATTTGCACCCCCCCCGCCCCCATTCCTTCCTGTCTGACTTTTAAACTAGCAAATGGCTGGACAAGCTTAGCCTCTAAACTTGTAGCGAACCAGAGTGCTGATTTATGGAAGCCCATATGCTTTTTTGGAAGAGTAATATACCCTTTATAAGTGCATTAACAGAACCTAGTGCTAAGTTAGGAATGGTATTTTTTGGGACTGAAATAGGACACTTGATTTTTTTTTTTTTTTTTTTTTTTGACACTCGATATCCCTAAGTGGAAATTTCTGTACACCGCTCAGAGGCTCTTCAAAGTACTTAAGGCGATTGGTGGAGATGAAAAGAGGGAATTATGAAACATGGCTGTGAGAAAGGCTAGTAATCAAGAGACACCTTTAACTTTATGCAGCAGCACATAGGCCTTAATCAAGCACAGCCCAGCCCTGATAAACCTGCCTAAATCACATTAATCACGCATTATGCATGTGGCTACAGGATGCCATGCCACAAAGTAGCTCCTGCAGCAGCTCAGACAAACTCAGCATCTGAAGTTGTCAGCATGATTTCTCACAAACATGATTTGTGGTATTACATTATTAGATCCTCTTACCTCTCTCATCATTTCGTCAAATTTTTTTTTTAAATCCACAAAACTGGCCTAAACCACCCTGAAGTGTTTAATATGATCTCACTAGGGAGATAAGTGGAGTAACAAGCCTTCTTTGGGTTGTCTCTGTAGAGGAAGACGTAAAACATTTCAACATAAGTTTTTTTCCTGTCAGCTCAGGCAAGGTTTCATGTAAAACACAATTAAGATGGCAAGTACCCTTATCTAAAGGAGCCTTTTTTTTTTAACCCTTAGCTTATTTTTTGATGATGATTCTAACGATGATTCTGATGATGATGGTGGCAATGATTAGATTAAAACATCATGGTTGCTACTAGGTGTAGTGAAGACTTTCCAAATAAAAACATACAGAGAAAGAGAGAAAAACAGAAAAAAAAAAAATGAGCAAGAGATACCAATAAACAATTATGTAAATAATTTTCAGAAAAGCCACCAATCTTTCATAAAGGGAGTTGTCGACAGCTTGTCGAGGGAAATTAAAGGTTTGTCACTGTCATGTTTCTGCACAGGCCAGCTTTTTGAAAATGGGAGTGCTTTTGACGATTTAAAAGGATTTTTTGTGGGTGCAGGCAATGACTTCAAACCTGTCAAAGGTGCACAAGAAATCATCACCACTGTCAGACTATATAATGTATGGAATACACTTAGTAAACATACACTGCACATTCTGTATTAGTATTTATACTGGGAACAGAGGACATGCATACATGATGAATATTCAGGGGCATGAAACGTAAAGCTGGTGAAGTTCCTGTTATGATATAAAATCATGGATTGCTCTGGTTGCTGATATTCAGGGAAAATATACATATGCTTAGCTTTATTTAGAAGTTCAGAACTAGACATTGGTTCAACACTAGAACCAGTGCTTTCATTTTGTGGAAGTAATGATCAGATAATTCATGAAAAAGTAGCACTTCTGATATATTCTCTGTATGTATCTAGTAGTTATAGGCTAAGCGCTATAGAAGCACAAGTTCATCATCTTTTATTTCTCTTCTGATAATAATAACCATAATAGTGGTTATTATTATCAGCAGTGGTGGCTCAAATGGTTAAAACTGTAGGTTACTTGAGTTACTGATTGGAAGGTCAGGGGTTCAGGCACCAGCACTGCCAAGTTGCCACTGTTGCAAGGCCCTTATTCCAGGGGGACTGTATCCTAACTGGGATATGCAAATAATAATAATAATAATAATAATAATTGTACTATTATTTATTTTTATTATATATACATTTGGTGTAATAACTCCATTCATCTAATATGTTTAAAAAAAATTTTTTTTTTTTTTTTTTTACTTTTCTGCTACACACCCTGGCCAACTATCACAAAATTCATCATTGAGAGAGATACTTCCTTCTCAGATAATTTTATTATTATAATTTTTTACGACGGACAGTTAATCCATGACATGCAAATACATTTAACATTGATGTCACCAAACAGAAGAGATGTCATTTCTGAGCGACACCAAACTCGACACATATGTTAGCAAAATTACCTTAAGTTACCAAACAAGTTCACTTAGGAGAGCTACTGAAAAAAAGTAGCAGATGGCTTTGGAACAAGCACCTGGTCCTATTCAGTTATTAAGTGGTGTGACCAGACAGTCAGATAATGCATTGTTCCCTTAATTGCTGATTGCCCATATGTAAGTCATATGAAATCTAAAATACAGTATGGCACAAAATCCCACTAATCTGATTTGGTTACATTTTTTTCTTAGCCAGATCACGACATTACCTGACATTAATTATTATCTGCCCTACCTTTTATCTGTCGAATCTACACAGTTATAAAAAGTGACCTTTATTTTTTGGAAACATGACCAGTTACACTCAAATCTAAATATAATGCTGTAGTACAGTTTGGGGGTGGGGGTAAAATGAAACACCTTATTATGTATTGCAGATGGATAAAAATTGAGTGAAACAGAGGGAAAAAATCAATAGGGAAGACATTGCTGGAGGCTTACATATTACATTTTGCATAAAAGTCAGATTTAATTTGGCTTTGATCACCATTCCCAGAGATGACTCACTGGAGCCACTGTCATTAGTGAATCCTGGGGAAAAAAACACTCTGACAGAGACTAAAGGCTTTAAATTGTTTCTTCCCCCTTCAGCTTTGTGTTTCTTTTTTACAGAGGTTTTTGTGATTCACGCTGCCACCCATCAGGCTGTTTAGGGCAGTTCATAAACATGAAAAGAAAACATTTAAAACCATAAAAAAAATCTTATTTTGTATCTCACAGGATATCATTGCACTTTACATATCTATTATGTAAAGTGCAATTTGTTCATTACAACTGCTGTAGGTTGAAGGTAGAAATGAGCAATGTTATATGCATTTCTGTACAATTTGTTAACAAGAGTTTGAAAGAGGAATACTCAAGAATGTATGTAGAAAAATACCTTGGCCTTGCATTTTTCAACCCTTGTAGTCCATGTCAGATCAAAAGCCTTTTTTTTGTTCAGAGTTATAAAAGCTTTAATAATATTCGTGATTAGACTTCAGAACTTAACGCTTTGATTAAAAACTGCCATGACATAACGAAATCTGAAGAAATACAATTAAATAATGAATGAATGTAATTAATAGATAGAAGAGTTCCAGAGAAAGAGGAAGGCAGAAATTTGACTTCTCTTCCAAACACAATGCCATTGTTTCTGGGACATTCATAAGTGACTTTATTATTAATGATACCGGGTTTGATAGTGCATTTTTTTCCCCCTCCATTTTTTTCATCTTTCCTTTATTTCAGTTTTAAATATTCTAATACTGGTGCTTTCTCACCGAGCTTTTGATTTTCCCCGTATCGTCTTACATACACAAGCCATTTTAGTTGCATTTCAGGGTATCACTGTGACGTATTTTAAACGTCATAGTTTACTGATAATGCTGCCATAATGTGCTGTTATTGTAATTGTGAACATTACAAAGCTGTGTTCAGGGACAATGTGTTATTGGATTGTTGGAGACAAATACAGATTTTCCATTAATTTTTTGCTCTGCTTTCTTGGCCCCAGAAAACCAGTCATTAGTGTTCCATGGCAAAAAAAATAATAATAATTTGGGTGTCTGCAAGCAAATTCCCTTCACTTTAACAGCCCAGACTGGACCTATTCCACACAGCTTGGTGTGGTGGAGGAGTGTAACATTATAGTAAAACTATTGTGAAGCCATCTCAAACCTCCACACACGCTTGTGTGGCCATAAAGATGAAAGCCCCTTTATCTGCCATCATGTTGGAGCACAAATTATTATTAGAACCAGACTGCCACAGTGTTTTTTCTGGCGATCAAATCAAACATGTGGATGTAATGACATATAATCTTCAATGAACCAGAGAGTTTTGAAATGATTGGTGCAAACAGAAATAGACCTAGCTCATATTTCACCTTGTGTAAATCCAGCCGAATAGTGCACTAGATACTGCATCAAGCTGTTGTTTGTGGTTTTTATTACTACCGTTAATAAAACAAATGGATCATGTGCAAAAATGAAGTTCTTTGTTCCATTTATAAGACATCTCTGTCTTCCCCAAAAATCTGAGGATTGAATTAACAAGTGTATGAGTTCCCATCCTCCTAATGAAGAAATGAATTACACCATCTTCTATCGAAAGTACTTTAATCTTATTAGAGTTAACTACAATGACCAAGTACTGTTCACAGAACTGACAAAGACGAAGAATAACATTTGAACTACAATGGACTCTGGATCTTACTTAGAAAATCGCATTAATATCAAATAACGTTATATCATGCCCTTTGTCAGACAAGATGGGAAATGGACATTTTCATTTCAGGTCTATCAACAGCTTCATCACAAGCTAATGCAGTAAAATGAATGAAGTTATTTTTCACTCTTTTACAAGCCTGGGTTGTTACAGGCAGGGTCATGTTCTTCTGCATTGTGTGCGCTCCTAGTATGATGGTGGAAAGGTCTTTCATTTTTAATTACTTTTAGACTTTTTAGACAGCTCTTTAGTGAACAACTCCATTACAAGTTCAGGTGCTGAGCAGTACTCAGATCAACTTCAGTACAAATCACAGTTTGATATAGTTATATAGGATATCACTGGGGGAAAAAAATGACTGAACTTTTATCTAAGGGAAGAAAAGAAATAGTTTAATGTGCTATTGTACTACAGAGTAGTGACAGCAACCCTAGCTGGATAATGCTGTGGCCTGTGGTCATGGCCAGGCAGGGAAGTCCAGCCCTAGGGCCAAATGTGGCCTGTGGATAGATTTTAATTGGTGCGCAACATTTATTCACTATTCAATTGCAATTTTTCTTTCACCTGACTGTAGTTACATACGAGGAGAGTTCAAGTCAAACTGGGACATGATAAAATCTAGGCAAAAAAAATCAATTGACGTTTACAGAAGACTAATTAAGTAAAACATTCAAATGGTGCAAACATTTTAAAAAAGACTGTACATCTGTGAATGACAATCCCGTTCGAGCTGGCTCAGAGCCCACTGCAGTAGTTCCTGTGAACATTCAGTGAATGGAATGCCTTATATTTGAAAATCGATGGATTACGTGTTGCTTTGTTAAGTTTGCTGGGAGTTATTGCATACACTACCGTTCAAAAGTTTGGGGTCACTTTCTAACTCCATGATGGTTCCTGATTTTTATTTCTTTCTACGTTGTAAAGGAATGCTGAAGGCGTCCAAAAAATGCATTCATCTCCTTTGTACAGTTAATGGTGAGATGTGTCTGCTACTTCTGCTCTGTAAAGACTTCATAACGCCTCTAATCTGAGGTGCTGTTAATTGGTCATTTT
>JAQQZT010000039.1:14101428-14116397 GCA_030068275.1 Clarias platycephalus | reverse complement strand
TGCAGGTTAATTTGTTTTATTTTTACTTTACAGCAGTGATTCCATTAGTGTGTCGCTCAATCGAGTGTCATTAGAGAAATTTCTTGTTTATTTTTCCGATAAAACAGTGTTTCCGTTGTGTGTGTCAAAAGAGTGGAGGAAGGGTCTGTGTAAGATGAGAAGGGGGAGAGGGGAGCTTACTTTAGATTCACACACACACACACACACACACACGCCTGCGCGCACAAACGGAAACACGTATCTGTCGGGATTTATTTTTACTTTTTTTTTTAAGGTAAAGTGCAGGTTGATTTGTTTTAATATTTTGTGTAAATTATTTTTATGTATATATTTTTTGGGGCTGGGGAATGAATAATTTGAGTTTCTATTACTTCTTATGGGAAAATTTTATTTGGTTTATGAGTGAGTGTTTTGGAATACGAGCCCGCTTCTGGAATTATGCTCGTAATTCAAGGTTTCACTGTATGGGCAGGGAGTTGAGGGTCTTGTTTTAGGTCAAAGTTTTGTTAACTTTTTAAATAAGGCCGTACATCCGTGAATAACAATCCCAGCCAAGGTTGCTCAGAGCCCACTGCAGTCATTCCCAGAAACATTCAGTGATATTCATAAACACCACTTGCACATTGCAGGGGTAGCTCAGTGGTTACGGCACTAGACTATGGTTCAGACGGTCCCAGGTTCAAACCCCACGACCACCAAGTCTCCACTGTTGGACCTTTGAGCAAGGCCCTAAACCCTCAACTGCTCAGATGTGTCATGAATTAAAAATCTAAGTCGTTCTGGATAAGGGTGTCTGCTAAATGTAACACCCCTCATATTATAATACTGTCCTTTTCAACAAACTTTTGTATTCAAAAGAAGTCAGAAGGAAACCTTCAGTATGTTCATAGTTCTTTAACATCTCTCGTTCCCTCTACCTGTTGAGCTATACATGTTGCTCCTGAGCTGCCAGTGATCCAGACCCCCTCTGCCCCCTGGAGCTATCTGACTCGTCCTGGTGTCCTGCTTCTGGTTCGAGATCTCGTCGCATGGATGCCCCGTGTGATCTGCCTGGGATGCGTGTGGTGACTGGGGACAGTTCCACTTTTCCACGAAGACGGTCCTGTCCTTGGCTGATGCAGACACCTGTTCTCTGAGGACGCTGACTTCGGACCCTCGATAGTTCAGGACTGGAGATTCCTACAGTCTACCCGAGCCGCCAATAACGAACTGGACTCAATTTTAACTTAAACACATCTCCTGTTATACTGAACTTCCAGTCTCACAGAGTGTGATCCAGATCAATCCATGCTATTCATTTCACTCAAATGAGGATGGGTTCCCTGTTGAGTCTGGTTCCTCTCAAGGTTTCTTCCTATTGCCATCTCAGGAAGTTTTTCCTTGCCATTGTCGTTGTCATCCCCGGCTTGCTCATCAGGGACAGTCTTATCATTTTGATTCATACACGTTCACATCTCATACAAACATGAATAATTCTTGACTGATTGTGTAAAGCTGCGTTGCGACAATGTCAATTTCTAAAAGCGCGATACAAATAAAATTGAATTGAATTGAATTGATTTGAATTAACTTGGTGTGTCATGGACTCTAGGGTTCAGTTACTGTAATTGGTGATAGACCCTTCATTTTGTTTTCTATTATATGCCAATGTGCTAAACCATGAATGTTTTATGGGCCAATACATTTTTAATTAATAATATTATACACTATGTGGCTTTGTATTTTATTTATTGAACTGTGCAATGGTAATATAATTTCAAAATGCAATTTGTTCACTTCCTATACAAATGGCACAATTCCCCCCAAAAATTCATAACGTACAAAGGCATGACCTTCCTAAATAAAAGGACTTTTATAACTGATAATAATCATTTTCTGCAGGGCTTCTGACCATGAGATGGCCTTTGGGTGGCATGTTGCTCTCCATTTCAAAATGAGCAAATAAATAAAGCCGGCCTTAATGATGACAGAACTAGTCTGTAGATAGATCATGTGAAGGGCCTGAATACTGGTCACAAGACTGCTCACCCGAGGCAGGACCTTGCCTCTCTGTGTCCCTTTGAAGAATTAAAGTTCAGGCTTTGGCCCAGCTACAATTTTCTTTTTTTTTTTTCTTGTCATGCTTTGCAGTTGATCTTTGACCTACATGATTTAGAGCTTTAGGGCAGCAAGAAAAAGGTGCTGAGGGGGTGGCTTGTATAACTCCCCCTCAGTGTAACCCAGTCCTGGGCTGCTCCTGAACGATCACAAGTCTGACAGCCCAGTAGGTTCCTCACGCTGCCTTTGCCTTTGTGTGCTTTAGAATCACAGCCTGTTTTGTTGCAATAATAAACTGCATTTATGTGTCTTCTTCATTAAGGTGAATGGGATACAATTATCTTGGGTTTTATTTTATTCCTTTCTCTTTTGTCCACTGATTGTAAAATCACAGCCATCCGTATTTTGGCTGAAAAGGTTCGCTCTGTGGTAATTGTGTGTTATGATGGTTTTATGCTGATGGCTCTTGTTGTAATGAAAGTCTGCTGGTGAGGGGATGTGGCTGAGCCGCCGGCCGTCTCTAATTGTTTGTTTGTGTTTATCGTTGCAGAAGTGAGAGAAGCCACTGGATGACACATGCCAGAAGAGGTTAAATGATCTGCCACTGGAACCGTGCATTAATTACAGCATCCAGGTGCTATGTTACACTTCTGCCCTCTTCTCCACAGAATTGGCCAGGGGAATTTTTTTTCCTCATTGCTCTCTCAAAAATGGGCTTGATTTTTCTTTCTTTAGAAACTAAACAGCAATTCTTTTGTAATGTCTGTAGGCTGGGTCATCTATCATGGTTAGTTATTCATATCTGAAATAAAGGATGTGTCTGCTTCATTCTTTTTGTCACACATCTACATCTGGGTGAAGACAGAAGGAGGAGAACTATTATGCACAGGGTGGGAGGGATGTCCCTTTAAAATGTCTGCAGGGAAAGAAAGGGAGAGTGAGGGACAGAGGGGAGGGAGTGGGTGGATTTGGGGTGTGCGTGTGTGTCTGTGAGGGTGATAGATGAGGGCAGCATCCCCTCAGATCAAAGTAGAGAGCAGACATGTCATGTTGCCCTCCATAATCAAACATCTCTACCTGCACAAGCTCTGTCCCACCACTGCAAATCTCCTCCTTGTCACTTTCAAATTACAAAGATTTATTTGCATATGAACATGCCAAGTGCAGAGAAAAGGTAAAGGAGAGCGAGAGAAAAAAAAAGTCTCTTTATCTTTTTTTTGACCCAACATGGCAGACGCTGTTGGTGTGAGCTATCTGCATATCCCTTTTGTGTAGGAGGAGAGTGGTGCTGGTGGCAGTCCCTGCCTAGGGAGAGAGAAAGTGTTAGCAACAATGGCACCGACAGCCCTTACAGCCCAATCTCATCTGTTCCAGCCCGTGCACTCCTCAGAAACCATTTAACTTTCATTAAACTGTGTTTGATATCAGCTGAAAGAGAGAAACGCAGCTGACTTCACCGGTAACGCTCATCTGCTCTCATTCATGCCACTATAGTTGGGTTTCTTTTTTTTCTCTCCCTAATGCTGTCTCTCTCTCTCTCTCTCTTTCTCTGTCTCTCTCTCCCTCTCTCCCTCTCTCTGTATCTTTCTTTCATACTGGCTATCCTGTTCGCTGGCTCTTCTCTCCCTTTCTCTGTCAGGCCCAGGCTGGTTAAATAGGAGACCTTTGAAGCTGTAGTTGGTGCTCAAATTCCTCTACGGCTTTGTACCAGCTTCATAGTGTTGAAACAGTGATTCATGTACTGCTCATACAGCCTCCATTAATTTCATGTAATGTAGCTTTTATCTTTCTGGCTAGGAGAACTATCGCCAATCCTGTCTTCCTCTCAGCATCTTGCTTGCAGACCTTTTTTTTTCCCCTCCTCACCCCCCCACATGCTTGCCCCTTTCTTTCTGTAAGGCATGTGTGTCTTCTGTATTCAGACTTTTTCTATTAAAGATAACACAAACTTCAAACCCCAACTGGAAATAATGGAAAAGGCAGTGGAGGTGCCGGCTATAGCCTTGGGTGAGATTTATTATTATTATTATTATTATTATTATTATTATTATTTCTTTATTTTTGTCCTTTGCACTGGCTGTTTGGAGCAAACAGGCAGATAATGGTTGCAAGGATTGGCAGGGAGATTATAGATGGAAAGAGTAGGAGAAGGGCTCAGTGGAGAGGGGATTCCTTACTGGTTCCACGTGCCCTTTGCTTGACTCACAACAACTTTGCTCTGATCAATCAAGTATTTTGTTATGCTACGTCACATTAAAAACTCTCTCTCTCTCTCTCTCTCTCTCTCTCTTCCTGCTTTGTCTTTTGATGTCAGAAGTGGCTCCCGCTTATGTTGGGCACACTGTCACTCTCTTCTATGATAAGACCCCTGGATTGAGGCATGGAAATGTCAGTGTTCAAGTTTACAATTTAAAGTTTGAATGCAGAATCAAAGGTCACTCTGGCCCACAGGAAAGGTCAACACCATGACAACAGCTGCTGGATACTGCCACTTAGGCATTCCATCTTTATCACTTCTATTTTGCTTCTATATGATTTTACTGGGTTTAAGTGTAATCACAGAATATCCAATTACAAAAAATAGAGTCTTTGCAAATTTGCTAATGCCTGCTGTTAATTTAATTGCTAAACATCCTTGTTTATCCTTCTGGCATAAAACACCCACAATAAAAGATTAAACTTCTCTAAAACAGGACACACTTTATAATGAACTGACTATGTATAAACATTCGCATGGCGGACAATAGCCAGGGATAGGTTGCTATGCAATTTGTGTATTTTTGTTGTTGCTATAGAAAATGTCCTGTCTAATTTGAGAGCTAGAGGTAAGTTTTCCTCACTCAGTCACTCATTCTCAATACTGCTCATGCTGGCCTGGAGCCTATCAGTGGGGACTCTGGGGATGAGGCAAGGTAAACCCTGGACAGGGTGCCAATCTGTAGCAGGGCGCACAATCGCACACATACGCACGTACTCACAGGCAATTTGAAAATGCCAATTGGTAATTTATGTATTTAGTTATTTTCTCCTAAACACATAAGTCATCCTCTCAGCCTATTGGTCATCCATCTTTTACACTGCTGAAAGATCTGGCTTGGTCTGAACAGCTGCCAAAACATAGGCCAGCCTAGTCAAACTGGTGGATTATCCTCGCCAGCTGATAAGTTTCTTCTTCAAATAAATTGCTCAATAAATGTTTGAGATTTTTCTTATTGCCCTACTGTTGTGCTTTAATAATAACTTCTCTTGTAGTGTCAGTGGCAGAATTTCAAAAACTGTTTGCTGGTTACCCACTCTTACCAGCCAGCAAAGATGATCTTCCAGTTTGACCTGCTCATCCCGTGTTTTGAGAGCCTGTAGCTATTCAGACAGAGGTTCCTCTGCATGTTTATTTATGCTAGGACATTATTTGATCTAGGCTTGGACTGTTAATCACAGTTAATCTGGAAAGATAATTACTTTAGACCAGTCTGTAAACATTTTTTTTTTCAATTGTCTAGAGGGGTAAATTGGCCTTAAAATGAGGCTGTAATGGGGTTTAGGTGTAAAATAAATAAAAATATATATACATTTTAAGCATTTCCATAGCACATCTTATCTTATAATACTTCAGTTATTTGTAAAGAAAGTACTGCTTTCTAATTCTCCCCACACTGAGTTGTAACTACAGAATCGGCAATGTAGCATGTCAGTTCCATAGTGTGTTCCCAATGTGCTGTCTCGCTAGGACACTGGGTCCCAGCAGGCAGAGAGTCATAAAATGATAATAAGTAGAAGGGTTTATCCTGCATATCGGAATTTAAATCATTATTCTGAAATCTATATAGTCTATGTATGGAGTTCCCCTGTCTGCGGTCCTCTAATATTTGATGCTTCATAGCGTCAGAAACCATATAGTGATAATTGCCTGCTCTAGCTCTGTACTATTTAAGACAAGGCAGTGGTAAAAAAAAAAAAGTGAGCATATTGGTTATGCTCTGTGCCAAGCATCGTCTCTCTCTCTCTCTCTCTCTCCCCAGCCTCTAACATAGGCACACTGGTGCTGCTCTCTCCCTGCAGGGGTCCTGGGAGCTGGGCTTGTCCTGACACTGCTAACATATGTAAGGACACCTGAGCAGCGGCCTCCAGCCTCTTGCCACCAAGGGTTAATTTCCCTCCCAGCCGTGCGCCAGCCAGGCCTGGCCAAGTTTCCTGTTGCCCACAGTGCACCGCAAGCTGTGTTTGGGAGCAGACAAGCAATATTAATCTTGTCCCTCTGTCAGATCACATATGTAAAATGTCTGCTGCCCTACATGTTCTTGTAGCTAAGTAGGCACAGAAAGGAATTGCAGAAGGGAAGGCTATACTACAGTGATGGAACTGAATTGTGAAGCCTAAAGAAAAAAGTAGAAGAAGAAGACTCTACTGAGTCCACTGTATCACTTTTATGTAAGTCTCAATCTTTATCTTGCCTTTAACATCTAGAGCTTGGAGGTTTATGGTTAAGTTGCTGATTTTGAACACTTATTGAGGCTTTATGAGCCATGCCAGGACCAAGTACCACCAAATCTGTATTTAACATCAGGACAGTACAAAAAAACTAAATACAATCTTTTATAAGCAAACATTAGCTTAGTGTAATTTCCCAAATGTACTATATAATCTGAAGATTTAGCTTTATGTCCACTGCTGTTCATCATTAAAAAAAAAATTTGATTTAAGGTTTATCCATCTTATTCCACTCATTTAATCTGACGGTTCTTTAGAGTGTGTGTCAGAGTGCTTGGGCTGGTATTAAATCTTCATTCATAGAAGATGTCCTTGTGCTGTTAAATAGCCCAAAATATGAGAGAACATCTTAACTACTTCATTCCTGCAAACCTTGAATAAACCAAAGAGAGTTGGTTTCTGTCTTATTTTAAAAGTTTTTTTTTTTTCTTGGATAGAGTATCTCTTAAAGCAAGGACTTATTCATGCTTTTTCCCACCAGTGCACTGATGTCACAAGGGCTTAACTATGACTGGTCTTTATTTTATGTAAAGTTTAAATATTTAGATATCAAGTCTGAATTAACATTGAACACTGAAGATTGAGTGCGACAGTATAGTCGGAATAAGAACTATCTGTGTCTCCTTCAGGCAGTCAGTGTTAGCCCATGGCATGTGCATTAAATATCATAACGCATTATCGTTAATATATTTTGAGTGTGTTTCCAGAGGTGAGACACTTCTCAACAAGTAGTACTTGTGATACATTTGAGGTGAATAAAAAATATTCAAAATGGTGAAAACGTAGTTAATCACATGTAAAACTTTGTCCTTTCCTTCCGTCAGTAGCTACAGTATACAGTCACATCCTCGGAGAACAGGAGAAAGTCTAACTAACAAAAACAGCATTATTTCAGAAACAACCATGGGTGACAAGAGGCTTTCATTGCAGATTAAAAATCAATGATCTTTTCAACTTTCACCAGCTAGGGCAAAAAGAAATGGCCTTCACAACAACCATTTGATTAACCTGGATGATTTCATGTGCTGATAGCACCCACGGTGAGCAAATCATTATTAGATCTCATTTTCTGCACAGAGAAAACCAGTCAAGCTTAGCTTCACACTATGCCCCTGTGCATTGAATTTCTATCTTTGACTTAAACAGGAATAAAGATGAGAAGCTAAATGGTGTGAAAAGCGTATGGTGGGGACCAGCCATAAATGAAGGGAACTGGTTTTCTGTATATTGCAATAGGAGCATGGTGCCTTCTGTGGCATTACAAACTCTCGCCAGTATATGCAAGAATATATACGTGTGGGTGTGTATGTGTGTAAAATGTAGAGATGGGATGACAATATAAACCTCCTGCAGAACAGAGGTTTGAGTAATGGATCCTCTGTGTGCAATTCGTATACACTCATCACTCCTCTACCTCTGCAGCCAAGGTCACACGCAAGCCAGTTCTGTACATCTCTTTCTCTATCTTTCTCACTTGTTCCCTCAGTAATCACACCGCTCCTTCACCTTTCAGTAGGATCACTGAGTGTGTGTGTCTCAGAGCATGGGCTGTGAGCTCTTTATTTGGAGAACAGAGTCCATGTGGCTTATTGTCAACACTGTCAGCAACTGGTCTCATGCAAAAGCAAGCTTCTAGACCGTATTTAACTGCTTTCATCCACTCTCGATGTTGATGTATCGCTCGAAAAAGCTGCCCTTTGGACTGATTTCTTAGGGTGGAAATTGGGCATAATGGTTATCGGATGTGGTCTTAGCTAGTTTTTCAAATCTGAATATATGCATTGAAGAAGAAAAAATAAAACCTAAACGTGTATGCTTCAGGAGCACCAGAAAAGAAGAAGAAGAAGACGAAGAAAAAAAATAACTCTTTCTGCACTGGGGTTTGGTGCAAATCTTTGGTGCAAATATTAGAAAAAGAAGTGATTTTGCTCATCAGACATTGGCGATCACCACAGTGTCATACATACATGTCAGATATCCCAGGTGCTTTAGTGTGTTATGCTTCATCTCCAGTGTTTCACCTGAGAGGTAGACAGTGGATTTGGTACTGGAGTGACGATGGCCAAATTAAAGCTACTATTCATAGCACAGGAGCCAACAGCATGGAGAAATGGAGTGACAGAATGAGAAGAGTCAGAAGTCCCCAGCAGTCACTGGAAAAATGTGTGTCGCAGGGAGCAGTGATTAGAGGCAGTAATGGAAAACAATATAGCGTTTTACAGACGCAGATATAGACAGATAGAGAGAGAAAGCGAAAAAGAAAAAGAAAGTACGAGTTTTGGGGTCTGTGGAAGTCGACAGCCAAAGTGTCATTTTTATCTTTAGCAGTGATCACATACTATGCCCTGTTCTGGCAGAGCAGTACTTTCCCAATCCCAAATGATAGAAGTGTCCAGCAGCAATAAAGCAGCCTGTAGAGGAAACGATGTCACACTTTCATTCTAAGTATTAATCAAATTGAAGTCTTTCAGAAATGGCATTTCGCTTTGAGAGATCTACGGCTTCCCTGTCATTATAGTATGGGCTAGGGCTCATCATGGCCTTTGCATAGTGCCAAAGGACTTGATTTAGCCTGTAGAGTCAATACAATTGTGGCGAAAAAAACAATTTGAATTGGGCTAATAAATGAAAAGAAGCTTTAAAATGAATCAAGGAAATACACAGTGTTGTTATGGTTTCTAATATAATATAATGAAAGGGAGAAAATGGAAAGAAATGAAACAATTTTGGAAAAAAGTAACCAGATGCTGATGCTACCACAGAACCTCCCTTGCTGAGTACCATTTTATTCCTGAATCACTCTGAATGACATACTACAAAGGTTGGGTGTGCTGCTGCCCTTTCCATCTTAAATGGTACGTTGGCATTTAACTTTACTCATGTCAGCAGAACTTCACTTACAAGTTATGGCTTAATGTATGTGTATTTGTTCACAGTCGGAGCTGCTTTCCTCAGTAGAGAATGGCAATGTATTTAACATCCAAAAGTGATGAGAAAAAAAGCACACACAAAACTTTTACATTAATACATAGGTACTGATCAGAGGTCAGTAGTTACTCCTCAAGTGAAGTCTAATAGTTTAAGAAATTAACAGATTGAGATTCACAAATATCAACATTAAGTGTGTGGCATAATGTGTCTTGGCTTTGGGTAGGAGGATATTATTTTCTTATAGAAGCATGTCTTGAATGTTTTTTTTCCCTCTTACACCACAGCTTCGCTATGAAGACTTTCCATTGGCAAAAAATGAATTGATGCAAACCTGTGATTTGCCTCATTGAGCTGCGTTATTATAGAAACTAATCACCACCTTCTGCCCATCAAATATGAATTCTCAACAGTGCTGTAGTATAAATTGTGTTAATGCACAATTAACATCATCTGTGCGTGTGCCAGGTTATGACTTACTGCTTTTCAATTGTGTGTGTGGTGACTGTTTTGGGGTTGTCACTGGATTTTGTTCCATGTACAGTATTAATAATAATTAACTGCTTATCTTATTTGCCCTGCTGAAGACTTCTCCACTAAATAGCAACATCTGTCTAATAGTCTGTTTTATACTTATTTAGATGGATGATATCGCTGGCCGGAAGGGCATCCAATGTAAAACCTTTGCCAAGTTGTGTGCGGATCGAGTGGTCCGCTTTGGCGACCCCTTGACGGGAGCAGCTGAAAGAATGAAAGAAAGCTCAACAATGACCACACGTATTTGGATGGTGTCACTAGTGGGTTCATACAGCCTGCTGTAGCAGCCTGATTATTATCATTACACACAAACACAGTGTTGTTGTTACATACAAAAGCCTAAATGAATTCACTTTCACTGAATGTTGTGTGTATGCTCATCTTGCCAGTGTTACCCTGACTGGTGTGTGTTTTAATTCCTCAGTGCATCATTATACTGCTATTTAAGAGACCTCACATTACTATTTCCTAGCTTGTCGCTAGCCTTTAACAATAAGTATTGGTTTTACATTAAGATGGCTGCCAGTGAGGCAGCTGATTGTATAGGTTTCAGATCAGAGACTAGTGTTGACTGTCCAATAGTGCACTCTAGACAATAATCTCTTGGAATGGCATCTTCTAGAGGAACACAACTCAACTGGTTATACGCTCATTAACCAGTTGAGAAGTAACTGTTGTTTCTAGTGTGGGTTTTGTGTTTCTGAGTTGCACAAAGCTTATCAAAAATCCTCATTAAAAGTAAGCACGGAAGATCCTGGGCCAGACATGGTCTGTCCTGTCTCTCATTAACTGTCTGTCATTAACTGTACCAAAAATGTGCTTTCCTCTCACCCATGCATTTGGGACAGCTGGGTCTGAATGGGATCCAGTATCCCCAGTATAGCTTTCAGTAATAACAGAGATGTTGCGATAATTATTGTAATTTTCTTTGATTTCAAAATGCTTTCATAGTTTTAATTGAGCGGACAGATTTGGTTGTTTTGGACGGAGTTTACAAAGGTTTTTTGTTGATAATTTGTGCCAAATCCTTGCCCAGCAGTCCATTAAATTGCAACTTGGTAATCAGCATGTAGACATCTTTTTTATCACTGTTTCTGTTAGTCCTTGGCTTTTACACTGAATGCATAGTATACCATGAGAAATCCATGCAAATATCTCAACACATTGTTCACATTATTCCCCTCCCATAATTTTCATAATGTATGCATGTACATTCAGCCATCTTTAACCCCATCCTGATCTCTCAGGGGCACCATTCTGACTGGGCCTAGAACTATACCTAGTGCTCATGTGGAATGGCACTCTATCAGCAAAATAAGCTAGTTAGCATGTATTTCTTATCATCTACAATTTCCGATGCCGTCTGTTTTCAATGAGAGTAGCTGTAGCACATTACTATGCCATCAAAGCCTCGTTTTCTAGCCTCGTCCACAAAAACAAGGGAAATTGAGTCTCGTTGGTTCCAATCAGGATGTCAGATGAGATGTGTGCCTTTTGACATCCTACTATGGCACAAACAATTACTTCCCCACTATTTACATTTTCGGGCATTTTTCCAATGAATTTATGAATGCAGATGTGATAGGTTTCCATTTCCTTAGGCATAAGTAGATGGGCTGTTTTGGCAGTAGAGAATGGTGCAGTGTGACGTGGCAGTGCAGGTAAGGCTATAATCCCTGATGAGCTGGGCATTGCGAGTGGCTTTATGGCCCTTGTGGGCTCGGGTTGTCAGAAATGAGAGGGCGTTTGCCGAGGCGAGGCCAGTCTCTTACCCTGACTGATAGACTGAAATATAACCACACAGTCTATCCATTCTCCTCATACAAAAATATGGTGGAATATATTATGGCTAGAGGCATTTAGTTAATATCTGCTTTTAGAGTGTGTGATGTGAATGTTGCTCTGAGAAAACATATTGCTACTGCAACTCTTAGGTCTTTATGACTTTGAAACAAAGTAAACCTAGAGTTTATTGATTGGGGTGTTTGACATGAATGTTTGTTTTGAATGATCTTCTTCTTTTTTTTTTTAGCAATGTTTCACACTGGATCATTGCATCAGATAAATGGTTGTATATGCCTTAAATAACAAAGAGGTCAGTTTTTCATAAAGCTTTTCAGTATCTTTGTGTAGTATCAAATGATTTGTTGAGGGCTTCCTTTCCATTTGGAGGGTCCAACTGGCAGAGCACATTTAACCAGAGAACTGGTAAAATACTTCTCCTTCGCCAGTAGCATATCTGGAAACACTTATCAAGAAAAACTCTGCTTATAGTGAGGCCAATATAAAACAACCTAGCATTCAAGAATTTAAAAAATCTCTTTAGCCTTTCCAGTTTTGATATCTGGCAAACAAATTGTATGTGGTGCTGATGTGTCTTACTTTAGACCAAATACATATAAAACAGAAAAACAAGAAGGCTGTTATTCTATTGGTTTGGCTACTCTATGGCATCATCTTATCGCTGTAGAACAGCGGGCTGTGTAAAGTACAAGCGATAGGTTTACTGAAGGCCTGAGGGCTGTGTGGAATAATCATTTTTCAGTGAGAAATGTTTCCCCCTCCTTACACTGACAACAGACCATGAAAGCTCTCTTAGTCCATCCAAGTAAGAAATATGTGGTCTACTTTCACACATATAAGAATGTGTGTACACCGATCAGCCACAAGACTAACACCAAACAAAACTGGTGACACGATCATGGTTACCCAAGGCTCATTTATGCCTGTGGGGACCAAAGGTCAGTCTGTCCTGTCCGATCAGGACAGAGAAAACCCAATGCAGCATAAAGTGCTGGAAAAGTAGGTTTCTGAAAAGATGCTGATCACGATTAAAATATATCAGAACACTCAGTGCATCACAGCCTGATCTGTATGAGGTTTAGCAGGCAAAGAGTTCAATGTTATTGATCCAGCCTCCAGATTTCCCAGATCTTAATCCAAGCATACATTGAATACCTTGACATACAAGTTCTACCAAAAGAGGCACCACCCCACAATCCACAGCATCCTGGTGCCAGACACCACAGTACACCCCAAGAGGTACTGTGGATTCATGGCCTGAGCTGCCCTAGTGGTACATGGGGAAACTACACAATATTGGGCTATTCACTCATCTTTAGTAACTGCTTGATCCTGGTCAAGGTGAAGATGGATCACTTAGGGCAAACCATCTTGATGGGACACAGATCATTGCAGGCCACTATGCACACAGACATTCTCATACTCATTCACATCTAGGGGCAATTTAGTCTCATCAATCTACCTACTGTCATGTTGGATGAAAACCAGAGAAGTCATAGAGAAAACCCATGTGGACAAGGGCTAACCTCTACACAGACAATAACCTGAGCTCAGGGTCAAGGAACTGCTGCACCAATGTGCAACCTCACAAATGTAAGTGTGTGGTATTTGGACTATAACCATGCATTCCATGTTTCATACAGTATAGGACACTCAGCATTGGTGTCTTCCAACCAGGACAGTTGAGACCATTTGTTAATGTATTAACAAGCTGACCATGCTAGATTAAAATTACATAAATATTCCAGTTTAATTAGCTTTTTTGTTCAAACTATATTTGGTAATTAAAAAAACAACACTCTTCTGAGATATTTTTTTTAATTTACACCATTTATAACAGCAAAACAAATAAAGGAACTGTAACAACAATTTAAAAAGATGGAAAGAGTTGAAGGTGGCTGGAAAGTTAAAAAGGGAAAAGGTTAGTTGGGTGGCCTTTATAGATCTGAATGTCTGTGGAAGGGATCAGCAGGCACTGGCTGATGAACTTCACTTTCTATTAGCAACTGTCCTAAGGATGTTCTTTCTCTGCTGATCAATAAGTTGAAGGACAAGCATGTCAGAAAAAGGACCCTTTTCTTTGGCAGGTCAGGGTGGGAGAGGGTGAGCTGCTGAGTGCCAGCAAGCATGGTTCCCTCTTATGGCACTCTGACTGAAGGAGCCATTTGTGGCTCGGATGATGTGAAGATCTGTGGAGGGCATCACTACACTACTGCTCACATCAGCAAAATGTCCATTACCAGCCTCAATGAGTGTGAGTTATTGAAGCTATACACACTCTGATACTGAAGAGGGTTTTCATGGGTCTACTGACAAGTTTGACAGTAAAGAACATATCCAGAAATAAGGGTCAACTTTTACAAATTTATTTCAAATGAAACCTTGTCAGCCCAGACATAATTGCAACCAGATCTCCAATCCCTGTTCATTACAACTAAGGTTGTTCTTGATTGTTGCCATAAGACTGGAGCTCAAAACACTTTTTAAGTAATTTAGTTTTGTTATTTAATCTTCCTTATGTTAATGAATGAATAAGGGAATTAGCCCTTACATACTGTATTCTCTCACCTCATAAATAAACTCAATTGAAATAAAGTTAAAACTTCCTAAACACACAGGGAATATAAACAAGTACAAATTGGATGTATTTCAATCACTTTTTCACTCACTCACTCACTCACTCACTGCTCCTGGATGGGCTGCCAATTCATCAAAGGGCACTCACACACACACTCATTCATGCACTCACTCGCACACCATGTGAAATTTGGAAATTCCATTTACTCTGCATGTTTTTGGACTGTGGGAGGAAACCGGAATATCCAAAGGAAACCCACTAAGCACGGGGAGAAAATGCAAACTCAATACAACGGACCTGAGGAAGGTACAGTATCAGACCCTGGAGGTGCGAGGCCACAGTGCTAATCACTAGACCAGTTACTTTTTGTTTATAAGAATTGTAAACACGAATTTAAATTCATACCATGTAAAACTATGTATACTAATTGATGGTTATTTAAGTTTTTCCCCCCTTCAGAATACCTTTAATTAATAACTGTATCTAAAGGTTATATTACTCTCATATTGTAATATTATGATGATAATATCTCATAATATAAGATTAATCCAATGACTGTATCCCCCATCGTTACGTGTATATACGGATGGCTAATATA
>JAQQZT010000039.1:14088883-14101346 GCA_030068275.1 Clarias platycephalus | reverse complement strand
TATATATATTATAAGCTCCTAGCTACTTATATTTGCATAAGATACTCCGCTAATATTCTCTCTCTCCGTGTCTTGATCTCTAGCTCTTGTTTCTGTTCTCTTCACTCTACACATTCTCATTACTTGCTGTCTGTTATGAGCTGTCTTGAACATTGTCCATCTATTTATCCGGGTCTGCTGTTCACTAAACTGGCTCTGCTCAGGAGAACAAACAGCACACTAAAGGGAGCAGATTAGCCCATCACACTCTGATTCAGTGACAGGCTCTGTACACTGGGGGATGACAATTTACCCTGAGTCCTGGCACTTTCTCCATTCCAGACTGCCGAATTAAGCACTTCCTCTTCTTGTCCCCCCCACCCAAAAAAAAAAAAGGGGAAAAAAACGGCCCTACAGCTCAGGGTTGAATATGAAATTAGCATACCGATGTTGAAAGGTAGCACAGGATAATTTGCTGCTGAAAGGTCTGTAATAGGTGCACTTTACGCTCAGCAACTGATTCCTCGTATTAAAAACGCTCTCTCTCTCTCTCTCTCTCTCTCTCTCTGTCTTTTTTTTCTTTCTGGATTAACAGCAGGTTTAGACATGACCGGATGATTTCCCTTCTTTCGTATGAGGCTTTAAATTAAAATCACAACAACGCTCATTTCCATAATGCATTCTAATGGATCTGGGTGAGAGGTTGTGGTTTTAGTCAACACATCGGCCTGTCCATTATGTTCATACCTGTTGTAAGCTGTAGAAATAAAATGCACGTAATTAGCAATTTCAGCTATGATCTCATTTGTCTGTGGTCTGCTTTTTTCCCCTCAACCTTTGGCCTTTTGTTATTTTTATGAGACATCAGTGGAGCAAAAGATGCATTATTATGTACGATGTCCGGTATCACATCACTGTGTGTACCTGTTTGGTGATGCACACTAGGCAAACCATTTAAACATGGATTAGATGGGGGGCATGGGATCATTTAGAGAAAAGCTATTCAGACATGCAAAGGCTGTCACTGAGCTTTCTGCTCTTTCTTAATGAGCTGGTCTTAATAGAATGACTTCTGATATGGCGAACAATATGAGACATACATGATAGTTGAGAGGCTTTTTTTTATCACATGGTAATGGACATTCTGTGTCATTTCAGGAGGAAAAAGGAAAATAGTCATTTCAGGATAATAAAAAAAAGAGCAGTTACTGAAAAAAATGGAATATTCCCATGCTTATTTAAATCAATTATATATTTTATAGATAGACATTATGTTGTATTTTATTCATTCATTATTCATTTATCTTCTGCAACTGTTTTACTCCAGGCAGACATGTGTTGGATCCCGAGCCTTATCTGGGAATATTGGATGTAAAGCAGAAACACACACACTCACAGTTGGCGATACAATTACTTCATTTTTAAATTATGCGCGTGATTTATTTAACATGATACACCAGTTCCACATCTTGCAACTGCTTTCTTGAGCTCTTTCCATCCTTTTGGTTCATTTCAGACCAGAATAACAAACTTCCGTTCCACTTATGGTCTGCGCTAAACTGATTTTCATTTTAATTAATACTCGAGCAACCCACAAGTGCTCTCAAAGGCCTCCATTAGAGGTCTTTTAAATGTGCTCATAAAGAAAATGCAGATATCCACATCCACATACAGTGGTTAAAGTTCTCAATGGACACACAAATATAGTTAAAGTTCATATGCACAGACACACACACACACACACACACACACACATATACTGTATATATATAGTCATTGCCGCACATTGCAGGCTTATGCTTGAAAGTTGTCACATATGGTTTCAACCAATGCGTTTTTTTTTATTGCAGAACTAAACACTGTTCTTTCTAATACAGCCTCACTCAGGCATTGATCCAGATGGAGGTTAAGGGGCAGGGAGGAATGGAGATCCTGAGTGGTTTCAGACACTGCCTGTACCTTTATCCATGGCCAGTAGAGAGCTGGCTGTTAGTCAGCTTGGCAGTGGTCTGCACTCTGGGTTTCTGTGCATGTGTGTGTTTGTATCCCTGCTGCCCATTTCCTGTGAAACCCAATCTAGGGCTTAAGGTTCTCCTCTACCCGGATGTTTGTTCTGCTTTTTATTATTAGTCTGCCATTAAAGCTCTTTCTACTCATTTAGACACACTCACACCAAACCTACTCAAACCTGTAGCTCCTCTAGTATCAGTCAGTAACTGGAAGTGCACTCTAGATGCCCCTCTATGTTTTTTACTGTAGCCAAACTTCTTCATAAAATGAAAACAATATGGGCATCAAACGAAAAACACATTCTGTGTGTTCATTTATAGAATGAACACATACAGAATGTTCTTTTCTGTCATGTTTAACTCTTTTATATGATGTGATTCACAAAAAGCATTATTGCTGCATTACTATTACATGTGATTTTATTTCTTTATTAAAAATACTGAATAGAGTTCTGATTCATGAGCGTACCTAAAAATAGATAAAGTGATTACCTGTCTTGAATTAAAATTAAATAAAGTGGTCGATTTGTCTTATATATAATTATAGATAAATTATATTCCATTATTAAATGTATTCTTTATTTATAAAGTCTTAAGTTTTATAACACAAGTAACCCATAATAAAATTAATGAAAGTTACCTGATCACAATATATCAAGACAGAGGAATAATTAGTTTCCATTATTAATTTGTTTAATTCTATTTATTGACTTTTTGTTTGTTTTTGTACATATGACATTAGTGGCACATGGATGTTAATCTGCGTAATCTTGACATTGTCCTAGCCTGGTTTTCAGCCCTTCCCTCTAACCCCATCCGAGCCTCATTCTCACCCACTGCCCCTTCTCCTCCACCCCTCTCTCCTCTGCAAGACCTCATTTCCTTCATCAGCCCCTACAGTCTCTCTCACGCTTTACAGAGAGGGCCAGGAATTCTCCTCCATTGTTTTTCACAAAGAACGGTAGCTATTGATTGGTTCCCCTTTTAAATATGGGCACTCTTCATGCTCAATTCATCCAAATTAAATTGGTCACAACCCACCTGGTGTTACTCTGTCCTCGGTCTGTCTGACAGAGCATTCAAAGGCGCTCCAGCCCAACTTCACTGACCTCTGCTGACCTCCAGTCTTGGTGATCTCGAGCTATTGTGGCTCGTTCTACAAAAGAGGGCATCTCAAATAGAATGCCCTCAGCTTTCTTAAAGGGTCACCTTTAAGACCACTAGCAGAGTCCTCTTTCACCCAACCCATGCCTCAGCTTGCCGCCAGCCAGGCTTTTAATTACCATCCTCCTCACTTTCTCCCCTTTCTCATCCTCTTCCGGAGCATGCCTCTTGTCTTTTTGGACTCAGGCTTGCCATGTCAGAGAGTCCTAATGTGCCTGCATCTTCAGCTATAGCCATAATGCTGCACTCACCAATGTTTATTAGCCAGATCCATTTGCCACAAGTCCCCCTCCCTTGCCTCTCTCACTCTGCCTCTCTCTCCATCCACCTCTCTCTTTTGTGCTGCCATATGAATGCACTTTGATGGTTGATAATTATGCCTGTCCTTTTGACATGAGGATCCACGGTCTGCCCTTGTTAAGCCAGTAATTAGCCTGTCCTCCTTATTTATTGAGAAAGTACAAATTATCCCTTCTAGTGGGCACTGGCCATTCCCCGCTATCTTCTGCACTCTCTCTGTCTCTCTTTCTCTCTCTCCCTCAGTCTCTCTTTTTCTCTCTCTCCATTCTCCTTGTATCCCTCAGCACTTTTGATAGGCTGAAAGCAGCTGCACTAAAGCAAGATAAAGCTCCACCATCAAGATGATGAACAGTGTGGATGAAGGGGCTTCGCGCTGAGCACAAAGGCCGGAGCGGAGAGGCTGAGGCAGCGGCGAGGACAGCTGAAGAATGCCATTGCGGGCAAGGATGAATAGCTCTCATTTGTGAATATACAGATCTGCATGGTGAGGACAAGGGAGAGATAGAGTGAGGGATGGGGGGTTTGAGAAGGGGTGAGAGAAGCAAGATATGGAATTGTGGTGTGTATATATATATATATATATATATATATATATATATATGCATTATGCATGGTGGCCTAGTGTGATGTATTGTACCTCCAGGTCCTGGGTTCGATTCCTGCGTAGGGTCTGTGTGCATAGTGTTTGCATTTACTCCTTGTGCTTAGGCATGCTGAATTGGCATTCCCAAATTGCCCATAGTGTGTGAATGTGCATGTGAATGTTGACCAGAGGTTGTTCATGTGACGTTACTGTGCAGTGGGTGGAACACGCTCAGAAAAAAAAATCACCCAAAATGTGGTTTAATCACCAAAAATTTTATGTGTTTGCTGGGCAATGCATGACCTCATACTGTCAACCGCACAACTTGCACAGAACATTACAAGAACTAAGCCTCATTCCAAGTGATTCCACGAGACCTGATTGGGGCATGAAAGGAGTTCCTGGGAGGCCAGTACTGTACTTCAGACTTTAATCAGGCAGTCTAATCATGGCTCCAGTATACTGAGAAAACGTTCTGGGATAGAACTCGGATAAGTGCATTGGTGTAACAGGGGATTATATAGAGTAATAAGATCTTTTTTTTTTCTTCATTTATCTTAAAGGCCTATACGGCCAGATGTATTCATCTAGCAATATGTTCCTATGTCCCAGGTTCAGCTTAGGTTTCTTAGCTAGGTCTCCCTGTGTTGTGTCATAATGCAAGTCATCAACTAGTATAGAAGCTCCATACATGGACTGAGCAGCCAAAGATTTTTGGCTTTTCCTTTAGTTGCTATATCAGCACCGTACACCTGCTCATTATCCATAAAATAGTCTTCAGTACATTGTTTACCATTTAGACCCACCTTTGCAGACCTGTGTACTTATTACTCTGCATGTCCTTTCTTTATCTCCTTCATGTTTTCTCTTGTTCTGTCCTTTTAAAGATGTCTGGAATATTAAGCTGTGACCCCCCACTGCCCTCTCCCACCATCTCACGCTAAAAGCACAGTGTCCTTTTGAGCAGCAACAAAACCCTTTTGCACCAGTGTTGCAGGAGTGCTGCATTCAGAAGGGACGCTCCCCCCCTCCTGTCCTGTGCCCTAAAGAGCCTCACGATTAATAGAGATGTAAATAAGTTCAGACAGTTGCCAGACCTTTGTCTATGGCTTACATTTGAGAGGCATCACAAGGATCTCTTTTTGTCAGTGTCCCTTGTTTTGTGTGCTTTCTTACCATGTCTGGGCAGAGAGTTTTAAACTGTTCAGGTCAGTGTTTATGGAAAACACCCTGCTCTGGTTAAATAAGGGTTACATACATGCATACATGTGTAGACTAAATATTTCTGGTCAAGATTAGTAGCATGCTTGATTTTTATCCATGTCATGATATTACTTCATGTCACTGGTGTGTTTTTTTTTTTTTTTTAACAATTATTCCTGCCTTGATGGGGACAAGCACAGAGCTGAAAGCCCATCCAGGCTTAGTAAAAAAGCAAAAGTTCTGAGGTCACAATACAGAAATGCATTAGTAATAACCAATAATTAACACTAATCCCACGGGCTGCTTTATGGACATCATTTCGAATGCAAAGCGTTATAAACTGCCATCATTCCCAGGTGCTAAGTGGTTATAAAATCAGGATTCCAAGCACTAAATGGTTAAATATGTTTAATCATTTTAGCTTCATTACTAATACCTCATTATATCAGATTAGTTGAAGCAGAGCTGCAATTTCCAAGTAATTGTATCCTCTGAACATTCCAGTTCAGACTATTTGGAAGATGTGGGATGATTTCGAAATACAGTTTCATTCATGAATAAGAGAGGAGCATGAATATGTGCCAAAGTAGTAGATAGCAACTACATCGCTACCGCCCAGCTTTCCTCCTGTGCCCTCGTTTTAAATGCCAGCCTTCCAACAATCAATCACATCCACTCCATTTTGTCCAGAAGTGGGATTTGATTTGCTTGCAGATGTCATCAGAGGACTAAAATTAGCATTATGTCCATACAATTAGCGTTATAGATTTTATGCTTAGCTTTTTTTTTTTTTTTCAATTCATTTTCAGGCTTTATAGTACAACTACTTGACTTTTAGTTAATTTGAATATTTATTACTGTTTCCTGAACATCTAAATAAAAACATAGGCTTTTTTTCTAAGGCCTTGTTCACACGGGCGTTAAAATCGAGCGTTTTTCTGGCGTCCGTAGCGTCCGGTGAGCGTGGATGAAGCGCTGAGGGTTTTCTACACATAGGAGTCAATGAGAGTGTTCACACGGGCTTTGGTGACGTGCGTTTGTCCGGCTGCGCGTTTATTCAGCGTTAAAAAAACGTTGCATGCAGATTTTTCTTGCTGTTTAAATCCCAACGAACGCAAGGAAAACGTTTCTAGTCCGTTTTCTCCGCGTTCATTTTACGCTTCAGAGGACTGGATATATCCCATGATCCTACATGCTATAGATAGGGAAATGCGGGAAAAAAGCTAATATAAAATGCTTAAAAAATAAAACTTGCGCGGAAATGTTCGCATTTCTTCATAAATCACAAAAAACTTCCTTTAATCCGACGTTGTGCAGTCAGTGGGTGAACCCAGTAGTGGCGGCGATTTTTTTCTCTCCCTATGTCGCCGTATTATTATTTAATATTTTTTATATATTATATAAAAATATAATGATTTAATTAGGATTTTTAAAACAAGAGACAAACGAACGCCAGTGTAGAAGTCAATCGAGCGCCACTACAAAACGCAACATAAATGTCTAGGACGTTCAGAGCGCGTTCGTTTATCCAAAAATGTAACGCCCGTGTGAACAAGGCCTAAGTCTCTTTAATAAGTCATGTTTAATAGAATCACATCTGTGGCTTTATAATGTAAAGACTAGCACATCAAAAATATCAGGTTAACAATTCCTCAGTAAAAGATAAAAAGCTGCAGTAAAATCATGAGCATAGTTGTTATTAATAGCTGTAAAATGTCACATCAGGATAATTATTTATCCATAATAAGAGCTGGGTATTCATTGAGTTTAGCACCTTGTCCTGTCAGTATCCCAAGAAATCCTAACTTGTTTTTGTCTTTATCACTGGGTGTGTAATGGTCAGAATGACAGCTATGGAGTAGCTGTTGATGCCATAATGTGTCACCGGGGCAGTTTTTCTCACTAACACCTACTTTCTGTGCCCCCTGTGAACATGTGCTATTTCCACGGGTGCTGCATACTCTTCACACCTGAAAATGCAGCAGAGACACCAACTCGCTTCCAATTAGCATCTCGCTCCCATAAGATGCCTAACACACACACACACACACACACACACACACACACACACACACACACACATACAGAGAGAGAGAGAGAGAGAGAGAGAGATGTAAACCTTCACAAAATATCATACATAGCTCCTGGGGTTAAAAAAGATCATAAAATATATGGAAGATTAAAACCTCTGATAAAAATAGATTAGCTAATTTGGATTGCTTTACTCAAGGAAGCTCACTCAAAACTCCTTTTCAATTTTAATATACTCCACATTTATTGATTAATTGATTAATTGTCAGTACCCGCTTTATCCTGGTCAGGTCACTGTGAATCTGGAGTCTATAATACACACATTCATACACTTATAATGATATGATAAAATTTGAGTCTTTAAAGAAATGATGGGATACTCGATGAGACCTCTGATCCTGCTATGATATGATACATTTTAATTGGTAGTTTCCGATTTACATGTATTCAGCTTTGTTCAGAGCAATGTCCTGGTCCAGGTTCAATTCTCGTCTGGGGTCTGTGTGCATGAAATTAGCATGTTCTTCCCGTGCTTGGTGGGTTTCCTCTGGGTACTCCAGTTTCCTCCCACAGTTCAAAGACATGCAGATTAGGCTAATTGCCTGTAGCGTGTCAATCAGCATGTGAATGTTGACCGGATGTCCTACCACAGTCATGAAAATAGGAATAAACACAATGGTCACCATTGGCCTCCATGGTCCCTAGTTGGACAATTGAGGTTCCTATGTACGTTGGATGGGTAGGTGGATGATGAGGTAAAGAAGTGCTATTTTATAAAGACACGGAGGAAAAGTGCAAAAAGCCAAACGGACTCCAAACATTAAGTAGTATAAAGTCAGACGTGAATCAGGTGAATGAGGTATGAGGTGAGAATGCCTTAATGTGAACACAGTAACAATACACTTGGGGAAGAAATGTAGCTTTTTTAACTATCACAAGAAGAAAAAAAAAAAAACAAGCAATAAAAACAAGGACCATTTCAAGGAACAGGGATATTAAAACCTGATCAAATAAAACTGTGAGTGTTTAAAATAAGGTAACTTTATAAGTATATGACAATGTGCTAGAAAGCTGTAATCATTTGTATTTAAACATCCTGCCATTATATTGCCCAGACCGTTGACCTTCATAACCATCTTCATTTCCCTCACTGTCCACCAGAGATTGGACTGTTCAAGACAGGTCAAACAATGAAATGAAAGACTTTATTGTAAATGAAGGTAATAACAGCTTTTTTATTTAAGATCATTTAAAAGGAAAAATAATGCAAGGTATTAGCTACATGGGTCACATACCTGTACCTTATACTGTAGTATGCTTAGTTACAAGTATCTCACTGCACACTATGCCATGCAGTCATGCCGGAGCACATCTCTTCTGCTTTTATGTCTGGATCCCAGGACCAAACTCTGCTACGATTTTGACAGAGCCACTGCTGTGTGAATGTCTGTGGACCAAGCAACCTCACTGTCACTGAAGTCTTCAACTGCGGTTCATCTTCAGACCATAGAAACATCTCACGGTGTGTGAGTGTGTGTCCATTTCAAAATAAAACAGGAAGAAAGACTGGATAGAATGCAGAATATGAGAGATTATGCTCGGCCGCCACCAGAAATGTAATTAATGAGCAAGTTTCTCATGATTAACTTTTATTAAGCTATACTCCGGAGCCCAGAGCTGTCAGGTAATGGGTAAGAGCTGGAGAGTGGGACGGAAAAAACACAAGCACTCCCACTGCTCGAGACAACTCGTAAAGCATCGTTGTACTCGTACAGCCGTGCCTCGTCACACTGTAATTAATGCCAGGTTACCTAGACTATATAAATCTGTTAATATTACATGTTCTCTTTTCACATCAACATGTTGTCCAAGTCAGTGCAGATTTTGTGCAATTACTCAGAAATTTACGAAAAACAAATCAGGTCCTGAGACTTTAAAATAGCCATATATGGTATTCATAAAAAGAAACTTCAAATAAGTGTTGCTCAGAACTTCATAGAAGTGTGTGTGTGTGTGTGTGTGTGTGTGTGTGTGTGTGTGTGTGTGTGTGTGTGTGTGTGTGTTCACAGACAAGATCACAGCTGGACGACAGAAGGCCCTGAAGGTGTTCCTGACCTGGGAAAAGAGGGAAAACTGCAGCTTTTAGTGACGGAGGTTGAATCAAATTTCAAAATTGAGGCTTATGAAATAATGAAATAAAATCCCTCCAGCAAATGCTTGGTGGTGCCTGCAGCTGACAAGCTTAAGCATGTGGCATCAGGTGGGCATTGTCTTTATAAGATGGCGCCTCATAAAATGGCATTAGTTGCTAGCGCAAGGGCTTGAGGCTTCATCCTGGTGGGTTTAGGCCCAGCATGTTCACCAGCTCCACATTATTAGAATGACATCTGCTTTACAAGTCCTGCACCCAGGAGCATACCTTAAGAACTCATTTCAGCACTGCAGCCTGTACCGACTCCCCCTCTACCCCCCTCTCTCCAAGCCATGGATTACTCACTCGCCTCTTTCTCTATTATTCCCCTTCTTTCTCCATTCCTCTCTCCTCTTTCTTTTACTCTCCATTTTGCTTTACATGTGTCACCTTTCCATCATCTCAATTTGTCTTGTCTGAATCTATTTTATTATCATTGATACTGCCTTTTCCTCTACCTTCTCTTGCTCCCTCACTTTCTCTCTGTTTTTGGCCCTCTGGCCAGACATGAGCGTTGCACAACAGCGAGCTCCACTTTATCAATCAGCCCCTGCCACAAATACTGAGTGCATTACAGGAGTCATCCTTTATCCACCCACTCTAGAGGGAGGGGGCATGCAAATGTCTCCTGCGTCAGCCGGCATGACAAAGAAGCAAATTACTGAACACGCACAACAATTTCTGAAAGCATATAGATGAGTTTGACTGCAGCTTTTGTGTCTGTGTGTCACCATGCCATGTGTTAATGTGCAGTCATGTAGCACAAGCGTTAATAAAGATGGTTGTGACATGTCCAAATAAAGAAAGTGGAAATTCATACACACATTGTATATATTGTAAACTGTTTAACACTGCGCTGTAGGACGCACTCCAAAGTGGAGACACTGCTTGCAGGACAGATCAAAGTAACTTTAATCTGTCTCTGTGCAGCAGCGTTAGCCCTTTCCACTCCTAACATCACTATCTCTCTTTCATTTTATCTCTAATTCTAGCTGTTTCACCTTTTGCACCAGGTTGCTGGTCGTAGTTTGCTTTTTTCTTTTCAACATTACTTTTTCCACAATTCAATAAAAGTAGCATTGGTTTGACCATCAATAAAGTTTCCAGTGTGATGATCACATTTATTCTCCACCTGGACTACAATGCTGGAGACCTACAGTACAGTATATAAGGCTGGATACACTAAGGACACAGGACAAGGTGGGCGACTGTTAGGATCCTCACAGCAAATGGATAAAAAATGTGTGGTGTGGTCAGAGCAACAAGCACAGCACATTACAAAACATTTAAACTTACAAGCACTAGATAGATAGATAGATAGATAGATAGATAGATACATACATACATACATACATACATACATACATACATACATACATACATACATATGTACTGTACATACTGACTGACTGTACATACACTACTAGTCGAAAGGAAGCACACACCTTCTAATTCCAAGGTCTTCTTTGATTTTTATTTCTTACTTTGTTGTAAAATAATGCTGAAGGCATCAAAAATATGCAATGCTTTTATCGCCTGTAATGCCTTTATAACGGCTCTAATCTGAGGTGCTGCTAATTGGTAACTTTTGAGGCTGGAAACTCTAAATGAACTCTATATTGCCTAATGCATATGTGTTATTTCATAGTTTTGAAAAAAAAAAAAAATCCAGATTGTTCTAGAATGTGTAATAAAATGAATCCAAACTTGTGTTCAAACATTTGACTAGTAGTGTAGGTACATACATACAATTTACACAAAAATTATCACAAAAAGGAAATTTGAGTACAACAGTAAGCAAAGAAAACATTATATAAATGAAAGTCATTTAAGCAAAATTATATATTTTAAGTTATATAGATGACGTTTCATGATACATCTACAGTATACATGCAAATAGATACCAGCATAAAGCACAGAAAAAAGTGTGAATAAAAAAAATCTCAACCTAATTTAAGTAAAGGAACCTAGGATAAATAGAACAGTAATTTCATTCTCATTGTGTTCCTCAAATTTACTAAACAAATCAACATTTTATTTTGTTGCAGTTTGTTTTGGAGGTAACAAGAAACCTTAAATGTCAATAAAGGAGGGAAGAAATAAAATACTTTTTAATGACTTATACATTTAGCTAGTTTAGCCTGACAATTATGTTTCTAAAGCTTTTGTTTAAATGTTGATTTGAAAAAAGCTGTTCGGATTACATTGCAATTTGTCACATTTATAGTACATTGTGTGATCTTGCTAATCAGTCATTTTCCTTCTCTTCTAGAGTGCAGGATATACAGTACTGCTACTGTGTCTCTTCACAGTTTGCTAGTCTGTTTTATTAGTCTATACAGTAAGTCAATCAGTTGGGCAAATTGAGCTTACCCTACAAAATGTAAATAGTCAATACAGTAGTAGGTGATCACCATCATCTAACAATAAAATTAGCTATCTGGGAATGTTTCCCCAAGCAAAACTAGCTAGCTAACTTTAGACATTGGGGGAAATAAACAAAGAAAGCTAGCTGGCCTTGGGAATGTTTCCCCAAACAAAATTAGTTAGCTAACTAGCTGGCTAACGGCTGGTTAGCTATCTAATAGTGTAATATTAAAGTTAAATTATTTGTCAAATGTCCTTTACAGTGAAATATGCATATCTTCATTAGGAAGCTGGGGTCAGAGCTCAGGGTAAGCCAGGATGCAGCACCCCTGGAGCAGACAGGGTGAAGGGCCTTGCTCAAGGGCTCGACTGTGGAAGCTTGGTGGTGCTGGGGCTTAAACCCCCAACCTTCCAACCAGTTACCCAGAGCCTTGTCAAATGATATTTCATTCATTCATTCATCTTCTATACCGCTTCATCCTGTATTTTAGGGTCGCGGGGACCTGGAGCCTATCCCAGGAGACTTCGGGCACAAGGCAGGGTACACTCTGGACAGCGATGCCAATCCATCGCAGGGCACACACACATACATACACACACTCATTCACACACTATGGTCAATTTGGGAACGCCAAT
>JAQQZT010000039.1:14066414-14079669 GCA_030068275.1 Clarias platycephalus | reverse complement strand
GCCTCATCCCACCCCCGCTGTTAAAAAAATAAAAATAAAAAAGTAACTCTGTAACTTTTACTCTGAGTAAATTTTTTTATGAGCTACTTTTTACTTTTACTTGAGTAGATTTTTATAATGGTAACTTTACTAAGTAAAATTTCACTGAAGTAACAGTACTTGTACTTGAGTAAAACATTTTATTACTCTTTCCACCTCTGCAAATTTGTATGTCACTCTAGTGAGAAAGTTGCTTGGTGATGCATTTACAGTCAGGGTCCCTTAACTATAATAATAACTATTATTAATAATAATAATAATAATAATAATAAGAGGAATGATGTATAGCCCTGCGATGGATTGGCACCCTGTCCAGGGTGTACCCCGCCTTGTGCGCTAAGTTTCCTGGGATAGGCTCCAGGTCCCCGCGACCCTGAATACAGGATAAAGCGGTATAGGAAATGACTGACTGACATGACTGATGTATAAAAAATTGCAGAACCCAATTTTCCATTCGTTCTTTTAAAAATATTAGGCAGATTGTGTAAACATATACAATTATATTTGTATTATACATATTTTATTATATTCGTAATTTATTTAATTTCTTAATTCAAATTGACATTATTTATATATTTACAGGCATAATAACTTACATTTTAGTGGGCTCTGCATTTCACCATTGTTACTATTATAAAAACATTGGTTAAGCTTCATGGACCCCAGGGATACTGTAGAAAAAAAAAATCAGTCTATCATTATTTCATCATTATGTATGCCATAAATCAGGTCATATTTTATTGTAAGCATATTCACTACATATTTATGCCTATTTTAAACACTTGTCTACTAGCTATATCCCTGTTATTTATGATCCTTTACTTCCTTCATGTTTTGACACTATTCTTTCCTGCACCTCTCCATCTCCGTCTTCACCTTCGTCCACTCTGCAAACGGCTGAGCTAGTTAAATTTACCCACCTGGCTATTTTTCAATAGAGACATTTCTTTATTCAGCTCAGGAAAAAAAAAAAAATATATATATATATATATCAGCGCCTCTCTTTGGTTCGCCCTCCTCCTCCCTTTCTCCTCCTTGTGTCTCTATTAGTCACCCTGTTTTATTTCTCTCTTCCACTCCTCTCTTCACATGGTTCACTCTCATCTGTGCTCATGTTATTGTGTGTTAGTGGGGTATCTCTCTTATGCATGCATGCGACGACGGCAGCATGTACACGCACATTACCGTGGAGTGACAATATCCTCCTTCAGATAATGCCATAAATGAGGGGAATTTACATACAGCACGCGGCATGCAGCTCTCGGGCTGGGGGAACATGGGGGCGCTTAGTGTGCAAGTGAAGCACGCTTGTGCAAGCGTCGCCTCTGAAGTGGCTCTCCAGCGGGACAGCCATTAGAGCCATCTCAGAGTAATGACACGAGGAAAGCTGCCACAACTTCCTCTTGCTGCCTTATGCCCCTGATGTTAACTAAGCCTGCTAATACCACAGTACCAACCACCAGGCCTCCACGCCATGTTCACACACTCTCCTTCACACAGCAGGAAAAAAGAGGGCCTAGCGTAAGTAAGCTGTATTTACAGCTGTACGCTTGCTTCAACATAGGCTTCATTCTGGCTCATTTCATTCCGGCTGCTTGATCCATCTCACACAAGAATGCGTTCAACAGTGCATTCAGCTCACACTTTTAGCTTCTTAGAGTTAATGTTGCCTAGCCTGTCAACAGCATACTCAGGTAGAATACATGATTTTTTTTTTTTTTTTTTTCCCCGTTAGCGTATTTGTTTGCTGTTTTGTAGCATGTGGCACTCTAATTGAGTGGTGGCCTACAAAAAAGCATTAGCCCACCTGCATGTAGCACTCAGCAGAATCCGAGAGAGACCTGTGAAATTAGCTCAGTAGCTGATTGATGCGCGGCTGTTGACTGGCGAGGGCACGGCCAGTGGAGAACTGGCTTTTTAAAGCATCCGGCTCTTATGTTGGGAAATGGCGCAGATTGGCTTGAACTATGTAAATGGAACAAAACACAGACTCGGTTAGGTATACTGTTTGTTTTTGCCGTCACCTTGCTAATGAGGGGTCTTTGCCCAAAACGATCTGCTGACGGTGGCCCACATCACTGAAAGTAACCCTGCTTACACAACAGATGAAAGCACTTTAAAAATCACTCTCTCTAATGCAAATGACTTTCCTGATATTTCTCTAAGCCATAAGCATTTTTTTTTTATACAGGGAAAAAAAAAAAAAAAAAAAAAAACCACATGACATCTCATCGATCACTGTGTTTTATTTAACCGTGTTCCTGCATCCTATGTTCCTTTTTAAGGTGTTGATAAATTTCTCAGCTCTCACGAAACCTGTGTGAAAGTATTGATGAGTAGCTCTTGCATTTGAAAGCCACTGTCTGGACAGTACTTAGTTCATTGTGTGCAGAAGGCTCTACTCACTTCATCTCATTACTATTGAACCACAAATCCCATGAAACCTACCTATTACAGAGTCAATAGCTGCTGTTTATCCACATGCACAGATCATTATTCGACTCAGATTCTTCTCTGGCCAAGCGCTTAATTAAGACGCTGAGCCGGCTGCTTGCCGAGCTGAATTGGAGGTAAATTATTCCGTCGGAGAGTGCTGTTACAATTTGGTATTGTTTGTCTCCCTCTCGCTATTCTGCTGCCAAAATATAACTGAAATAATTAGTGGATTTTTGACTGAGGCTAGAAAAAAGTGAATGATTTTTGTCTGTACACTCCTCCACAATCAAAGTTTTTTTTTTTTTTTTTGCTGTTGTTTCCTTTTTATTCCCCAAAAGTATGATTTTTGCACATCTGTGTTTTGTGCGTTTGTCGGAAGGGGGTTTTACTTTACACAGTTGAGATGCCAACAGCCATGTAAGAACAATGACATCTTGTATTGTGCTGTAGATGTTTATTTTCCTGCCACACGCTTGTCTTGTACTTCAGTCCAGTGATCTTAATTTCACGCATTGTCTCTGCCTCTCTGACCTGCCTTAACACTGTCATCCGCAAGCGTTCGGCAGTGAGCTGAACTCTGATCCCTGTCTATGGATCTAGATATGTTGGGGTTTTTTTGTTTTTTTTTGGTCACAATTTCAGTAAGAGGAGATTAGATGACTAAAATTAGACACCACGTCAAAATATGAATTCCGAGGCAAAGATGTGTAATTCGTCTGTTGTGTTTTCATTTTCACTGAACTGTCAGTGTATAAATGCATAAAATTGATTTAAAAAAATGTGTTTGCGCTGTTGGCCCAGTGTCTATGTGCTGTTGTAGCTAGGGTAAAGCAATGTTTTATAAAATAAATATTCTCAAATTGTTTCATGAATATATGCAAAGAATTCATCTCACTGGTCGTAAGGGTCGAGTGCTTTTAAATTGCAGAGATCACTCATGGCTTCACCTTTTCGTGGCAAATAAAGCTGTAACACTGCAGTGTCACTCCAGACCCACATACACAGAGAGAGAGAGAGAGAGAGAGAGAGAGAGAGAGAGAGAGACAGGAAGAGAGAGAGGTTGACACCACATTCGTTTGGTTCCCATAATCTTTTAAATGCTTTCGTCGCATTCATAGTTTATAATTACCATGATGCAATGTTTTACCACACCTGAAAGTTTAACCTTTGTATCTTAGGTTAAACTACATCCCGATAATCTGTGAACTATCATATATCTATAGAAATATGACGGACTTTTATCAAAATATTGCCCGCCAACAAAGTCAACAAAGCACTCCCATACATTGTGTTTGTTTTCTTGTAAACTTGTTAGCACCTAATCCTTTACAGGCAAGCCTGGTGTGAAAGGACAATTTTTTAAACGGGCCACCGCAACCATTCATCAGACAAGGTGAGCCAGGTGATTTGCATGTTAAGAGGTTAGTCCCCCCCCCCCCCTCCCTTCCGCCTTTATTGCAAAGTTTCTCCATCCCGCCTCGCCGCCGCCAAAAAACTAATATCCAAAGCAAATATTTCCTTATTCATACACCCGGATTAACAAGTATAACCACTATGCCTTGCACTGCATAATAGCTGGTAGAATCAAATTCTTTAGATATGAATTTCCGACATAATATGCCCAATATTTTATGTTAATGCAATAAAAATGTAAAGTTGAAATTATCCGCTTATTTTTATGTAAAAGGTATTCTGAAGAGCACTATATTACACATACACATGTGGCAAAGGCAGCACCAGGGGATAGGCTGTTGCTAAGAGACAGAGGAAGGGAACGGACCATTTCCAATGATGAATTAACTCAAGGAGGTGGCTGACAGTAATCTTTGTCACTAGATGCACTAGCTGTCTAAGTCCTGTCATTTTATGCATCTCATGCAAAACAGATGTATCTAGAGTCTGGGAAAAAAAAATCATTCACATGGTGGAGGAAAAAAAAAATCGTTATACATTACAAGTGCTGGAAGGCTGTCACAAAGAATTTTATTATTTTTCATCCTTTAACGAGAAGGTGGATTGTGCATATTGTAATTTTCACAGAGCCCACTCTAAATAATTCTGTAACTTTCCCAGCTAGAAGTTTCCTCACTCTAGTGGATGCTCATTACAATGGCACCATGGCAGGGTCGCTCAATCACCCAGAGAAAACTCTCGGCAGCACACACACACCCACACTCACACACACACACACACACACACACTTTTTTTTTCATGTACCTAGCCAACATGTGCCGTCTCTGAACCTCCCCGCTACTTCCTCTCTCTCCTTCCCTCATCCCCCCAAAAATTACAAAACACAAGCCTGAAATTAAAACAACAAAAACACAAAACAGCACAACTTCTGTTCCCTTTCTTTATTTAAATATATATTTATGTTCCCACTGATACTCCATTACTAGCATATGCTTTTGTATGAAGTTAATTTTAGTGTTGCTTCTGGTTAATATTTAGTATGCCGGTTTGTGTTTCTATGGTGATATAAGACTAAAACTGCACAACTGCATTGAAAGTATGTTACGGTGAGGAAGGTGAAGCCATGAGTTGATTTCCTTAGGTGAGTGTAAAACACAGCACAGCATTTACAGAAAGCACTGGACCAACTGGAGAGTTAAAATCACCTCTTAGATGGATGTTAAAACACTGCTTTTTGCTGGCTCCAAGCACCTGCACCCTCATGCATCATCTGTGTAAATTTTCAAGAAAGCAGAGCAAAGCGCGTACACACACACACACACACACAGAAAGAGAGAGAGAGAGAGAGAGAGAGAGAGAGAGAGAGAGAGAGAGAGAGAGAGAGAGAGAAATCTAACAGGGTTCCTAAGAGGCCTGGTGTTGCAGTCCTTCCATCTCTGATTTACATTCATTGTAAAGATTTATGAGATACCTCCCTGGAAGAATTCGAAGCTGCAAGAATTTGGGAGGTGGATTATTCAAAACAGTGATTATTTTTGGTGGCGATTATGCATGCACACCTGATCAGGGTGTCACTGCTGCCTCCATGTCCGGCATGATGGAACGGACCAATTTTCCAACTTTTCACCTGCCTTGCATAAATAGAATTTGTGCACACACACACACACACACACACACACACACACACACACACACACACACACACACACACACACACTGCCCCTCCTGTGTCACTTCCTAGACTAAGACTAAGGGCTGGAATACATCAGGCAGAAACAGAGTGGGTGAAAGAGGCACTTGGCACTGGTGCAGTAATGTGGAATTGGGCCAGTGCACATTAAGATTTAACAAAGAGGAAGTGATGCATTTGTTCCAACCATGCCCCCCCTGGATGTCCGGGGTGTTTCCATGCACTACTGCATGGTCATTACTCTTGAAAGCTGCAGAGTATAAAGATATGGGTATATGTTTCTTCACATGACACATGTGATGCACAAGGAGTTACAAAAGATTATGGAGTAAACTCACTTCATCTACAGTATAGTGCAGGTTTTGTACACTGATTAGCCACAACACTAACATCACTGACAGGTGAATTGAATAATACAGATTATGAATTATATACCAGTAAACTGGTGACAGGATCATTGCAACCCAAGGCTCGATTCCACAGATAAAGCGTTGTAGCCTGCAGTGTATGGGGTTTAGCATGCAAAAGGGTTCAAGGTTGTTGATCCGACCTCCAAATTCCCAAGATCTCCGTCAGACTGGACATCTATGGCATGTGCCAGACAAACAAGTGCGATCAATGTACTGTAGGACCCATCCACAATCCAGAGCAGCGAAAGGATCCGCAACTAAACATCTCCGTGTCAGAGCACCAGAAGTCCTGTGGAGTCATGCCTGCAGGGGACAGGAATCACAAGGGGGACCGACACAATATTGGGCTTGAAGTTTTGTGTTTTAATGATATGGCTGATCGTTGTGCAGCTTACAGAGGGATTTATATCCAAACGAAACAAGAACAGCAATTACATTAAACTCAGGAAAATTATTTACATTAATTAGTGCATTATTTACAACTGAGCATGATTTTGGAAAGTAAAACTAAAAAAACAAACAAAGTGATAATTAGTAAATAAATAATTTTGCAAAACTTGTAATTACGTAATGCTAAATACAAGGATTTTTTGGGCCCTTTTATTTATTATTAGCCTGTTTTTCTCCATACAATACTAATCTTCCTATTTTTCCTCCCCCATATTGACTAACACGTTAGATTACTGTCAGCATGTGCCATCTTATTACCTACTTAATGCACACAGGTGAGACATAAGAGTTTCCAGATGATCAAGGTGTGCGTGAAGAACTGAAGAAATACTGATGATTGCTGATCATAAGTGATCAGTGAATAAATGCTGATTGGCATTTAGTTTTGAGTGTGGAAGAAATGATGGAGTAGTGCAGATTAGTAATGATATCATGGGAGATGGACACTCGTACACAATGTGACGTCCTGAGACACACCTACATCTCTACAACACTCAGATCTGTGTAAAGTGTCCCGGTGTTGATGAAATCACTAATCACCAGTGTGTTCCACTACAATCCTGTTCACTAACTCATACATAACTATGTAGGCACTAAACAGAACAAAATAAGTAGTTCTTCAATAACATTCCTCTTAATAGCTTATCCAGTCTTACTCTGTATGTTAGTAGAAGTTAATTATTAATTATGTAATAATTTGAACATTAGTAAAGGAGTAAACTGAATCATAAGCAGGGATTACTGAGTGGCCTTTTATAATTACTGATGAGTAATTTCCTATCATATCAACATTAATTCTCAATAGAGAATTACTATTATTGCTATTATTATTATTTTCTAAGTAGTATATGTGTTCTGTATACTTAGAATATAACCCCAACCTATTCCAATACTGTAAATCAGCATCTAAACTATAAATATTTATGTGAGTTATTTAGGGCTTCTCGGCGGATACCAGGGTTGGACTTTTTTCAATTTAGCCACTCAAGGTCTAAAGAGAGAAATGAACAACATTAACCTACACAAGTACAAGGCTACAATGTACCAATCTGTAACAAATGAATGGTTTGACTACAAAACTGTTGGATTCCATTTTCTCAAAAAAATAATAATAATAATAATTTCCCCCAAAAAAATAGTCAGTATATTACAAACTGATGCAGAATATAGAAGTCAGAACCGGCAAAATCTATCAAAACTTTTATGTTAATATTAATGTACATTTTGTGTGATTTAGCAAAATTCTATAAATCCACCTCCCACAGTTTTGTCACAATGGATAAATCAGCCTGCAGTTCTATTAGTCGCAATGTAAATATGCAATTTATTGTCAATAATATGTAGGTTGAATTTTAATAAACACATAGCTTGATCGAATCATGCTTTGATTGTGTTTTTGTAGTTAGTCATACAGTAGCAGATTTAGACATGGGCGACATGGGTGACACAGCATCCTGCCGGGTGGAGGGGGGTACAAAGCATGCAGGGGGGGGGGGGAAGAAATAAACGTTCAGAATGGTGATATCATGTGGATCAATTACTCGTGTTAGTACCCCGATTCTATTTTGTAAAGAAGGCTGGGTACTAACTGCATTGTACAAGATGGAAAGGGAGGTGGATAAGTGGACATCACCTCAGGTCTCTCTATTGGAAGACCGATTGCAGGGGTTACCAGGGAACAAAGCACACACCTAACTTCGTACAGCAATGTAACTAGTAAAATCAATCATATTATAAAACACTGCTGAATAAACCACAGATCATTCATAATACTGTGAATATATATTGTACTGTATAGTTCATTTATTCTGAACTTTTATACCACTTATCCTATACAGGGTCACAGTGGCCTGGGGCTTATCCCAGGAGTAAAGGGGGGGGGTACTCCCTGGACAGGGCTCCAATCCATCGCAGAGCACACACACACACACACACACACACACACACACACATTGGGCAGTTTGTGAATGCCACTTAACCTAATCTGCATGTTTGGACTGTGGGAGGAAACCGGAGAACCCGGAGGAAACTCATCAAGCATGGGGAGACTCCACACATGCAAACTCCACACTCATAGACCAAAGTGGAAATTTAACCTTTGACCCTAAAGGTGTGCTAACTACCACACCACCATGCCACCTATTGTATAAATTTCATAGGTGGCCATATTTCATCCTTCTGTTTTGTGTATAATTATTATAATAATATATGACCAGTCTACACATCCTCATGATGAAATATTAATAATAAGCAACTAAATAAAATGGGCAAAAGACAAAGGTATGCAGCTGTTATCAGTTTAGGACTATAATATTGTAAATGTAATAAAAGGCTACACTAACACTTAGGTTTGAAAACCTGTATTGCTATAACACTATTATAACATTGGAATCTTTAAATAGTTCTAAAGGTTCCAAATGTCTGAATAACAGATAAGAGCAAAGTTGAGACAAAGTGGGTACACTGAAGGAGAGCTCACCCAGGGTACCACACAATCTCGAACTACCACTGCACAGTAGCAAATAGGAACAAGGAAAACAATCTGAGTTTTGGTCCAACTACATACAATATGTGTTCATGGCCCCATAAGATTACAACAGAAAGAAATCCCTGTTGGAGAACAGGAAGTAGCAGATGGAACTGGATGTACAGTAGAGAACCCAACAGCTTCCAGCACACAGCGAGTGTATCTTCTGTCTCTTACTTTTGTACAGAAAGTGTTTCTGAAGTGTTTAAACATTATGCCTCTGCTTAATTGTCTTTTGTAAATAAAACCGTAAAGTGCATCACGTCTCCCAAATGCAGCAAAACCAGTGCTAGTCACTGTTCAAGCTTTTTAAAGAAGATTGTATAAAAGGTTTTTTTTTTTCATAGACAACCTTGTGCACCTGAGTAAAATTATTTTTCAGAATGAGTATAAATCTGAAAATGATGTTGCTTGCATTTTTCTGTCAAACTGTTCAAATTTTCCATTAACTTGCTTTTAAAGTTGTTTATAAAGATTGCAATGAATTACTAAGTCTAACAGGTTTTACTTTATTGTTTAAACTCATATCCAGATGATTCAGATAGACGCTATACACATGTAGACACAAAAGCATGTTAAACTATAAGAAGTAATAAGTAGGAATTTATTATGGCTTTGAAAATTTTGTTTATAGAGCAACATCACTGACATTTCTCATGTAAACATACAAACAAACCAAAAATATAAATAAATAAATAAATAAATAAATAAATAAATAAATATCTCTTATTTTGTATATATCACATCTTACCTTGAAATCGGTTCTAAACGAGTGTGCTTCCACCCGTTTATTTCTAAAGAAGAAATTAAAAAATGAAAATAAATGTTGATGTATTCATCAGCACTACTGCAGTAATTATTAGCTAACAAGGTTTCACTTTTGATGATGATATAACGTTGCTTCTGGACAGTTCATTATAACTAATGTTTTTGTAACATAATTAAAATAATAGTAGCTTATATACATGGAAATTCTCCATGATAAGATGTTTTTTTTTTTACTATGGGACTTACCTGAATCCTAATCCAAACAGATAGTGTGTTCTAAACAAATACAAATATAGGTATGAATAGTAGTAAAACGAGAAAAAGCTTGCCCACGCAGGGATGTGCCTGACAAGAAAGGTGTACATCAGAACTGGGATATTTTCAGGCAGAAGAGCAGTCAGATATCAAGCTTGTGGGCATGAGTGAGAAGTCAGCTGTGCAACTTGTGAAACAAAGGAAGTACAACCTAGTTGGGGTGCCAACACATCACAAGGCACAAGTACACACACACACACTCACACACCCAGTCATACACTGAGAGCAATTTGTCAATCAGTCTACACCACATGTCTCTGGATTGTGCAAGGAAACTGAAGTACCCAAAAGAAACCCAACAAACAGAAAACATGTTAAAACACACACACACACACACACACACACCCACACACCCACACACCGACTTCAACCTCCGATCCTGGAGGTGCAAGGAGACAGGGCTAACCACATATGCCACTGTGCAGCCTCATTAGGCTACTAGTTTGTTTAAAGTTTTGGGAAATAGTTTCAACCAAATTTTGTTAGAAAGCATCACAAGCAAGTATAAACAAAGCTGAGCAGGATTAAAACCCAAGCAGCACAGATAGCAACACCGCATAGGTCAATTAGAATAAAAAAATATCCATGTGCTTATGTAGAAGTCTTGCCGGTGTGTGTTAACAGAGAGGCTGTCAGGGTGAGATCAAACTTTAGCTTTTTGGATATGTCAGGTAGAACAGAAGTTATCATTACTTTTATAAAGGGTCATTTTTACCACTACCAGAATATGTGAATGAAGTTGCATAAACGTAGATCTCTCAAGATGACCAAATTTTGTTGGTCATAGAAACAACCGAAAACAACAATAAAAACGCCTGGTCATATTTATCTGTGCTATTTATTTGCCCTTGTGACCCATTTTTTTGCTCAGTCATGTTTGTAAAGTTTTAAAGAAACAAAATTCAGGTTATCATACTGCTTAGGTTGTGCTGGAAAAAAAAAACATTCACTCGATGCTGCATAATTGTATTTATTATTATTATTATTATTATTATTATTATTATTATTATTATTTGACAAGGGGAAGAAGAAGAGGAACAATCGTTCATTTTTAAGCAAAGCTCACTTAGGGTAGAAATATGAACACACACACACATATATAAATATTTGCAGAACTAAACAGATTCAGATAGAAACAGTGCCATTGCATCAGCCACTTGCACACATACTCCTATTCTTGATGTATTGATGGCTGCCAAGAAAGTATTTACTTGGTGATCATCTTTTATATGAGTGTTTTTTTTTTTTTTTTTTTTTTTTTACATAATTACATCACAGTGTCCAGTGATGCAAAACAAGTGTATGTAGGTGGGTGTAACAGCAGGAATACAAGTTATAGGAGTTGCTTTTCACTAGATTTATGACTCTGACATTCAGCTGATTTCAGGGCCTAGACTATGCTCAGAGGGTCAGGGGGATACAAGAAAAGAGCGAAGAGAGCGAAGATGGAATGGAAGTGTAAATGAGTCAGGGAAAGGAAAAGAAACCCCTGTAGACTGTTGTCCAGATATTTACGGAATGCTGCCTCCATCTTGAGCCAGACAGCTGGGGAGAGCAGGTGGGCTGAGCAGGTCAGTTCATTAACACACTAGCTCATGCACACATGGCACACACGCCCACACGCAAACATGCACACATATACACACACATCCATGTTATCACTTTTTCTCTTGCCCGTACCCTCTTTGATTGTTTTTTTCACACTCTTTTTCTCACAACTGAGAAGCATGTTGTCTGTGATGGCACTGTGCTTGTAGCGCAGCTCTGAATAGTGCCAGTCGTGCTTCTCAAGGTCACATTGTTTCTATATTGACTCAAACAAACTAACTGCCCTTATTTGCATTTTAAAACCTTTTTCCGAAAGCGGAAGGTGATGACTTCTGGGCCGAGAAACGCGATATCTTTGAATTGTCCATTCCTTTAATACAATGAGCTCTGCCGAGTTCAGAGCAATTTACATTCTTCCTCTGCCTCCAAATCCTCCCATAAAATTGAGCCTTAAGTCTGAGCATGTGTTTCGCTACACCTCCCTGCAGCCTGTCATCCCTCCAGCCGGAGTGAGAGTCAAAGCCAGCTTCCCCTCCATTAGCAGTTGCTCTCTGCTCCCTCCCCAGCAGACGGCCAGCTCAGGGAGACAGAGCAGAGTAAGGTTGTGCATGTTGGTGCGGGTGTCACACTGCTGTAATTGGTGGCAGTTTAAGGTGTAAACAAGGTGGCAGTTCAGTGTGTAATTGCCCCTGTTTGCAGAAGCGGAGGGAGGAAAGGAGAGAGGGTCTGGAAAGAGGTGCAGGCTGACAGAGTGTTAGACCTCCACTTGCTCCTCTTAAATTGGAGTCACAGATGCCGAGGGGTGACGCTTCGTCAGTGATAGAGAAGAGAAAAGAAGAGAAGAGCGAGAAGAGAAGAGAAGAGAAGAGAAGAGAAGAGAAGAGAAGAGAAGAGAATGTGGAAAAAAGGAGAAATGATGAGATGGAAGAGAAGGCAAAAGAAAAAGCACTCAAACAAATGTGGCAAGAAGAAAAAAAAGTCCTGGACCTCATTAAATTTCTTAATTTTTTTAATGACTTAACAGTTCCATGGACAAATTTCACACTGTGCAAGACAAGAAGTGTTGGACAGACAGGCCACATCCTCCTCAACGCACACATACACACTTACACACAGAAATACACACCCCATTGGCCTACCATGGCAGCGAAGCCTTTTTTTCCCCTCCTGCTCTCTTTAATGGATGCTGATATATGGAGTGGAAGTCACTGCTCTCATAAACATTGCTGCACTGGTGTGTGTGCTCATGTGTCTGCGTGTATGTGTATATGTGTGTGAGTGATTCAGCTAGTAATGATTGCAGTACTGAAGGAGGATATGTCAATACAGGAGCAGGGCTAAAAGATTTAGGGGGAGACTGGAGCAGAAGGATTAGGCTGAGAATGCGGTTTAAGTTTATTTGTATTCTCAAGGCCTGAGTCGTACACTAACTCCTACAGGCTGGGACTAAATAGACTGTGATTGACAGCTGTGATACATTTCCTAGGATGCACATTATGAAGGCGTGGGATGCGATCGAACATGGGTATTTCCAGCCACCTTCCTTCCAGAAGCAGACACTGTTTTCCCTTGTGAATGACTGTGAGTAGATAGATAGATAGATAGATAGATAGATAGATAGATAGATAGATAGATAGATAGATAGATAGATAGATAGAT
>JAQQZT010000039.1:14003898-14016287 GCA_030068275.1 Clarias platycephalus | reverse complement strand
ACACACACACACACACACACACACACACACACACACACACACACACACACACACACACACACACACACACAGTATCCTAAACCACTGATGAAAATGTACTCCTATCTCTCTTGACATTAATGGCTGGTTGACTTCAGCCATGAGTATCCCCAGGGTTAGGGTTAGGGTTAGCATTGTATGTACATAATTCATTTCTCCATTGATCCATGTTTATTTCTTCCTCAGCTATATGGTCATGGCAAAAAGGACTTTTAGCAGTTATTTTGTCAGATAATGTTACTCTGAGTGTATCTGGGTGGACAAGATGCTGAGAAAATGAAAAGTATGGTGGCCTGGGAAGTGATGAAGGGATTCAGAGGTGTAGAATGGTGCTGGGGGAGGACATGGGGTAGAGAAAGTAGCAGATGAAGAAGATGATAAACTCCGTCAACCAAATCTGCCAGATGGCACGGGATCAAGCCCTCTAGAGAGATGGAATACAAACACAAACATTTATTCACATCCTGCACTAATGCACGCATGCTCTCTCACACGCGTTTGTCTTGCTATCCTCGTCGAGATAATTATTAATGCAGCTAAGCAATGCAGTGCATACACCTAAATTTAACCGTATACTTAACTGCAGTGATTAAAGAAGACCTTTTGAATATTTTAGGTTTTTGTTTGTTTGATCTGTATATAAAAGATGCAGTTTTTAAGACATTATCATGGGGGCTATATTCCTACTGTATCCTTATTGGGTCACACTAAAATGACCACGATATGATATGTGCCCTTAAATCCATCACTCAATACACCAGCAATACAAACCCTACTGCAAACAAAGATTTTGGATAAAACCCAAGTAAAGACTTTGTATTCAAGTGTAAGTGTAAGCAATAGTAGCACCTCACTGGCACTCCACACATATGAATCCTTGTGTTTGTCTTTTTTTAGACTCTTATACCATGTTGGTGTTTTTTCATACTTTATCTTCCTCCCTCTTCCTCTCAGTTCATATGCTTTTAATTCTTTCCATGATTTAGGTGTATTTCCCCACAAGGTCAAAGTGACAGATATTTCTATTCTTATAAGGAATCGGCAAAAGATAAAAAAAAATAAAAAAAATACCCCAAGGACACACACCTAGCTATAAACTGCATGATTCCTCACATACGTGACATTTATCTGTCTTCCTTTCTCACTCTTGTGCACACAAAAATATACCCATGCCCTCCTGAACATAGACAAAGCCCACATTTCCCCCGTGCCCACATGAAAAAGCCGTCCATAATCTGCTCTCCTATAGCCCATGGCACAGATTCTTTATCTATTTCATATTCATATTTCTCCATGCAGCTGCATCATTTCTCTAGGATGTTTATGATTATCCTTTTTGAATACATTAGCATAATTATATAACTTTACATTGTCCATCAGTTTCTCAGTCTTGTGGACACACATGGGAGGATCCTGTTTGTCTTTAGAGTTCACTCTTAAAGGGCATGACAGCAGAGAAAAATGATATGCCCGCTTTTTTTCCTGTGAAAAACACAAAATGATGTATTTCTAGCATAATTTTGAGAGTAGTGTGGTGCATGAGCAAAAATTTATGGATTGCCCTGCCAGCAGAGTAAATTATGCATAGTACTGTGTTGCTATCTGAACAATGATCTTGTTGATCTCATGTTTAAAGGAATGAACAATTGTCTACATCCTTTATATCTCTATAAATGTAGGGGTTCAAAGGCCTGGCTTGTCTTTGGAAGAGGAGATCCAGTGATTCCACTTCCTGCAGAAACCTGTCCCAGGTCTGTGATAAGTTGAGCAGAAATTCATGGAAGATTACCAGTCGGGCCTGCCAAGCCCTGCCGCAGTGCCCGTAATAGATACTTGCGAGCTCTAAATCCTAACAGGCCACGCTACATCTGTCAAGCATGCCCTGAGAAGACTCCCCTAGTTCAGATGTTATCGCTATTATGCCTGCATCAAAAGATTTAGTGTCCACCCTCAAGGATGGTTATGTAGTGTGGTTTGCAAGGCAACACAACAATCCAGGCAGACCCGGGGAAATGGGAGGCAAGTGGAGGAAGAATGAGGGAGGAAGTGTTGGGGTTGCAAAGAAAGAGAAACGAACAGATAACCCACAGATCATAACAGAATAAAAACGATCGTAAACTCCTAAGGGATGTTTGCAGCAGGGGGAAAAAAGAATGAAAACAGAGGAAAAGATGAGCATGGTGGTGGCATCATGAACAAAGTGTTGTGCACTCATCATACCTTCATTTCATAGCTTCCCCGTTTCCTGTAGCCACACAGTATACCTGAACCATGTGGGAAAGCAGTGGCAATAGAGAGTGGAAAAGAGAATGAGACAAAAAAGAAAGAGAGCACGAGAGATAGTGTAGACAGAGCGAGTGAAGAGCAACTGGCAGCTCTCGTTCCCCCCTCTTTCTTGGACTCCAGCTCGACTTTAATCTGTAGCCTTACCAGATCATTACAGGGCTACTGGCCCTCTGGGAGCTGGGGGAAAAACTGACACGAGCTGTCTTCTGCTCTCCGCAGCAACGCTTCATCTGGGCTCTATTAAAAAATTTAAAGAGCCTCCAGCAGGTTCTTAGCCCTGAAAATGGACAGTATCCAAGTGGCAAAGAGAGAGAAAAGAGAGGGAGCTGATATAGAAGAGCTAGCGGGGGGGTCTGGAGAGTCAGGCCGGGGCCTGAGCATAGCGCAAGCCCAGACAGCTGCACCAGCGCCTGGGAGGCCCACTATGGCTCTGCCTGGCCAGGCTGCTATACACCACCATACCAAAACATGATTATATTATTATTTCACTGTCTGCTCGGCCTGCTCCTCGGCACACGGGTGGGAGGGAGCCGGCGAGGCATTTAGGGGATTAGGATACGTAGCATCCCCGTGGGTCAGCTGCTAATCAGAAGCCTCCCGAGATTTCTCCAAGATTTTCTCCTTATGAATAATTTCACCAAAGGCAGAGAAAACGGGGCACATTATTTAGAGAGGGAGAGAGGCTTTTGATGTATTTTTCCCTGAATAAGCACTGGTACTCGAGGATTTCTAGCCCTTCAGAGCAAGAGGGACCAGCTTATTAAATGCTCCTGCCGCAATGCCTGCGAGCTAGTCGAGATTAATATCAGCGTAACCTGTTACTTAATTCATTATGGGGATACAGGCTAATTTGATTTGATATTATTTTAATAAAGTTCTGTGATATATAAGATTGTTTCAGGCTATCAAAATAATTTTCCAGTTATTACAGTTATTCATGCAAGTCCTTTGATAGCAGCAGTTGGTCCTTGCCTGTCCTGAATACATTAGTCCTCGAATGATTCATTCAAGGCTATGTTGAAATGCTAAGGCAAGGAAGCATTGTGACAATGCAGGAATGTAGTCTGGAGGTCTTGAAAGGGTAAAAAGGCCAAAGAAAGATAGATGAAGGAGGGAAAGGGTTTTATGATTTAACTTGTCAACATTTTTCACGATAATTTCTTTTGAAACAAAGCACTGTACATCCTATATACTTCAAATTATAGCCTACGCACATAATGAATTGGCCCTGTACATTAGAAAATAGAATTCTTGTCTTCTCCATGTAGGGGGCATGAAAGTCACTGTCGTATATAATCACGCAGTCCAGAATGCTTTAATGAAAAAATTTCTGGCATGCTGGCTCAAGCCAGCTAAATGCTATATAACTTAGTCTGACAATATAAAAGATACTAGAGATAATATTGATTTCAATTCAGAGCAGTCTTACATGTAACCTACATTTGCTATCAATCTGTCTATGACAACAGACCGGGAACAGGAGTTTTCACCTGACAACACTGAGGGACAATGAGGCTTAGGGGTTTTAGTTGCCAGTATCCTCTGTAATTGCACCACGGTGACTTAGTGTTTAGCACCGTCGCCTTGCACCTCCAGGTCCTGGATTAGGTTCCTGTCTAAAGTCTGTGTGCATGTAGTTTGCATGTTCTCCCCGTGGTTGGTTGGTTTCCACCGGGTACTCCGGTTTCCTCCCACAGTCTAAAAACATGCGTTTCCCAATTACCCATAGTGTGTGAATGTGCATATGAATGTCCTACCACAAATGGGAGTTGGACAAATGGGGATAAATACAATGGTCATTATTGGTCTCCATGGGCCGCAGTAGGACTACAGAGGTTCCTAGATGGATGGATGGATCCTCTGTAATATATTAAGTCTTATAATTTGAAACCTACATATATAATGAACAGTCTATTCTACTGTGTTTTATATTATCATATGCAAATAAGTACAGTACTGAGTAAAAGTCTTGAACCATGCATTATTTCTTCATATTTTGCTTCCAAAGAGCCAGATTTTCTTGTATTTTTATAATGTAATCTTGAAGAATAGTTCTGCAGACTTCCTGAAGGACTTTCTTGGCACTTATTTTTGGCAAGATTTTGGCTTGTAACTTTTGAAGTTTGGAAGCACGTTAAGATTTTTTTCAGTCCAGTTCCTGTACCTGACCAGTTTTAGAGGAATATTTTTTTCTTTGTTAAGCCACACAGTGATCTATGAATCATTCAGGCATAAAAACATCTAACGTAACGCAAGGTCTTTTAATCACTTTGTAGTACAGTAAAATGTTTGTTTCCCTTTCTTTAATTTATTTTACATCATTTAAATTAATTTTATATGAAAAATGAGGGGTGACTCAAGTCTTTTGCAGATTTCTTGTGAAATGTGTTCAGTTTATGAACATCTATATTAGCTTTATACTGTAGCGCTTAAAAGGATATAAAGAAGGCATACCTTGTTAATAAAAGAAGTTTGAAATGACAGTCACAATTTTGCACAACATTAAGGTGGATGGACTACAACAGCAGCAGAGAGCACTGGGTTTCACTCCTATCAGCCAAGAATGAGAATCTGATACTCACTAAAAACTGCAAAAGTACTTGCAGCATTTTTTCTTCAACTGACCAGTCTGTTTAAATAAACATTATAGACCACAATAATTCAAATGATACACTCAACCAACAATAGAACAAGCTAATTATCTTTGCTTTAGCAGGAAAAAAAGTTTTATCTGACTAGAATTATGTTTTTAAATGAGAGCTGTTTGTGGCTGGTGGTTCAGGCGTTCTTGTAAACATTGATGGCGTCAATTTAGCTAAGTATCAAGATAAAGACGCACAAATCCATGTTTTGTACTGACCACATTAGTCTCCAAAACTTTTCAAAAAAGAGAAATATGTAATGAAATGATTTTCCGTGCTTAAAAGTTTCTGCGTGGGGAAGTGGACTAATTTCCCTCTACAAGATTTTCCAACCATGTTGGAATCACTGCATATCGCTCCTAAATGATGAGTGACCTGTGTCTCTTTAGGTAAGGATGCAAGACAAAAGTGCCTTGTCACTAGTTTTAGTAATTAGGTAAATAAGATACTAGCATGCTTTTTTTTAGTTAGGGCTAATGATTTTATTTATTTATTTATTTTCATTTTTTTCATTTATTTTTCATTATCATCTTTTAATTATATGCTATACAGTATGTATGTATTATATGTATTATATACATATACATATTTTACATATATTTTATTGTTTTAACAGGATTGTGCAATAAAGAGTGTCTTACAGTACATCTGTTTTTTCACCACGACGTGGTCAAAATAAAAGAATTAATATCATTTCATTTTAACCAAATATTAAATAATTGTATGAAGACAAATAAGGCAAAGAAATACGATAAGCATGTATGATCATTTCTTATTATATGGTTTAACAGAATTTTGTTCCTATGGCCAAAAAATATGAATATGAGTTTATTTAATTTTTTTTAGTTCTATGTATTTGCAATGGCATTCCCATATTCCAGTAGCCATAACAATTAGTCATTGACCAATGTTGTTTTTCCGGCATGAATCCCTACTACTCAAGGTTTAAGGGTAAATACTTTGACAAAATAACTTACATAAGATTTGATTTGTTGGAAGTTGGTGAAGCTTCACATTTTGGGCTTCAATCATAACAGTCCCTTTGATAATCTTCCTTGAAAAGCAAAACCCATAGGCACCAATGTTTTAGCCAGCTCTGGTATTATTTGCTACATTTAGAGCCACATCTTTTTAAGTGATTGCTCATTCATAAGCAATCATCTCACAGATCTATAAAGTTTCATTGCTTTTTCCTACATTCCACATCCCAGTGAAGCCTAACACAACTGCTGTGATGTGAAGAGAAGGTATGTAATTGGACCACAATTATTCATGCAATCACATTAACAACATAATTAATAATTGCATTCAACTGCAGTATTCTAGTTGTTTTTTTTGTTTTTTGTTTTTTTAGAAATCCCTATAGGATTTGGAAGATACAGTAGTTTGGGAAGGTCTGCATAACTGCAGCAATTTAAAACAACTCTACTGTATGTGTACAATAAAAGCCCAGGCAAAAGCATTCACAAGGACCAGGACCTTTAAGCCTTTTTCATCTGCAGGGAAAAAGAAAGGAAATAGCATCCATTAAAGTAGTCTGCTCAGGTCTGTGTTCTGCTCACTAAAACAAGACTCACATTGTATGACCCTGACTGCAGTCTCCTATAAGCTTTATTACCTCGCAGACTAACCCCAAACGCTCCACTCAGCTTATGGTTACAGTAGCCCACTCCATTCTCTTTACAGGTGAGCAAAGAATTGGACTAACAAAAAGGTGGGTCTGCTCATCTGTCTTCTGAGTGTTAGGAATTCTTCTTTTAATCTTTTTATCATGCTCCTTTTTTTCCACAGAACCTTTTGTGAGTCTACAAACTACTCAACTCAGCAAACAAACACCAAGAATTTCAGTCCATATAAAAAAGTAACAAGATGAAATACCGCCTTGCATCTTGGCGACTGATTTAGTAGAAAAGGAAAAATTACTGGGCTGATCAAACATGATTTGTGAAGAAAATACTTCCAAAGAAAAGCATTCCTCTGTGAAGAACAATAAAATATAAAGCCATTTCCCCAAGTCGTTCTTTTGAAGGTGGAAAAAAAAATCCATGGCAGAAATCAGTGATGTTGCAGTTCTTTTTCGTTATGTGCGGCAAGTCCAAGGTGTAACTGACCACGGAGACATTAGTCAGATGAAGCCTTTGTTTGTTTCTGTACCTTCTGCAATGGGTTATTGAATAAAACTCTCACCTCAGCCTGTAAAATTGGGCACTGAGATTCCACTGATGTGGACTGCTGTGTCAAAGCAGTAGCAAGGTTTCTGTTCACATAGTGAATTATTTTGGAAATACAAAGAACACGCTTCCTCCTCATTTTCTAGGAATTGGATATACTCTTGATATACACCACATACACTTTCATTTATTGACAGCATTCTCACAAAGTGAGTTCTTTATTTAGAAAGCCCTGGGAAGAGATGCGATGCACAAAGCAAAACAGGCATGTTTCTTTTAAAAGAGAAGTAGAAGTAGCCACAGAGAAAGACAAGGCTTGTCTTTTAAAAAGATGCCATGGCCCTAATGCAGAGTGATAGTAGCAAGTAGTGTGCCATTCCTCTCTTCTCTGTGCTTGCACTGGCAGGTGATAAAACAGTTTTACAAGCTGTAATAAAGCACCACTTCTATGCCACTGGACAGAGAAAGATGCCTGTGCCTTTTTTATGTACTATTATAATATTATTTTTGTTTGCATCTATATTTATTGCATCTTGGTGTCCTTCAACCACAGTGTTGCGGTTACAGCAGGCACAGATTACACTGTAAAAGCATAATGCAGGTATGCCATCGGGACAGGAAGACACATACTGTCACCAGGGCCACTGATAAACAACTTTGTGTGCTTATTTCATGATATAGTTTGTGAAAGGCCCTTATCTAAATAGCGAACTGCCTACAGGAGATGAAGAAAGGAGAGTTATGGTAACCCTCTAAATGACAGCGGCCAAGGGTGCAAACTAAAGTACCAAACCTGCTACAAGAATCCATACTCTTGTATATTGTGTTGTGCTTCACAAAGACTGGAATAAATTAGTTGGTACTAAATAAGCATCTTGAGCTGAAAGTTCATTTTAATTGTAAAATATGTTTAAAGCAATGCACATTTGAATTGCAAACACATATTTCCTCTGAGAGATGCTACATTATTGTGGTTTATGATGGCGCACAGTTCAATATTCTGAGCTGGTTGAACAAGAATGTATTTCAACTCCAAAATTATTTTGCTTGCAGTGATAGTATAGTAATAAAGAAGTTATTGACCAAATCATATTGATCGGTTAGTCCTGAGGCGCATAAAGCTGACCTTGGAATCCCTTAGTACCTTCCTCTTTGCCGCCTTCCTCCTCAACCGCCACTCAATAATATATTATTTCATACATTTAAGCAGGACAACAAATAGCTGTGCACTACAAGGTGAAGAATTGCTGGTAAATTTTTCATGGCTATTTGCCTGTAGGAATTTGGCAGCTCTGTGTGAAGAGTGATTAAAATCGGGCCCCAGTCAAGACTTGATTAGGGGTTGCCATTCAATGAGAGCGAGAGGAAAAAAGAACGAAGGATAGCAAAATGAGAGAAGGAAAAATGGCTTTTTTTTTTCCCTTTGCCTAAATAAGATAATGACCTTGAAGTCTAAGCTGCAAGTGTAGTAGTGCTAACTCCTTTCAAGCTGAAGCTTGATTTATTCGCAAGGTTAAAGGCGTAAAACAATTGCCATTGATTTGGTCCAGGTAATTGCTGCATGTGATGGCATCTGGTAAGACCTTTGTCCTAATGGAGAGGAGGGCACTAAAATGCCTAACAAAGCTGCTTTCCACCGCTGAGATTAAAGCCCATCCTTACTTTGTCTTTTGTTTTACTCTTCTGTTAGTCAAGGACCCAGTTGTGAGCTAGAGAGAAAAAAAAGGAAATTCCTGTCACTAGAAGCAATTGATTGATTGTCAAGACTGCCATCATGGGCTAGCATATGGTTCGTAATCTCAGTACTATGCCTCCACTGCTCTCCAAAGTCTGGTGTTTTTCTTACACTCGCACATCTGACTTGTCTTTTAAAGGGCGTGAAAATTGAGTAGATTAGAAAATGGGTATCCATTATCTGGAATGGGCTTGAGAATGGATTTCTATGGTGCAAAAAACTACTTAATAGAAAATTATGGAAGGTTGGTGTAAATCGGCAAATAATGTTTATTGTAAAATATTCTGTAGAAAAATGAATTAGTTGTACCTTCATTGTAGATTTTCTATGTTTCCAACATGCTTTCATCAGCAGGTAGTTCAGCTCACAGCTCCCTAATTTAGTCTTCAGCTCTGGTTAGTGTTAATGAGTTTTTGCATGTTCTCCCTGTTTTCCACTTTCCAAGATTAGTGGTACTAAATTGACCCAGATCTGAAATGGTATTTCATGCCCTGTTTGCCTGGGTGTCCCATCAAGGATGTATACTGTACCTACCTTGCTGAAATCACTCCCAAGATCTGAATCTACCTCAACTATGACTATAGAAAAAAGCAGTTACTGAAGATACCTTGGTGTCTACAATCCATGAACAGTGGCCTACATTTTCCGACTAACAAATCAATATTTAAGGAAAAGGGTGGTTATTCTTGGTGAAATATTCATCCAGTTTCATGAGCATTCAACTGAAACAGCTACTTGACAGACAGAAAGGATTCTATCCATTATTAAAAGCCATGTTGACAATTTATAGAGGGTAATAAGGAGTATATCAATTTAAAACTGATGGAGCTAAAACACCACCATCTTTCTCACGTTCTGCTCAGCAAATATGCTGTCATGTTGTATGATTCACTAGTGCATACAAGATCCTCTTAGAACTTTGACATCAGCACTTGTGTTCACAGTCCTCTCTCATCAGCTGTGGCTCATTTTACTAATGGTGCATGAAAAGGATCAAGTCTCCTTAAGTTTTCTATCATGGCGATGTGTGTTGTCTTGTCACTCCCTATGTCAGGCCATGGTAGGAAAACCTTCCTCCTTGCCCTACATTTCATGTATCTTGCGCAGCACTACGCAAGTCTGCCAGAGAAGAGCTCCTCATTTAAATCAATTATACATAGCTGTCTCCTGAAGTTGGCTTGCATTTTTCATGTAGATAGAAGATAATTTATGAGTTAATACATCAGGTCGGCATGACTGTAAAAGCAGTGGCCTGTCCTTTCTCTGGCCTCGAGAGTTGAGACAACGTGTAAACAGGGTTAGAGCACATTTCCTATAAACGGTATAGCAAGCTTGGCTAAATACCAATTGTCTTGGTTTAGGCATGCTTTGTCATGCCCGATTAATACAGTAACTGCTAGCCAATTAATTTACTTCACCTGTTTCTCATTAAATTACTATATACAAGCTCTGTTCATAGTCCATGTATGGAATTAAAAATATCTATATCTAATGTTGACTTTATTGTTATTCTATTGTTATGACTCTATGTTTATGTTAGTCTGTGTAACTTGTTGCTCTCCCCCAGTTATGCTGTAGAGAAAATATAGCTCTGGTGGTTTGGATCCATTCGGTCCTTTAGAAGACAGGTCCACTTCAAATTAATATAAAGTTCATCATCTGTATGTTATGATGAAACATTTCAATCCTGAGAGGAATAGTTTCCTCCAGGACCACAAAGTTCCCATTAATGGTGGCACAAGGGTTGCCCCCCATTATTATGACACATAGTATAGATTCATGTTTAAATGTAAGGGTATCAAGTTAGCAGTGTTGTCTTTGTTTGAGGTAGCATGGTGACACAGCAAGTATTACCAAAGGGGCCTGTTCCTGTCTGGACAAAGTTTCTCTTCTTGTTCCTCCCTATGTCCAGATGGGTTTCCTTTGGGTTCTCTGGATTCATCCTACCTCACACCCAGGGTGTGTTCCTGCCTTTGATCCAGTGTTCCCTGTCACGCTGAATCCCTGACCAAGACAACCATGACCAAGATAAAGTTATTACTGTGAATTAGAGAACTGTCTGTCTTTTTTTTTTGTTTTGTTTTTTGCCTCTCTTAACTTTTACTAATTTGTTTGTGTACATGCAGTAATTTCATTTTTCTGTATATCTGTCTCAGAATTGTTTTTGTGTATTCGTTTTCCAACTATAGTACAAGCTGAGCAAATGAATGAAGGATACAAAAGAATGTGGGTAGATCTGTGCAAACTGACACATTCATAAGGATGTTTGCTTACTATCAATGATATATTTCACCTTCTGCAGGATGCAACATCTGGTTTTCCGCTTTTAAGCTTGAAGAATTAATCAAATATAAGGAGTGCATTCAGCTGCACTCTTCCTTCTACAGTTTCTCACCCTTGCACCAACTTTTTTTTCAGAAGGTGTTGCCAGCATCTGGCATTTTTGCATAATGTGTGAGGTGTTTGGAAAGGGGGTTGTTGTTGGATGGAACAAATGGCTTTTTTGACCTAGTAATTAGCTCGGGAAGATGCAAGCAAGAGGCTGGTGATGAAGCTTTGTGGCCAGATTTTTACATGACTGCATAAATTATCATTTATGAAACCATAATACCCTGTTGTGATGTCGCAGACCCATTAGTAGACAAAGCAGCATCATGGCTATGGTGTGCAAGGTGTTTATCCCTTCCAATGTCTTACGCAGTGAAAATATATTATATCGAGTGAAAGCAACATATAACGACAACACACACAAGAGTGCACATGAAAAGCCAAATTAAAGACATACGAAGGATACGCAGTAGTGCGATCTGCTGTGGATATGGCAGATTTGACACAGGAAGCATTTAAGATTGTCTTTGAAACAGCTGTCATTACAGAGAAGTAAAAAAGGAACACAATTAGGAGTGTCAGTCTGGTGATTCATCACCCTCCATTAGGATGCTCCGCTGTGTGAGAAGACGCTACCGTTCACTGCTGGCCACAGCTGCACCCAGTCAGCCTGTCAAGCTTAGTGACACTACATTAATATAAGGACTTCTACCCAACACTGCACTGCACTACTGTCCTATACTGTATGTCAAGTCCACAACTTTGCTTTTCTTTTATTTAGATATCTGTGGCTTTAATTAATATAATAAGGTTTATTTGCCTAATGAATACAAACTGTGTAAATGAATTTTAGAAATAGAAAATATTATATTTTTATGATGTTAGTATTCATTAAATACAAGATGGACCCTTTCTTTGGCATAACTAGATTAAATCATATTCGTGTTTAAACATGTGATAAAAAGACAAAAGTTTATGGCATCACTTTACATCCTGTTCTCTTGATTATCCTCACATTCTCCCTGTCTGTCCCTTGAACTGAATTATAGTGCTCATAAACAGCAGGTTTGTATATTTTATTATACCACTAACCCTGTTAAATGACTATCACACATACATACATACATACATACATACATACATACATACATACATACATACTGTACATACATACATACATACATACAT
>JAQQZT010000039.1:13982076-13998563 GCA_030068275.1 Clarias platycephalus | reverse complement strand
GTGTGTGTGTGTGTGTGTGTGTGTGTGTGTGTGTGTGTGTGTGTGTGTGTGTGTGTGTGTGTGTGTGTGTGCGCATGTGTGTGTGTCCTTCAGTTTTTGCCATAGTTGCTGCATGTGTGTGTGCCTTATCTAGATGTCCTATTTATTGATCGCACAACATTACTGATAAAGGAGGCGGAGAAGCACATCCCCCAGCCCTCCTCTTTAATAAACCCCCTTCCACCCATTCAGGAACAGACACACACATACAATCACACAAAGTGACACTGAGCTGACAGATAATATGCTAGTCCTGGACCTTGAGAAATTATAGGAATGATCATTAAAATGTTATTCGTCAAGTAAGAATTTAAAAAAGGAAAACATGATATAAAATCATTACATGCAAACATTATTAAAATAGTTTAATTATGTTTGGACAAATTTACTAATGATCAGCTAATGAGCTTAGATCAGAGCGCTGTTTCTTTATTGTGGCTCAAGTTTACGATTTGTGGTTGAATTTATTTTATAAAAAATATTACTAATTAAATTAAAATAATAACAACTAAAGTAATTGCTTAAAATATAAATGAAAGAAAAAAAATCATAAAAATATGCTACCTGAAAGTATAAAAGGTATGAAAAGGCTGAAATATTTTACTATCCTGATACCATGACATTCATTGCGCTTCTACAGAAGTCGACTTGTTCTTTGTTCTTTACTGAAAAAAAAAAAAAAACAATTATTTTAGTCAGGTAATTTATGTTTCGTAAACGTACCAAATCTTGACTCAGATATATTCAAGATGAAGCAGAGCATTCTGATCACACCATCCTGTGTTAATTAACCCTGAGCACCTCAGCTGGCAAAGAGCTGGTGCTGATGCCCAGGCTGACTGTTCTGTGCCAAGCTGATGAGTTGAAACCACCCACTGCCACTTCTGTGTCCACATGTCATTTCCTGCCATCAGTAGAGGCAGCTGAATGTGTTCCATGAATAAGTGATGGGGCTGGAAAAGGGATAGGAACAGGGTAAGAGAGAGAGGAAGACCAGAATGATGGGAAGAGAGAGAGAGAGCAGGAAACCTGCCAGCGCCTGATCCACCCCATCAGGCAAAAAAAGGTTGGTGTGGAATGAGGACACCTGGCCTTTCTATAGGTAGCAGAGCCTGCTGATACCATTGTGTTATATGAAGACAAGTTCATCACAAAAAGTTCCAGATCATGGCCTGCAGGGACAGAACAGCCAAGAGCTCTAGTCCAGAGAACTCATCCTGGCACTCTGTACCCTCTAACAGCCTGCCAGTGGCCTGCAGAGAACCGCTAAGAAGACATCTATGTCCTACATCTACAGTATGTCCTGTTTCCTTCCCAGTATAAAAAGCAATTTCTAGTGAATTCATTTCTTTCTCCCTGTTTATTTGTTTATTCATTCACTTATCAGAAAATGTTGTAAAGTGAATCAGCAAATGTAACTATTTTCAGCACACCAGTGTACAGTACAGATATTAATGATGCTGGGTTAAGATGTATTAGCATGGACTATTTAGGCTAGTATTCATGGCATAACAGGACCACTACCATAAAATGTAAATAATATCTGAGAATTGATTATAATTAATATCGAAAACTTAGCTAGTCAGTTTCAAGTGTATTTTTATGACTATTACTTTCTGCTTTTTTGTATTTCTGACCTAGTGGATTGATTAATTTATTTATCATTAGTAGCACAAGACAACGGTCATTGTTTACCATGTAAACTATTCAATTCAGTTTATTTATATTGCGTTTTTTAACAAGAGTCATTGACATAAAAGAAACTTTACAAGATCAAAAGAAAATTTGGGATATTAGCATGAAATTAAAGAAATGTATATGGAAAACTTTCATATGGTTGGAAACTACTTGAAGCTAGATGAAAAATAGGTCTGTGTTTGTGGAGATTGCAGGTTCTCCCATGCTTAGTAGGTTTCCTCCAGGTGCTGTGGTTCCCTCCATCAGTCCACAGACATGCAGATTAGGCTAACTGGTCTTTCCAAATTGCCCACAGTGTGTGAGTGTCTGCATGCTTGTACCCTGTGGTGGATTGGCCCTAGGATGTACCCTACTTAGTGCCCCAAGTTCCCTGGGATAGGGTCCAGGCCTCCCATGACCCTGTACAAGATAAACGTATAGAGAGTGAGTGAGTGTGTGATCTCACGAAATTTGATCCATAGCAAAGCGGGAAACTTGCCATGGGAAACACTGTAAGCCATGTATATATAAACTAGAATTCACTTCAGAATTCAGGCAGCCTTTTCATACTGGCTACTTAGGGCCAGTAGGCAAACTTTCTGCATTATCAAACATCATGCAGTGAATGTTTTGGGGACTGGAGGGAAAGTTAAATTGATCATTTCTGATAAATATGCTGCAGCAAATCAGTAAACTGCTTTTGAATGTTCCCAGGCCAGCTATGTGTCCACTGAGAGGAGAGCTGTCGAGCAATATGTGGAGGTGGCTAACAGCTGGTAGGTCACTGGCCAGCTGTTTGTGTGCACCATAAAGGGGCTCTGCTGGAAAAAGACAGGTTAGCCTATTGACCACAGGCCCAGAAGTGTCATGCTTTATTAATGCCAATCAAATCACAATATGGCTTTAATCTCATAAAGCAATGACACTGAGTAGTCTACTTCTTTTTTTTTTTTTTTTCATTTATAGACTAAACGTTTCAGTATTAAAACTTCTTTTTTTTTTGTCAAAAACTAAATCCTCAATGTACAGTATTAAAATGTTAAATGAAAATCAGTATGTGCACAGCACATGATAGTTGCCTGTTACTGCCTGTCAAAGTGTTATGAAGGAATGGTAGAATGGTAAACTGTGCATGTAATTACAGTACAGTTGTAAAGGCTGAGTGGAGAAGCAGCAGGGTTATCTGGGTCAGTAAGGTTGGCAAGAATGGTTTGAGTATGATCATGACATAGCAGGTTACACACATGAGGTCATCATCAGGAGGTGATGACTTTGCTATAAGTCCATAGTGCCATAGGTACATATGAACAGTTTAACAACTAAGATAAAGATAAAGGTAATGATAATGTCACTCTTTTTGCCCATTTTTGTCAACAGGAACACATGGTTGACTATAACAAAACATTTTGGTTGTAATTATTTAATTCAAATTCTTTTACATGTTTTGAACAATCATTAGCACTGGTTTTTCTGTATTTGGGAGCCATGATGCACTTCAATAGGTATACAAAAGTTATATTAACCAATGAAAATTAAGCAGAGTGATAATTCTACGACACTTAGGAGATGCACAATTGCTTTGTGTAAAAGTGAAATGACATACACATGTTGTGTGCAAGAAACTGTTGTATTTGTTTGCCTGGGTATGTCTGCAATACCCTGTTTAGTAATCAGGATTAATAAACTCTTTTATACCCATAGGACAATTTAGGAAGTTGGTTGATAAATGATCAGACCTTATACAGCACATATCTGTTCTATCATAAGGTACAGTCATCAATTCATGAAGTAAAACTGAAACTGGTAGAGGAGGAGAATAGCAACGCATTATAAGCTAAAGTTGTTTGTATTGTTTTTAATGTTTCTCATGATCTTCAACATACTTTGTAATTAAAATGGTTTGGTGTCAACAAAACTCAACACTGTTTCCTTGCTCCTGTTGCTGCCATGACTCTGCCATGTCTTTTAAAGCATTTTGCACATTCAAAATTCACAGTGATATAACCAAACCAACTTTGACATAAATATCTGACATTTTCCTTTTTAACATCTTTGTGACTCAAAAAAACAATGCACAAAATATTCTTTTAAAACTGACAAAATGGAGATAACTAATTTTGCTGTCAAAATGTACATATAAAAATATTTTCAGCCACTGCATGGTGTCGCTTCTGCAACAAATACATAAAATTAAAGATTTCCATATGTATTTAATATATATTAGGTGAATATGTTTTTCAATGGAGCCAATAGATTTCCTATTCAGTATTATGGTTAATCTTTGGTTATTTGTATATCCAGAATGTGTATTAAAGTGTACAGGTATATGTATGGGATTATTTGGCTGTCAATCTTCACCTCTTCTATCATAGCAAGACAGCTATCTTTGTCACACATACTGTAGCTGAAACCTTTTTTCTCAAACCATTTCTAACAAGTTACACCTTTAGACATTTGTTCATGTTAACATTATTTAAAGGTCTTATTGATTTTAAGTTCTTTTCTTTAAACCTATTCACTTTAAATGACCAGTCAAACAGCAATAATAACTTTAGGAGCTCAATAATAAGTAGAATCATGTTGATTATGGTGCTTTGTGATTTCCAACACCATAACTTAATTAAAAAAAAAAAAAAACTTATGGTCCCCCTGGCTTTGTTCCACAGACCCCACCATTGAGAACCATTGACATACAAATATGCACACATAGTCTTGTAATAGTTCATTTACAGACCATTAAAGACAATTATGCATCATTAGTGCTAGATACTGGTCTATGCCTGAGTCCATTTCTTACTTTAACTTAAACCGGATAAAAATTACATATATTAAAATCAAAAGGAAGGAAAATAAATGTCCCACTGTCAGCTTCTTCATATTTCCTGGAGTGCACAGCCATTCTCACAGACTGTCACTGAAAGTCTTTTAGACATTCACATGCACACTGCCGAAGTTGCCCTTAACTTTCGGCGTCATGCATGGTGCCTCCTCCTTGCTGTGCCATGTCAAAATGAAAGAGTAAACAAAGGGGCCCAATTCCCACATCTGCATTAATCATTCAAATGACGTATTGGCATTCTTTAGACTTGGCTGCCTCGCTTCCAAATTAACACCTCCAGGTTCAAGGGAATAGAAATTAACTGAATTATCTGGCAGTCGCAGATGTCCTACCATGGCCCCCTCCTCTCTCTCTCACGCACACACACACACAAACGCACACACACATGCCCCAGGAACAGCCATGAAGCAGAAAACTGCTAATGGTCAAGAAATCATATACCAGATGAGCAATAGATATGCGCCAGACAAGGACAGAATTAGAACACTGCCATTTGTTAGTTACATATTGTTAAGCACAATTTATTAATTCATTATCTTAGTGTGTTATTATATTCTATTTTGTATTATTGTATTGCATGCTCCAATCTGTTATAGAAAGCTTCGCAATGGGTTTTTCGTTATTGATTAATGTTTCTTTTAATGTTGGTTTGTTTGTTTGTTTTGCTTTTCATTTCCTTTTTAATTGCACCAATGGAATATACTAAGCTGCAGTGTCTCTGTCACAAATGACTTGGCTGCTGCTAATGCTTGTAGTACACATCCGCTAGAGCACTTCCCTGTGAAAATGCCACTTCACTGAACAATTAATTATTGTAATGATAGGCCAGTATTCAGCAGTGCTTTTTTAGACTTATGTTGAGAGAGAGAGAGAGTGCACAGTCAATTCTTGTGGTGTTAGAAGTGACACAGAGGCCTTGTTTAGAGTGTGCTTTTTCACACTGGGATGTCATGTATAAAGCAGGAGGAGCTCAGAACAAGTTAAACTTTTTCACCACTCATACGTTTGCTGTTTTAATATTGCATGCTTGTATACGGCCAAATGATTTACTCATTTACTTATCATCATCATGATCTTTTATGCAATGTATGATTAAAGTATATGTAAATCAGCGCAAGAACAAATTTAGATCTGGTTTTAGTCATGCATTTGCATTTTGCAAACCTAGAGATTTGTACACATTGTAACAAACAGGAGATTCTGAATACCTTGTCCATGTGGCAAGCAGAAGAAAGGACTGATGATGGAGATTCCAGCCCTCATTCAGTTCATTTCCATCACGTTGTGTTAGTCTTATAAATTGTGTTCGCCCTACTGAAAGTGGACTTGAAAAAAATATGTTAGTCTGACTGAAATTGGATTAAATCATAAAATCGGACTAGCACATCCAGATAATGAGTCTGGGAGTCACACTTCTCCCACACTTTTCATCTCAGTCGGACAAAGAATTTGACCTACAGTAGATGTTCTGCACATGACCCAAAGTTCCTGCATCGGGCTTTGACCTGGAAGTTGCGCACAATGCCGAACAGAAGAAAGAAACCGCTAACGATGCGGCAGTTAGCAACAGTTATCAGATAGCAACATAACCACAAGGAATAGCATGCAATTAATTTGTAGATAAAGTAATAAACTACAGCACATAAAAAAATATACAGGGCTGTAAATTTGTCCATGTTTGTACAACTTAATGGCAGCATGGTGGTGTAGTGGTTAGCACTGTCGCCTTGCACCTCCAGGGTCCGGGTTCGATTTCCGGCCAGGTTCGATTCCCGTCTCTGAGTTTGCATGTTCTCCCCGTGCTTGGTCCGTTTCCTCCCACAGTCCAAAAAACATACAGATTAGGCAAACTGATATTCCTAAATTGCCCGTGGTGTGTGGGTGAGTGTATGTGTGTGTGCCCTGCGATGGATTGGCACCCTGTCCAGGGTGTACCCCGCCTCGTGCCCTAAGCCTCCTGGGATAGGCTCCAGGTTGTCGTGACCCTGAATACAGGATAAATCTACATGCGTAGTTCGACTTAACTGTGCGTGTAAATGTGCTGACTGACCCCAGGGTTTTCTAAACATGAACTCACATTCATGTTTTTGCAGCTACTTTGCTGTGTTTTTCTTTTTTTTTGTTCACTACATACGCTCACCCCTACCATGTACGATGTCTGTAAATTGTGGTGTGAAATGTGCCACAACTGTTGCCGCTTAATAGCATCTGTCTCTCTATACCATGAGAATAGTATAAACAGTTGCCATTTTCAGTTGCACATAAACAGGATCCATTTTCACTCATTTTCTTTCTCCTTAATCTTTTGTGTGACGTAGTTCTGAAATCGTGTAAGCCACTGTGAAAAATGAATCTGCACCATTTTTTGCCCCCTGTAAAAAACTGGAAAATGATCTTCAATGGTCTTTTCTTCTACTCCTCAGCATTGCCATGTTTTGACAACCATTACAAGCATAGCATCCTCCTGAGCAAAAAAAAAAAAAGAGAGAGGAAAAAATGAGGGAATAAAAGGAAGGATGGATGAGTGAACAAAAAAGGTGCTGTCACTTTAAGGGACTTCTTGAGGCGAAGCCAAGTCAGTGACTGCAACAGTCCCCTGGCATCACAAGATGCCTGCCCAGGGTTCTATTTGCATACCATATTCAGGGCATGGCGCTCCTTTTTTATTGTTTTTAATCAGTGCAGAATGTCAACAAAATAAATGAAGTTGCAAGTGGAAGTGAAATTGTTATCACATCGGGGATGCGCTTTTCCTCCCATTCATCACGGGCCATACTGAAAGAGTGAAATTTCTGAAAATGTGGTAATCAATGGAGGAGCTCCATATGGCAGGGATCAAAGGTGTCACATAGTGTGTGGTTCTGTTTTATTGCCAGCCAGTACTGTTAATTGGACAACAAGATCAGAGGCAATATTAAAATCCAATTAAATTGATATGAACAGATTGCCAAGTGATGTACACTAATGTATAATTGAGTATCAAGCAAATGCGAGTCGGCCGTCTTGTGCTCCTACCTCCTGAATAAATGATGGAGCCGTAGAGGACAGAAACAAGTTTGCACATTAGCTCTAGCACTCAGGGCTTTCATTTGCTTCTTTTTTCCTTCATTTCTGGATGACAGTCTTAAAGGGGCACGTCTTTTTGTGTACAGACCATATGTATTTTCTTACATGTTTACCGCTTGTATACAATATATACATCGATTTCATGTGTACAGTAAATGTATCGGTGGGAAAGAGAGAAAGTGGAAGGTTCACAAGGAGTAAAATTGTGTATGCAATCTAGGGGTAATACTTTAAATGCAGCAATTTCATCACATGCAGTATGCCTTGATTTGTTTTTAATAAAACCTTAATGATTTATTGCTTTTTCTGAGTATGCGTCATGGAGAGAAGCTTAATCTGGTGTAAACACAGCCGTCCCACCATCTCACGCGCAGACCGGTGATGCAGAGAGCTCTTTAAAACAGAAATAAAGAAGATGGGGGCGGTTGGGTTGACACCATTTAACAGACCACTGAGGGCTGGATCAAGGTGACATTTCCCGATAAGGTAAACTTGGAAGACAGCCCAAAATAATCAAAGTTCATCAAAACCCATTCATTTATTAATTGTATATTTTTAGTGCAACCTTAGGGCTTATAGCAGCCATTCTAATACATGGCACTGGGGGATGATAAGGAGATTTACATATCTAATTATAATGACATTTCAGGGGCCCTGTGATGGTTGATTCATTTTAATTCATGTCTCTGCCGTTTGGCTGTTTTGGGGGCTGTCCAGACGGACTCTGAGAGGGTGAGGAGGCAGCAATAATGACAGCAGAATGCTGCTTCATTAAAGCTGATGGAGACTGGGTGGAGCGAAGGCTCGGTGCGTGCCCATCTCTGTGCCCGCGGCCATGCCCACACAAAAGGCCTTCAGAGCAGGTGCTAACAAGGTCAGAGTGCCTCCGAGCCATCTGGGAAGAGCCTGGTGCAATGTCACCAAATCTGTCTTTGTGCACAGAGCTTTCCAGAGCAATCATCGGTAGTACTCAAAGAAATCAAAAGACATTGGCTTTCTTTGGAAGACTGTGCATTTAACTCAGGCCAAACAAAAGATGTACTAATTGGTTGGGTGCAATCTGTCTCCACCATGCACAGAGCAGTCGGGGTAATGATATTAATTTACTTTTCTTTTTTTTTTTTTACTCAATAATACTCAAAGATTATTTATTACTATTTTATTGTGACATTTTATGCGAAAGTTGTCTGCAATAAAACTTATCGATTAAATGTAAAATCTATCAACAGGCATTACTGCCTCTCTACTTTAAATGTAGAGAAAGCAGCAGCTAATATTTCCAGCTGTAATACTTGAAGGTACAGACTTTAGGAATGTGTAAATTAAAAGTTTTTTCTTGACTATTAGTAAATTGTTAGTAAAATCTCAGTACATATTCAAACCATAAGGACTAAATAAGTTTACTTTTTTTAAATGAAAATTTATTCATTTTTTTTTTAATGAAATTTAATTTCATAGAAATACAGTTAAATACACAGGTGTATATTTTTAGTGTATATTATGAATAAAATCCAAACCAATACTAAACAGTAATTAAAAGGGAATAGATTACAGTAATTCCTTTGTTTAATGCAAATTAATCAGTACAAAAGTATATTTCATTGTATTTTTTCTACGTAAATATATAATTTTAAGTTATAATTTTTTGAGAGTGGAGGGAGAGGTGTGAAAATTATTATAATTTTTTTTTTTTACTCTTAACAACTGTCGCAAAAAATCTATTTAAATGGACTAAGATTATGGAGGTCTATATGTTGCCCACTAATCACAGATGACAAACCCAAACCCTAGCAGCACATCCCAAGTGTGCAGGACCAGCATGTAATTTACAGTTAGTATAAAATGAAAGTAAACACTCTAGAATACCTGGAGACCACATTGTCAAGTCGCACACTATCACTTTGCGTTATTAGTTTCTTCGTGTATTCATGTCTTGTATTATAAAACAACCCATGTGTATGTGTGTGTGTTTTTATTATTATTATTATTATTATTATTATTATTATTATTATTATTATTATATAGTGCCTCCGTGGTCAGTCTAAAAGTTATCGTCTATTTGTACGGAATTACCTGACATTTTTAACATTCCTTAAAAAATTATTTTTAACATTCCTTCTTTGATTTAATCAATTACCCTTCTCCCTAAATGAGCATATACAAATAATTGGAACAATCAATCTACCAAAAACTGTAGCGTATTAAGGCCTAAAAAGTGCAGTGAGACCTTCTGGCTGAATTTAGGACCCAAAACCAGTTCAATGGGAAGTACCAGGCTGCAATCAATCTGTTTATTTGAAAAATTTAAGGCTGCGGGTTTGTAGTGTGTTTTGTGGTAAAAGAATAGACATAAAAGAAAATGTTTCATTTATAAAGACATATAATCAGTTTTAGTATCAGAGGACCCGCATACATATGACTGCACACACACCCACATATATACACACACATACCTACAGCAGATCTTGTGCATTTACAGAAATAGTGCATGCCACATTGTATTACATAAACAAAACAGAGACAGCTAAATACAGATAGCACATAAAATTATTTTGTTGTAGCATCATAGAATAAGTATTTGATGAAGCTTAAAGATAAAAAAGAAGATAAGTAGTATCCAGAACAAATGCAAATATCCCAAACTCATGGTGTGCAGAATTGGTTGTTTATCTGTTTATTTCATGGCGGTTGCTCTGTCTGTGGTTCAGTTTCCTATCAAATAAACTTATTTCCATTCTTTGATAATATTTAGCCATTTTTTCACGACAGTTGGAATCGACATTTCCTACACCATTAACAGGTAGTGTCAAAATTCTGTTCATGCACTGCACACACCCGAAAATCCCCGGTATATCACACCAGATTAGAGTGACATTCAGGCAAAGAAGAGAAAAGGGCTACACTGGGCTTTTTCTTCTGGGAATCCTGTGTCTGATCTGAAATCACAGCATTATCTTGAGAAAATCCCAGATTAGGGGGACAGGTAAGAGCATGGCCACACTCCGGGGGGGTAGTGTGGGAAGGAGGGGGTGCAGTGAGGGGGCACAGTAGGGGGCTAATGCTCCCATGCCTGGCCACATCTGAGGCCCACGATGACTGACAAAGCCCCATGCATGGGCCTGCATATGACTCAACACAGGGAACAACACCTATATTCTCGTGTGGGTATAAAACTCATCATTCCACCCTGCTGCAGCAAAAGGAAACAAAATATAGACATGGACCTCAAACAGAATACCCGAGCACAGATACGGAGTACATGGCCTTGAAATTAAAATCATTCCTGGTGTAGCATAACAAAACGAATGACATAAAAATAACCATACAGAACCGACAGTGCTCTTGACCCTGGTGAACATTTAGAAAGGGGAAAAGAAGATGCAGCTCCGAACGTAATTATGTATTTATGGTTGCATTCCTTTCAGTATTCACTCCATAGGCGTCCTACTGATGACCACAGTGCACAACATGTACACATTATAAAGAACTAACAATGGCCTTGTATTACACACCTCTGACCTCTCACCAGCCAAGAATTACATAGTCAAGAATAAGTGGCTAAGCAGGGCCAGACTTCAAATGAAAATATGAGCTGATGTCAACAAACAATTTTTTGTTTTGTTCCTTTCCACATGATTGCTATTACTGTTGAAAATGCACAGGCTAAAGCATATGTTTGGATACTAGAGAAAAAGAAGAAGTACTTGAAAAAGGTTCAACTGCTCCTTTAGGTAGACCCCAAGCACAGTAACCTTATATCAAAGACAGAGTGTTGAACAGGGAAGGGAAGTGCATTAATTATTAAAGCCCTTTTGGTAACAAGCTGTGAGCCAGCGGATGCCTGTTGTAAGGACGACTTCCTCCTGTTTGCAGTTGTCTACATTTAACCCTATTATTACACATACCCACACACAATGATCTGATCAGAATAAGTGGCAGGCACTGTTGCCCAATTTCAATAAAAAAAATATATTTTTTGTTTTTCCTTGTTTTTGCTCTCACGGTGGACTAAGGCTGTCCAGACAGCATGAGTAAAGTAACATGCACTGTGGTGTAATTAAAATGTTATCTCTATTTTAACTGTATATTACCCAGAGGAAAAAAGATATTAAAGAATCAAGATTTTAGTGTGCTCCATGATGTCCCTTCATCATTTTGTTCAGCAAAAGGCAACTTGTGTGACAGTGGTGTTATGAGGAGCAATCAACAAGAGCATCTTCAAAAATTTGGCAAATGGGGCATGTGTGTAAGCATAAATAGTTGTTAATTTAGGAATGCATTTTTTTTAGCTCATCTTTTAAAACAATGTCTGGTTTCAGAGTTCTTGATGCTGAAGGTTTTCTGAAGCATGTCAGGCATCTGGACAAGCCATTGTTTATCAGCTACAGTCACAATATCATCCACCAGTCATTCCTGATCTATTACATTCCATTAATGACCCTGTGCCTGTACAAAATACTTCTGAGCAGCCAAGATACTTCGGGAGAAGAAACGACTCAAGCAAACATTCTTCTGAAAAACACATTGCACTACATGCAGAACGATGCTTTGCACTTCTCCCTGCAGTCTCAGATTTTAAAGGCACCCACCCTTCAATCATTGCCCTTGGTGTCCATAAATGACTGTGTGCAACAGTTAAACGACTCGTGAGCTATTGTGTTAGATGAGCTGGCACTGAATTAAGTATGGTTTTAACAAACACTGCTCCACAGGGCTCCTGTAAAACTCTTAGTCAATGGACTCTCCATTCTAAAGAATAACTAACCTTTGATTAGCATGTCATTTGTTTGCTTTGGTCAGTGACCTTCAACCCTGGGAATGAGCAAAGCATCCTTTACTACCTCCAAAACAACATGCCAATAGGTCATTCACTACCCTTCAATAAGACCACCAGCCTTCTTTTGGCCAATCCTCAAAAGGCTTTGTTTATTGGTCCTAATAAAAGTGTGTGTTCCCCAGGAAAGCGCTTAAGGCAATAACTCAGGCATGACAGAGTGAGTGCTTAGCGGTAACGTTATTATAGCAGTGGCCGATGTGTCTGTGCTTAACTATACTTTAAAAGCAGTATTGCAAACACTTTTAAAAGTGCAAAATGTATGTCTTCTTCAAATATCCTTGTACCTTTTGGAGTGTTTTTAATGAAAGAAATAACATAAGATAAATGCTCCATAACATTAAATGCAAATATAAAGAGGTTTAAAAAGTGTAATGTTATGTACAGTATAATTAAAAAATAAACCAGTGTAACCATTGGCAAATCACTGTGGGATAAGCGGAAAACCAAGCGTTGGATGCTGTTATAGCACAATAATCCATGCTGGTATGGTGTGATTTGAATTTATTCATGAACATCACTTTGCTCTTTATAATCATTTATAGTTAAATTTAATAGTTTCTATGAGACACGTTCGTTTCTGTTATTACTTACATTATAGCAGCTATAAACAGATGCTATAAACAGAAAAGCATTCCAGCATATCAAAAACATTACAATCTTTCAAAAACTAAAATAACAAGGCTAATTCCTTTTTTATATACACTGAAGACATTTGGGCTTGAGTTTAAAAGATGAATATTAGAAGATTGAAGAGAATTTCAACTTCTCATTCTCTTCCTTTAGTCTAATTTCCAGGATGTTACATGTATGTACAACTTGACTTGACCAGTCTAATACCTTCAACTTTTCTTCATTGATGTACTCTGTTGTGTTGGAAGTGTATTCCAATGAGACTATGAGTCATAGTCTTGCTTCATTATGAAGTTCTTCTAAATTGCATGCATTTCTCTGTAAAATGGTAGACAATGTTTCTGTAAACTTCTAAATTCTGAAGAACAGCAGAGGGGACTGTACTTTTTTAATACTTATGTAAAACTTTTTTAATACTGAATGTAAAACTTATTGAAATGTTTAATATTAATCTTTGGTTATGAATGGTGTCTGTCCTATAAACCCTTATGAATCTATGTTACTATAAAAATGCAAATACATTAATGCAAATACAAGTGCATTAATGTAAGATTATTGTTCATGTAGAACGTCTGCACCAGGAACCGCTATTAACAATTTATCCACGCCTTCTGATCTGACCATTCACCAGTACTGTAGTACAAATGATATTCACCTACTGATTTATAATATTTTACACTATATGGTATGTCAGGACACCTGACCATTAAATACATATGTCATCCTTCACCAAACTGAAGGCATACAAATAGACTTGTGCCTTGCTGTAGTTTAAGCACTGCATGCTGTAGTTTAAGATTTCCATTTACTGGAACTAAGGAACCAATTTCAATCTCCCTGTGCTCATTGATGGGGAAGATCTTGAGTGGCTTCAACCCCAATGAACATGTTTGACATGGAATGAGCCTCCTCAACTGATGTCAGTGCCAGACCTGACTAGCACCTTTATGAGCATATAAGCCCAAATTCCCACCAGCACACTCAAGAATCCAGCGAAAAGCCTTCTCTCAAGAGTGGAGGTTTGTATAGCTGTAAAATGGGCACCAATTTTCAAATGGCATGTTTGCCATGCAACAATTATTTATTGGAATAATGGTCAGGTGCACACAAACGTTTTCCATATAGTGTCGTTTCAGAATTATATTTCTAATGTAAAGTTGGCTTTACAGTTTTAGTTCAGCACGACCAATTGTTCTAGTGTCTTGTGGTTTGAGGTACCTGCCATATTTCTTCAGAACATTTATTTTTAATAGTTAAATTTAAGTTTTTTAATTACCAAAGAACTTGATCAAATGAAAGTATGTATTTGATGTGATTTTTATTTAATTTTTAATTTTTTGTGTGAAAATAGCATTTCCTCACAAATAAACCCCACTGATGTTTGGCAAAATAAAAAATAAAAAATAACAACAACAATTGGCTTATGCAGGATCAGGAGTCCTTTCAAGTGCTGTCGCTTCAATTATCTTCAAAGTGGAACAGTACAGAAACCTTTATTTTGGTTTAGCATGACTTGAACCTGACCCCATTTCTTCAAGCTTGTTGAGGATTGCATGTGCTTTTAGTGCTGTTTTATTGTTGCAGCACTTTTTACTCATTTAGAATTCTTTTTGCCTCAATTTATTATTCATTAGATTTCATTAATTTTGTAAAATGTTCTAATTGGGTATTTCTAGCATAGATAACAATCCCTTCATCGTTTTTGTACATGGATAGTATTATTTCACTTCTGCTTTTGTAACAGTTACCATATTCAAAGAGACTGGGGTGTACATTTTAATTAGGATTTAATGGAATGGGTACATGACAACCTGGTGAAACTGGGCAAATGTCTGTCTGTTTCACAAGGGATAACTCTTTCTCTCGCTCACTCTTTTTCTTTTCATTTCTATCTTTCTTTCTTTCTTTATTAATTAATTAATATTAATAATTAAAATAAATGCAATTATTTTGGCTTAAAAAACAGATTATATATTGCAGCACATGTGGTACAAACTTTATTACAGTATTGGACTGAGTGAGATCTCATGTTCTTTAAACTTTTGAATCTGCTGAATCTGGAATTTTGTCTCTGGGTTTGGTGTTGAGGTTTCTCTGTGCACTGACCCCTCATTCTCCTCAGTAAAATAATATAACTGGCTGACATTTTAACTTTTTGTGTATGATCTAATAGATTTTTGCTTATTGTACTCTAGTTATACAATCATAAAACACCTAATAAGAAATTAGTCCACTTGTGTATGGACAAATATGAATCTTCAAATTCAGAGAGTATTCTTCCAGTTTTTGCCACTTGATTTTAAAGCAATAGGTGATGTGTAGTGAAAGTCAATCACATTGAATGGCTTCTTAATGTCACGGTGAAGCAAAAATACTTTCTGTGCTACACAATGGCTGCCATGAGTGGTTTGAATGTGTCATATATATTTTTAGAGTGTTTAAGCCAATGAAAGAACATTTACATTCTGTTACTGACAGTCATTCCAGCAGCATGACAGCTATGTGTCGCTAAATGGCCATGATACATTCTGTGAAATACAACATTATGCAATTTGGATGTTGTTTGAACAACATGTTACATACTTAAAAACAATTATATGGGATACGGTATTTGTGTACAAGAGACATGACACAGCATACAGTGTGTGTGTGTGTGTGTGTGTGCGTGTGTGTGTGTGCGTGCGTGTGTGTGCGTGCGTGTGTGTGTGTGTGTGTGTGTGTGTACAGACGATTCACATGCTGTGTGTGCAAAGCTGTTGCATTTGCTTTGTCTGGTTCTGTCCCTATTACTGTAATGTTATATGTCTCAGGGGACAACTGACCGACACACAGTTGGTTGATGCACAAATGAACTTCATATGGTGAATTCATGTGCTACTGTATGTCAGTCAGCTATCAAAATAAAAATAAAACTGATAAAGGAGGAGAAGGAGGCTGATGATGCTGTAAACTAATGTTTTTGTAATACTTATAAGGTTTAGCATGATCTTCAACAGTTTGTTCACAATAACACTCAACATGTTTTTTTTTTCTTCTTTAATCTAATTTAAATAATTTCCAACCACTTTCCATTTGACTCACTGCAAAATCACAAAGCATGAGTTTGCTTGATTGTTTTTATTAAAACCCAACCAGCATGTTATTGATAGTACATTGCATGCTTAATTCCCATGTGCACTGTACACTGGCAAGGTTAGCTGAATGTCAAGCCCTATTAAGGTAAATTATATCTGAGCAGACATATCACACAGTAGAAGAACAAAAAAGTGAATGTAACTCCTATATGCACGCAACTCATTTTACCTTAAATGGGGTCGGTACCTATGGCGGCACGGTGGTGTAGTGGTTAGCACTGTCGCCTTGCACCTCCAGGGTCCGGGTTCGATTCCCGTCTCTGTG
>JAQQZT010000039.1:13931146-13954415 GCA_030068275.1 Clarias platycephalus | reverse complement strand
AGGGTGTACCCTGCCTTGTGCCCGAAGTCTCCTGGGATAGGCTCCAGGTCCCCGCGACCCTAATACAGGATAAAGCGATAAAGCGATATAGAAAATGAATGAATGAATTATGTTTTAATGATGTTGTGCTTTTATTTTTTACAATGATGAAGACATTTTGGAATTGCATTATCTATAGAAAACCTTGCACATTTTGTTGTTACTTTTCTTCTTCTTTTTATGGCTCCGTTTAAGGCGTCACCACAGAGGACCATGTCCTGCCTGATGCAACCCTCCCTTTCCATTCAGGCTTGGGACCGGCACCTGCATGTTGTACGGTAGCTGGGAATCAGACCTTAATGCTAATTTTAAAACTTCCTTCGAGTAGCTCTTGAGATAAAATCAGATAAAAGCAAAAACTGCACAAATCTCCCATGTTGCACTTGGTGTATGCTTGGTGTAATCACTTGGTGTAATTGCCAAGATTTCTTGCAAAAATGGTCACCACAACAGAAAATGATATTATGTAAACTGAGGGATTTGACTTTGGGCAGCAACATACAATATATTCTTAATGCCAGTGCTACCTCATGTGCAGATCTCTATGGTTGTTATTATTCTGTGCTCTAGCAAAACTCTACATATGATTGATGTGATGGTTTCACTATTCAACTAGTGCAAATACAAACTGGTTCTTAAGGGTGTTTTCACACGTGCCTTGTTTGGTCCACTTGAATCAAACCGTGGTTCGTTTTCTTTTTATTCGAGCAGCTCTGAGCACAGCAGTAGCAACTCAGGTTCCGCGCAATACAGCTGCTCTTAGACACTTTCTGGATGTGGTCACTGTCCAGTCCAGAATAACTCTGAAACAGTTTGTTTGTGATGAGAATGTGATCTGAACCAAATACAAGGAGTACTCAAAAAGCTAGCGTAGCAAGGTGCACCATACATGTTCATATGTTTACCAAACATGTCTTCGGGATAAAGTTCATAATTTCATTGTACATACTCAATTTCTTTCTCAGTTGAAAAAAGGCAAAAAGCAGTGTGTTAGTTTAAAAGTGAATCTTTATATAGTTTCATAGGAATGTTCATCAGTTCTGAACCCGCATCTTCTTGCTGTGTTTACATTCTGGTTCCTGCCCCAAGCTCATTAAATAATGACTAGAAGTATCATTAAACTGATGCACTTTGGTTCATTTTAATATTTCCCAGTGTGAAAGAAAACAAATCAAGTTTTCAAACTGGCCTAATGGTTTAGACTAGTGCAAACAAACTAACAATCTAAAACTGTCTGCTGGTCCCCTAAACATCTGGCAAAGCGTCAGTGTTAAAGGGTTATTACTGGGTTCCTGAGTAGATCATAACTAAGATCTTGAGTTTGTAATCAGTGTTGTGTTTGAGCCTGTTTGCCACAGCATCGGTATACATTTAAAGCAACTGCATGTTGGGGGGTCATGGTGTTGAGAGAGTGGGTGTGTTTGAACATGGCATTCTTCCAGTCCATTCATTCCTGCTTTCTGAAGGAATGAGGTCTCTGCAGAGCAAGTGGAATTGCAAGATGTATTATCATCAGCAATTATCTTTAGATTTAAAGGTAAGAAGGAGCATTGATTCACAATGATCAATAATGTATAGTTGTAGTTTCATGATTACATATCCACAATAAATGTAATGGCATTTAAAACAAGACGTTCTTGGTGTCTTTCAGTTGGCATCTTTGGTGGTATTATGTATAAAACAACATACCTTATGATTCAACAGGGCTCCTATGATACCGAGTGTGGGATCAAATAGGTCATTCATTCCCGGTTCTCTCTCTTCACAAACTTTCTCTCCGTGATCTTGGTCAGGACAGTTGTTGCCAAAACAACTATAAAAAGCTGCAGAGAGAACATTTACGGAAAGTTTGTCATTCTCAGCGGAAAAAGGGCAGAATGTTAGCAAAGGCTGCAGCTCACTTTTCTTCACCCTTTGTAGCCAAAAGAGCTGAATTGAATTAAGCATTACATGAAATATATGTTATAGTTTTCAATGCCCAACTATACATTTCTTTTTTTTTTTTCATACTTATTTATATTTTTGCTGGGGGGCTAATACATTCCCAAGCTCAAAAAGGTGGCTTTGCAAAACATGAGCTTTGTCTGGGATTTTTTTTTTTTTTTTTTATCCAATTTACTTGTCCTTTGCTTTGAGGTGGCCCAGACCATGAGCAGAGTTTGCACAATTAGCATAGCTTGAGAGCTCAAGGATCAAGGCAAATTAAACACAATGCTCCATGTAGCTCCTAGGCTTCACATTATGGGCATGCATGCTGCTGGTGATGGAGTGTCAAGTGCCATCCAAGAGCACTGTGACCAGCAGGACTATACTGATGTGAGCACAACTACAGATCTCAGAGGACATAGCTGCATTTGTATTGTTGGCTTTCTTTCAAAATAACCGGGTATCCTGAGTTGTGCAGCTCTCTTAGCACTTGCCATATTGTTGAGAGATTGCAAGTTTGAATCCCAGAGATTCCTCATGGCCTGAAGTCCAAGTGCATAATTGGCAGTTCTGTCTGGATGGGAGGAACACTAGCTAATTGTGGGCATCTGTTAGCTCAACTATATGGAATGGGGTAGTTAATGGTAGCTGTCATACAATAGTGGAGAGCTAGCTAGTGGGCAAAAGTTGGCACTCAATAAATTAGAAGTTTAAATGGTATAATCTCTGAAAAAAGTACAACTTCTCCTCCAAACCTGAATACAGCTTATTATTAGTAGTGATAATATTCACGGGCAGAAGAGCAGGGTCATTTGGTGGAGGCCATGGATGATTTCTTGGTTTCTTGTATTTCTTGGTTTTATTGAGTTGAGCTTTCATGGTGATTGGCAGAGTATTTTCTCTCTCTCTCTCTCTCTCTCTCTCTCTCTCTCTCTCTCTCTCTCTGTTGGCTGAGGAGAAAAGAGAGATTAATAAAGAGCTGATGGTAATTTAAAAAGCAGGCATGCATATCTTGGGCTGGCCATGACACCCCTCTGTCCTCTAGACTGTCTCTCTCTCTCTCTCTCTCTCTCTCTCTCTCTTTAACTCTCACCCTCCCTCTCACTATATGCACACCCATTTTTCTTTTTCTCTTCATTTCCTTTCCTTCTACCAGACAATCAATTTCCGCCTCAGGCATAGCATAGCGTACCTCTCTTTCTCCTCTCTCTCTCTCTCTCTCTCTCTCTCTCTCTCTCTCTCGTTCCCTCTCCTGGTCAGACAACTGGAGCTGACCTTTTCACCGAATGCCGTTATTAGAGAAACTGACATTCAAACCCCAAGCCCAGAGGACAGAGAGTTGCAGTGGCAGTCCCCCAGTCCCCCCTTCAGTGCCCCAGGCTCACCCATGACCCCTCACTCCATACTATGCTACTATGCACCCACATGCCAATCCCCCACCATCTCCCAGAATGCACTATGTCTTTCCTGGTACATATCCAGAGTGTTAATGCCCAACTGGGGAACACTTGCAAGGCACATGACTATAATGACCATGTTATGCTATAAACAGAATAGAAAGAGACTGTATTTAATGGGCACAGATTGAGACAGAGTTTAATTCCATAGCAGGTTAGTGCTTTGAATTTTGTAATATGGGTTTGCTATCCAGAAAGCTTTCTCTCTATGGGCTCTGACACACCAAGCTGACATTTAAGAACTAGCAATAACCAAGGCAGACTGATGATTGCCTCCTGTTGCTTCAGTTCTTCTTTAAAAAGTTGGTCTTAAAAACAATGCAAAGGTTAGAGATAATGACCTACATGGGGGTACATGGCGACAATAGTCCATTTTCATCATCGTACCAAAAAAACCATGGGAAAAAAATTATTTCAGGCTTATGTTGACTATGATGTAGACAAACCAACTAGCCACTTTGTATGTGTATAAGCACACTGTCCAGCAAGGTAATTGCTGAAAGCTACAGCAGATGAGATGAAATCAATGAATAACGAAAAGATTGTATTATCTGTTTTTAGTGTTGTTTGGTCATTTTGAGGTTTCTCTTCTCCTGCACTGATTGGTTAGCCTATACAGCCAATCAGAGAACACTTTCCAACAAGCCTCTGATATCCATTTAACATGCTCAGTCAGAACTGACAGTCTTTGACAAGCGCCGACTATAGTGCCAGCAGCAGGCGACTGCTGGCCCTAAAACCTCACTGTTCTTGCTAAACATTCATCCCAACTGGAGATAATTGAGCCTTATGTTGCATAAGGAAATGAAGGGAAAGTTGTGTAAATTTGGGGAAAGTTGGGGGAAAGGGAAGGATTTTTTTTTGTGCCAACATTGCTGTTTATTGACTGACTGGATGAGATGCAGATACAGCAATTTAGACTGTGCTACAACATTAAAGAATGAAACACTTTCTTCCTAATTATTTGGCCTTTGCCTTGGCAGACTGGGGTTATAATAATTTTGTTATTTTTAGGTAATTGTTTCCAGTGTGCAAGTTCAGTGACATAAAAGGACTTGCCATGTTTTTAATCTAGCGGATGACGGTTTAAAAGGAATGGCGATGTGCTCTAATGACATGAGAGCCAATCATCTACTCACTTTTCACACAGGAGGCAAAGCAAATAAACCACCCCAGGCTGGATCGCTTCTCTCCCTAAAACAGACTCTTTGAGAGGCTGTTGTGTGAGCATGTGTGATTTTTTTGTGTATGCATTCATGTTAAAGTGTGTGCGAGAGACAGGGGGAAAAAAAACACAGACAAAGAGTGGTTGTGCATGGCCTGTGTGCATGTGAGTACATGTATGCGTCAGTGTTTCTTCCACCATCTCATTTGCAGTGTAGAAGAGCAGTAAAGCAGGTATGTGAGGAGGCAGGGTGTGGTCCAGGCCAGTCGAGCAGGTCAAGCATGTGACCGGTGCCAGAGGTGGAGGGTGTGGAACGAAGCAGTGATTCTGGGAAAAGCGTGAGAGAGATAAGCAGAGCAGGGGCCAAAAGGCTCAAAGCCAGCGTCAGGTACAAAGTATGCCTGGGGGAGACGACCAAAAGTAACACACCACAAACACTTTCAGGTGCGTTTCTCTTGCTCTCAAACAACACATCATGTTCTTTCTCAACTCGTTCCGTTTAACCCTATAGTGGCTGCATGCTCACTAAGTACACACACTTTAGCACACTAATAGAACACTTATTAGACACACAGGGCATGTTGAGCATTACAAGGACTTACAAGAACTTGATTCGCAAAAACTATATTAGAATCTAGCATTACCCAATAGTGTCTTGCATTGCACTTATGCTCTCTCCTTGTTCTTTTCTTCTTCTCATCTTCTATTCTATTTATTATCCCTTTTTTCTTGCTAAAACTCTTCCAGCCTTGAGTCAGGGCTGATTTCTCTTAAGCCTAATGCCAGCGATCTACACTCAAAAAGAGAGAGAGAGGCATGGATGAGAGAACAAAAGAAAAAGATTGAGCATTTAGTACAGAAATAATTAGGATGTGTAGGACTCATAAAAGACACACCATAGAAAGGTTTAAAAATCAGCCAAGCTGCAAGCCCAAAGGCTTACCTGAATTTAACAAGCTTTTTTTAAAATAAAAAAGAGAGAGAGAGAGAGAGAGAAGAAATGACGCTAGTCTGGGATATGAAGAAAAATGCTGCAGTGCTGGAAAAGTGAGAAACACCATGTTCGGTTATCACTTGTTGGGCAGCAGCTACACATTCGGAACCCCTTATTTTAAATTTAATAGTCATGATAACTAACAAAGAAAAGAAATAAGGGCAAGGCTGAGCAGATGTGGCCAGGTTTGGGGAATTTGACATGAGGCTCCTCCCCCTCCCCTCTGGTCCTCCAGGGTTCCGGAATGTTGACCACACTGACCCGAGCCATTTACCATGATAAGTAATGGACACCTGTGCCCACCCCCAGCATTCCTCACGAAGCTGGGAGCACCAAACGATATAATCACTGACTCCAAACACAGCTCGCCAGAGCAGGAATACAGAGGTCAGGAAGTCCACATACATCCATACATACATGCATACACACCGCCACATGTTGTTCAAGATAGCCTTAAGTAGAAGATCACTAACTGCATATACCATATACGTATTTAAACACATGACAGGAACACACATGAACTTAAAGCAGGTCAGGCCCTGTGGGTGTGTGGGTGTTTGCATATATACAGGGTGTGTAAGTGTATGCGTATATACAGTGTGTGTGTGTGTGCGTGTGTGTGTGTGTGATTAGTTGGTTTAAACCTAGGTGAAGCGCTCCCCTATGTGATGGATATCCCTCACCTGTCTGTCTGGTCAGTGCTTGCCTGACTTTGGCTAAGTAATGCTTCTTACACCCATGTGCACACACACACTGAAGATAATACTGAGGAAACTGTAACTAATGCGCTGTCGATCCAGGCAAAGGCAAACACTGAAAACGGTGAACAAGGAAGTATAGTGATGTCGCACCGATGTGGTCTTGATAGTTCACTGTTACTCAAGCTGTGTAAACAAACTGTTCTTTATTAATCACTTTAGGAAACTTTACTTTTGCTTTATTCTAACTTTATTTATCAAAGTGGTTTTTAATTCACTGAAAGATTAAAGATTATTGTCATTCAACGTTGCATTGTAGTGTACATTAGGCTAGTGTGTAAATCTAAATATCTTAATCTACAATGACAAGAACAACAACAACAATACATTTCACTGCCTGCATTTTGCATGTTTTTATTTTACATTTTTATTCGTCAAATATTTTACCAGGGGCTTCAGAACAGATATCTTAGCAAGTTGAATATAGTCAATATTTTTCATATTTTCATTCATTAATTTTCTATAGCGTTTATACTGTACAGTGTTGCAGTAAGTCTGAAGTCTATTCTAGGAGGCATGAAGCAGGGGACACACTGAACAGGGTGCCAATCCATTGTAGGGCACACATACTTATTCATACACTACGGGCAATTTGGGAACACCAATTGCTCTACTCTATGTATACGTCTTTGGAGTATCGGAGATCCTGGAGGAAACACGCCAAGCACAGAAAGAAAATGCATCCTCAATCCTGGAGGCGTAACGCCGCAGAGCTAACAACAGTGCCACCAAGTCACCACAGTCAAGTTTATCTAGGATTATTATATACATTTACTAAACCCATTTCTAGATTCTTTTTATCATTTAATGTCTTGTTCCATTGGCAGATAATTTCCATCAATTTATGATAAATAATTATGGAATAGGAAAATTTAGAGCTTGTAATCAGTTAAAAACAAAGACAGAGAGAGAGAGGGAGAGATGTTTAATAATATAAAATTTGATTTATTTTATCCTTAGAATAGAAATTACTATATTAATCTAACTATATTTAAGATATTTTTATTTCCAATAATAAAATCTTTTGTAATGTAAGCATGACAGACAAAGACTGACTGATAATTAGATCAGCAAGTGAATGTAATGTGTGGAACCTAATCCAGGAAAGGTATAAACGCTCTTAATGGTGTATATACACGATATAGGTTAAAGAAACCTGTGACTCTTCTGAGAAACGTTCTGAATTATAACAATGACAAGGTCCAAATCGGCTTAATAAACACAAACTTTGGTGGGGCCTCTCCTCCTTTCAGAAGCTTATGTTGAGCCAGACATATTGTAGTGCATGAAAGGGTCGGAGAGACTGGGGTTCAACTTGATCATGTAGCGTGCCGAGTTCAAAACATGCCCCTTGGATGAGCAAACATGCTAGGTGGGGGCTGTATGTGTGTGTGCGTAGGATGTTTTTTTTCTTTTTTTTTTTTGATGGGGTCCAGAGGATACTTAGCGGGAGGAGCTCCATAATCCTTCCCCTAGACTCAGACATGCAAGTTCCTTCAGACACTTCCTTTCTAGAGAGACGCAACAGAAAAGGTGTTCAGTCATGTGAAACTTAATCTGCAACCCTGCCACCACTGACCTCTCACCCTGACTGCCTTTAGCCTTAGAGACAGGGAGAGGGTGTTGAGTGAGAGGGAGAAGAGGGATGGAAGGTGGAGGAGAAAAGGACAGAATGAGGGGAAAAGACCTTGAAGTTGTAAAATAAAGATGCCCTTTTAGAATTTGTTACAGGACAGGAAAAATGCTCTTGGCGCATTTTTAGTGCATTCTTTCATTTTTGCATGCTTATGTGTGTCTGTGTGTGTGTGTGTGTGCGTGTGTGTGTGTTTCATGTGCATACACTGGAGAGCAAGTGCCAAAACAGTCTGAGGCTGCAGACAAAGTGCATGGGGGTCACCTTAACACAAAACAGTGTGTGCACTAGACATAACATGCAGTCTGCATTCCCTAGCTGAGACGTGGCCATGCTGCTCGTCTCCCTCTCCCCCCTGCAGCCATTATCAACTGGGCTGAAAAACCTCTGTGGCTCAACTTTAGCTGTCCTCTATGATTACCTGTTTTTTTCTCCACTTTTCCATAGCGAAGGTGACCCTGCTGGTTCAGCTCCGCAGCAGCAATTAACCCGGGCTGCCCCATGTCCTCTCCTCAGCGGAGCGGGAGCGACATGTGTTACCAGTGGCCACAGACAGGCTTAGAGGAGTGTGTAAGAGTGTGTAAGGATGCCTTTTTTAGAACTTTGTCTATACCCTATAACAACCATAAACACAATCTATTGGAGTGGGAGAAAACAGAGAACACTTACTTTCAAACTCTCCTAGTATCTAGGTTGCTATTGTCCAATCGGACCCCCACACATGAGAAAGCTTATGTTTCTTTAATGATCTAGTAATGAATAAGCAAAGAAATGAGAGCTTTATCTTTTCAGGCAACAGTCCTAACTCTCTTTGACCTTTAAACCCTAAGCCAGGGCAGTACCCCTCCTCCAATCTTCAGCAAACACACATACATACACACCCTCCCCTTGCCGTACAATCTCCATAGTCTGAACTTTATCTCAGTTGTCCGCACCTTGCATTCCAGCCTCCTTGTCTATCTATAGACTTTAGACTCTTCACCTCTGCAAACAGCCTGGACTAAAGCAAGGCCAGTTATTATTCTGTCACACCAAATGGTGTGAAAGACATAAGGAAAGGAGGGGTGGTGTGAGTTTATCGTAGAGGCCAACAGAAATGACCATACAATGCTATAAAACTCTGATAAGATAATGAACTTCTACCCCAGATACCTGATAACCCAGGTTCAACCTGCAAGAGGTGTGTCCAAGTGCAGCAAGAAAGTGTGTATGTTAACCATGCGGAAATCAGTTCCCTATTTTAAAAAAAAATAATAAAAACTATTAATTCATTATGAAAGCAAGTGTGTGTGTGTGTGTGTGTGTGCGTGCACGTGCGTGCACTTCAGACTCTGTTTATTCAAACCTAAAGGGCATTGCAATCTCCACAACAAAGTGTTCACCTGGGATCAATCACTTAGCTTATTAAAGCACTCATATTCAAACTATGCTGCTGCCTTGTGCATGTTTCCCTCCTTTGCACCATTTGTGATTAATTATCCCACACAAATCTAATCATGGCGCACACATGGCTGCTCCTAACTATCCATCTATTGTCCTGCACTTGAGGGAGAAGACAGAACAGTGAAGTGAATGATTCCTACTTTAATGAGATTGGAGTTAGGGCCAAAGTTGCAGAGGCACTGATCAACCCCCATTCAAAAAGCAGGTGTCCATCCCCAAAGGTTTTTTTTTTTTTTTTTTTTTTTTTGAGACTGCAATAATTCACAGGGGAAAAAGTTACGAACAGTGCAGCAAAGTAAGAGATGAATAATGAGATGTTACTTCATGCTTAACAAAAATCAAAATGCCTAAAAAGTTACTTTAAAAATAGAATTTCAGTTAGTACATGATTACAGTATGAGGACAGTATATATTATCATGCATTATTTTGCAGACTCCTTGCATTTCATCAGTTTGCATTAAAATATATTAGTAAGAAAAAGAGGAACGAAAAACGGCATGTTGACGTTTAACATCCAATCAATCATGGAGGTGTCTTTACTTCTTTGTTGATACAGAAAGTGCTTAGAATTTAGGTTTACTGGAGCACACAGAGTTTTGGTGTAGGCTTGGAGGTAACCTAAAAAGCTATATTTCCATCCATCTAGGAAGTCCAACTATAGGCACCGTGGAGGCTGATGTTGACCATTGTAATTATTTCCATTTGTACAATCATGTTAGGACCAGTCAGCATTCACAAACTACGGGCAACTTGGGAAAACCGATTAGCCTAACCTGCATGTCATTCAAATGTGGGAGGAAACCAGTGGAAACCCGCCAAGCATGGGAAGAACATGTAAACTTCATGCACACGGACCCGACGCCGGAATTGAACCCCAAGGCCGGAAGGTGCGAGGCGACAGTGCTAACCACTAAGCCACCATGCCGCCATAAAAGGCTATATTTGTTCCACCGAAATCACTTTGTGCAAAATCACTGGCTATACTGGTATCTGTACTATACCTTTACTGCAACCAAGCTTTTTTTGGCAGGATGTAATCTAAGGATTTCTATTATGTTAGATAAGTATATTTTATATATAGGTATTTATTCATTTAGTCAGGGCTAGGTTGCTGTATTAAAATGAACCTAATGTGTGAACACTAATCAAAAACACAGCAGATATCAAGTGCTAAAAAAGCCATTCTAAGTAACCTATTTGCTAGAATTATTAAGCAATGTAATGGTGGCTGTGTTATTTATTTGTTTAGTGTAATTATTACAGATAGCCTGCAGCCAATGACTCTACTTCGTCATTTCTTTGCCCCATCTGGACACCAGTAAAAAGCTTATGGACAGTTCTGGCTCCGGTTGGTAGCCTTTATTTCTACTAAACTGGAAAGTCAGAGTGAAAAATTGCAGGTGTAGGTTAATGCATGATTAATACCTCGTTCACTCACTGTACTGAAAATGTCCAGCGGAATATAACTTTAGCTTAGCGGTCAGTGTCCATTAAGATGCATTTACTTTATGTTCTTGCCCTGTGCACCTTCCTACACCGCAAAATGAATTGCACAAAGCCAGAAAAGACTGCCGTAGTGGAAATGCCGTTTCAGGCCCTTGCAGTACAGCATTAATGTGTAATCTATACCACAAAGGCTACACAATAAAAAACAACAATAAATAATGTATTTTTTGTCAGCAGACTAATCGTGTACTGGGCAAAGGCAAGAGTTTTCTGCACACCATACACAGGGTTATCCAGGATGACTTCTGATTTTTATTTTCCCAGTAACTTCACCTCTGGGCAAATTCTACACAGACATACAGAAAAGAAACATAATTCCTTTTTTAAGTGACTGGAGGACAAACAAAACTCCAGCATAAAAATTTGACAAACAAAAAATGTCCGTCTCCTCGAATAAAAAAAGAAGAATTTCTTGTAAATAGAGGAAGGCAAATAGATAAATAAGCTGAGTAAGCCTTTATTTGTCACATATACATTATTGCACAGTGAAGTTCATTTCATTTTTTGCATATCCCAGCATGTTAGAAGCTGGGGTCAGAGCGCATGATCAACCATGATACCATGCCCCTGGAGCAGACAGGGTTAAGGGGCCTGGCTCAAAGGGTCCAACACAAAGGGCATCTTTTTGGAGATGGAGCTTGAACTGTTAACCTTCCAGAGCCAACCTTCCAGAGCCTTATCCCTCTGAGCTACCACTTCCCGTATACCGAAAGTTTGGTTTATTTGCCTGCAAAACAATGAACTTGCATAGCAAAAACCACAATAGAACTTAAATACAAGTAGATTTTACTTGTGTATGGAGTACAATAAAAAAATTATGTTTAATTCCAAGTCTGATTTGAATGAGCATGGATCTTGAGGAGAAGGAAATAATATGAAGCGCTGGAGAAGCTTGGTACCAGCATTTCGTTGTCAATTATTTGTCATTTATTTAATGGTGAATATTATATACCAGACAGGCTTTCATTACCTTTATCTCAAATGAACAAATGTTGTTATTTAGAACACAATGGACACTCTATGTGATTTTTAAATAATGCATGCATGTGTGTGTATCTCCACATGCTGTTAAGCAGAGACCGCGAAACAAGTAAACCTGACTAAGGTGCTCTATTTGTCTGAGGGTGAAAGAAGTAATCAAATGACAGTTCTCACTCAATGAACAAGGGTAAACGCAGAGCTGATTACTGTCTCATTCAAGTTTCTACCTGTTCCATCACTCTGCTCTCTTTCTCTCTGTCTGTCTCTCTCTCTATCTCTAAGTGTGTGTATGTGTGTCACATAGTATTTAACATTCATTTTTAATTCTGTAAAAAGTCTCCCACAATGTAATACTTAGATTTTTTTTTTTTATTAATTGGTTTCAATAAAGGGACAAAATGGGTGTGTGAACAGGATAATGCAGACACAACTGCCAGAAAACACAGACAGTGGTTTCTCCAATAAAACTCAACATAGACCAAAAACAAATACAACAAAAAAGCAAAAGTTGTAAATGACCTTTGGTCATTTTTAAGGAAAAACAATAATAACAAAAATAAAAAAAAGAGAGAGATTCATTCCATGTCTCTGTTTTGAACAGAGCATTTAAGTAATAATAAATAGTGACTCCCATTGTAAAAGATAAAGTTCAAGTTCAAGTTACAACAACAGCTTTCAGAACAGGAATAGAAAAGGCTGATAACAAAATATTTCGCATTGCCATTTACAAAAAAGTATGAACTCAAGCGGGCTTTTCCATTAGTTCCATTTCATTTTAAATATGCTTTGCATACGAAAGTCATCCCAATCTAAATATAAAGCACCATAGTATTTGGCAATGAAACAAAACCTGCAAAACATTGATTATTTTTAATTCATTTATTTAAATGATGTTCATTTCTGTACGGATAATTTACTGCATATGACATTTGTTCTCTTTAAGATACTGGAATGTAGTCAGGTGAGAAAACAGAGAAGCACACTACAGAAGAACCCAACATCAGCTTGCATTACTGCATACAGAATGGCAGCAGAAGAGGAGAGTCTAAAAAAAGAACCGAAAAAAGATATGTACAACCACCTGTTTTAGCTAGTGTGGACATTCTCAAAAGACTCCTCAGGGAAACCATTAGATGGCCTCCTTTATACAATGCCACATACTTTAGTTTTTTATTGATTTTTTTAAATGTAATTTTTAAACATACAAATAATTCGTACTATTTTATCCTGCCAAATTAAAAAAATATACCGTGGCAGCTTGTTGTTTTTTCCACTACCAAAAAAGGTACCATAATACCTTTTGAGAGAACAAGCAACAGTTAAAAATACAAGCCTCAATATAAATACTATAGTGCCTACACTAAGTGAACATTTAATTCAAATACCATTCTAGAAATACAGAAGAAAGTAGGTCATAAATGTGTTTTAGCATAGGAATTGACCATGAGTGTGCATTTTCCTATATTTAAGTTCTCTATTATATATTTATATATAATCTTAAACCTTTCCCCAATGCAAGTTATGTTTGACCTGAAGAGCTATGAAGAGCCACGGTGGAGAAAAAAAAAAAGAAAAGAAAAAAAGGAAATTAACAGAAAATCAAAAATCACTGATTTTTTTTTCCCATTCTATATATATTGTGATCAATTCTTGAACACCACCAAGACAAAGAGGAAAGAGAAACAACATCAAACTTAAATACAGGTTCCCTAAAAAAATGATTTGCTAATTATTTAAAAATGCTTTATATTCATATTTTTAAAAAAATGTTTTTGTACAAAAAAAAAAAAAAAAAATCTTCTTGCAGTGAAAGCAGCAAGTTTCCATAGTCCATCGTTTGACAGGAGGTCTATGCCCCGAAGCTCGTACATTATATTGGAATTGGACTTTCGATAGGTGGGTGTTGGGCTAGGTAAAGAGTTGGCTTCATTATGTTCAACAATGACACATTTTCTAAACTTAAAAAAAGTTTTCCCTCATGTTAATACCTGTAAACTGGGAAACTTTAACAGTGCACTTTACTGTCTATGCAAGCAGTCGTAATTTATACTCAACCACTATACCACCAATCAGAGCGTTAGACACAGACTGAAGGGGCCGAGTGTCAAGTGCTATCTAAAGACTGAAAACATGGCTGTCAAAAGTGGGTAGATGTTTAACTTAGCAACAAAAAAAAAAGCAGTCCTCGCAAACATATTTCACACAGAAGTCATGCGTCCTGATCATTCCCTCACCACTCGATTTAACTTATGGAACACAGGAATAAGTACACCAGTCAGTGCCAGAGAAATTAGTTTGGGGACCATGGTTTATACCTGTTAGCAATTCATAGTTAATCATCACTGACAGATGAAAATATTCTTTAAAATTATTTTCAAAAACACTGCAGGACATATTATAGACTGCAAAGTGTGCCTATGCAGTGGATGTTCATACAACCTGATACACATGTTAGACTGCTTGCTACAGAGAACAGAACCTTCACAAACTATGAGAGAGCTTATGACTGTGGATTAAAAACCTGTACCACCGAGGACAGTACCCTTAACTGGAGAGCAAACATGGTTCAATCCAACACAATACTGGACGTACCATGCACAATAAAATATTCTATAATTGAAGAGTGCATGTGTTATAGGTAGCTAATGATGATTAACTACAAATTAGCTTTGAGCTTTTTGATTATCATCATTTCCATGTAGACAGTGTCAAAGTCAGGTACTTGATGCAAGAACCTCAAGTAAATCAAATAAATCCATTTCTAATAACTGGCTGAGATTCCAAGCTTAGAGCAGATAAGAAGATTAACCAATGCAGTTTCAAGATCCAAGGCACTCTTTTTGTTTGTTTTACCAAATGATAGTACAAATTCAAATTCTGATGACTCCTTGTTTTTTTTTAGTTTTTTTTTAAAGAAATTCAAAGGCTGTCAATATTTTATGTTCCATAATAGGGGCCAATTCATTTTTAACCCTATGTGGACGGAATATCTTTTTAAAAGATTAGTTTAAGTGCGATTCCCAGCTCCTCTGAACAGGTTTAAGCAATAAACGGTTGTCCTCCATGTTACAACACAAAACTGTACATGATATGTTTTACAGAATGTATGCAGCATGGTTGCTTTTTTTCTCTTCTCATTTTTTGAATAAAAAACAGAACAAGAAAACAGCAACACATTTACTCAACAACTAACCAGCCAGGGACAATTCTTTTTTTTAAATAGCCAAAACATATCATGCATGCTGTCTAATTATCAAAAAAGGGAAAAAAAAAGAAAAATACACAACATGTAAATTATTGCACAAGAGAAAGGCTCGAAGTTTGCGTCAATGCAATAGTATTGCCCCGATACAGAACATGCATTCAACGGTAAATGAAGAAGGGTGTGCTGGTGGTGCCAAGCACGTTGTCTTAGCTTCCACTGGACTAGCCAAACAGGGAAAATCTACAAGGTTGGGATTTGAGGAGGTTTGCTGTAAGTGTGCCTCCACTCACCATCACTATTCAGTTTTTATTTCGTTGCTCAAGGCGCGATCACTGTGCCATTTTTTCATGTGTTTCTCCAGGGTGCTGTACACACTGAAAGGCATCTGACAAATTTCACATTTGTAAACGTCCTTTCCCACCTGCCCATGTGTTTTCATGTGCCGTGTGAGCTTGCTGCTTTGGGCACAGGCATAGTTGCAGAGTTCACACTTGTAGGGTCGCTCACCCGTGTGACTACGCCGATGCACTGTCAGGTTGCTGCAGTTTTTAAACACTTTTCCACAGAATTCACAGGTATCACTACGCCTGCCATCTTTTGAGCTAGGTCGGCCGGGGCCGAGGTGTGGTGTGCTTCCCCCACTACCTGTACCGCTGCGGCCAGAGACACCGCCGTCAAGTTCTCCTGGGGGTGTAGAGAAGCGCAGGCTGCCATTCTCTGAGGAGTGCTCCGATGATGAGGCAAAAGGCGATTGTCTGGAATCCCCAAAATTCAAAAAGGGGTCCTTTAGCTGCCGGGAGGCAGCATAGCCAGCCAGCCACTGGGAATAAACATTCTCTGTGTTTGGGATGGTTGGCGTGGGAAGGTCAAAGTCCTTCTCCAGTTTGATGCGTTTGGAAAGAGGGCTGAGGGAACTGGGGCTGCCCAATAGAAGCTTCTTAGAGAGGCCCACAGAGGCCGACTCATTGGGAGATGAGCCTCTGCCATTGATAGTGGAGCCTTCCTGCACACGGTCTGACTCCATTGCTGAGTCCTCATCACAAATGTCTCTGTGTGCATTACTGTCAGAGTTGAGCACCCCTCGCTTATGTTGGTGGAAGGCCTCACTATAGTGCTGCATGCTGGCTGCCAGGCCCATGCCTTGCATCACCTCAGGTAAAGAGCGTGGGATTCCATCCTCAGCCACACCTAGGCGCCCACCATTGTTTTCATGGTGTCTTGCAGCTTCCAAGTTCAAGCTAAAATGGAAGTTGTTACGGGTCCCTCCTCGATCCAACTCCTCTTCTTCCTCTAATTCTTCCTCCTCCTCTTCCTCCTCCTCCTCCTCTTCTTCTTCTTCCTCTTCTTCCTCCTCTTCTTCTCCATTCTCTGGAATCAAACGATCATTCTCACTTTTGAACTTGGCTACCACAGACTTGAGAGCATTACTGGCACTCCCCACTAGCTCACTGGTCCCAGGTTCAGGGGAACTTGCTGTGGAGAGGCCATCATCAGATTTGACAGTTGTAGGTGAGGTTTTCTGCATGTGTGTCTTCATGTGCCGTTTCAGTTTGCTGGCCTGAGTGCAGGCATGGTCACAGAGGTGGCACTTATAGGGTTTCTCGCCTGTATGGCTGCGCCGATGCACAATAAGATTACTCTGGAACTTAAAGGTTTTCCCACAGAATTCGCAGGCCTTGCTCTTCATGGGTGTGTTGGACTGCTGGGGCAGTGGGGTTGGAGTAGATTGGGAGCCAGAGGGGGACTGCATGCTTGGAAGGGGAGGGGTGGACAGGAACGGTGGTTTGGCTCCTGATTGGAATGGTTGCAGAAGCCTTTGCATGGGGCTGGGCCGGTTGGGTGAAAGGGGGGGTGTTGACCCTGAGGCGTTGCCAGCCAGCTCTCTGAGCCTGCGAGAAAAGTCCATAGCAGGGGGATCCAGGGGCATGGGGTTGAGGCGCAGCACCCTGTCAAAGGCACTCGGGTGGTGGGTGGCTAGGGCCAATTCCTCCGGGCTCAGGTGCTCCATTCGATGAGGGTCCAAGTGATGGCGGGGTGGTGGGCTAAAGAGCGGAGGGGTAGGTGGAAAACGCCCTTCCCGAAGAGGGGGACCATCACGTGCAGAGGTGGGAATCCGGAGCAAGTTGAAGGGGCTGCCTTCAGGCAGGTGAATGCCATGTAAGGGAGGTTGAGAAGCATGATCGGCACCCATCCCGGAAGGGGCACCAACTCGAGGTGTGAGGGGACTCCCACGTTCACTCTCCAGGTAGATGCGGAAGCCATGAGTGTTCTGGGCATGCTGCAGCAGAAACCAGGCGCTGTTGAATGGTTGCTTACAGGTTGTACAGGTGTAGCTGCTTGGCTCATCTTTACCTTCAAGAGACAGAGAAAAAGACTGCAATTAGTTCACCCTGTCAGACATCGAAAATGGGAATTAAAGCTAAATCTGTTATAATATTTCTGCAAACCAAAGCGCAGCACAAAAATCTAACTAAATATAAACAAAAATGCCTGTAAGACCTGAAGGCAAACTCTTACTGTAGTCTATTAAAATGATTAAAGGGCCACAGGTTTTAGAAAGTGCAGAAAGTGAAAATGTTAAGAAGCTGAACATAAATGAAGCTCTTTTCTGCATACTCCCACTCCCTTATCATCCCCCTGGCTTTCTCTGGGCAGAAAGAGGCGCTGCCGATTTGCACTTAATCATTCATGAGGTCTCCCTCCTCTCTAGCCCAGACCTCAGGCCCCGGCACGGCCGCCAGTACAATCGCTCCCCACAGCAGCCGTGCCGCCACCTAATGAAAGTATCACATAGCAGTAAACATGCTCCTTATTAAAAACATGCTTCCAAACAGCACCACAGGCCAAGGCCCAAAAGATCCCAGATTTTCAGAAGGTCCAAACAAAGTGAGGACAGTGCAGCTGAAGACGCCGTAGTAAGGGTTATCATGGTCTTAGCTCACAGTGGGGAATTCAAGCCTGCCTACGCCTGCACTGCGCCCAGGCATTTCTCCTCACACAGCTGCTCAGCAGCAGGGCTGTAAAAGCAAACAATGCCGCCTTCTCAGCTGAGTGCAGTCTTTCATTCATGTACAGAAATAAGCAGGCATGAGGCACAAACACAATATATAAACACTACACTAGTAGTTCCATTGAAGGTTAGGGAGGAACTAGAGAAAGTACGAATAACAGAGCGGTAATGGCTTCAAACTGCCAGTAAAAAAAAACTGGAACCATGCAATTGCCTTTCCAAGTCATTGGTATGTAATATACTTCCATATCATCCTGTCTACAATACAATATAAATTAGAATTCTGAAATTCGCTAAAGTCATAAAGTATCTAACTATAATATACACCAGCTTGTTCGGAGGACACAAACAAACAAATATGAGGGAAGTGTGACAAGAGAGGATTTAAAACTGTAATTCACTTTCAGTGGTACTTTTACAATGAACTACAATGTTATTTGCTTCAAACATTTTTTTTATTTTTTTTATTTAAATATATAGTAATATTTTAAGTTTAAACGAAAATATGGAGTTGAAAATATGGAGTGTTTTAAAAATTAAACTAGATCCATGCCATAGACTGAGGATCCCTGATTTGTTTTAAATAGTGAATATGGTGGTCTACTGGTGTCATCGTTTCTACAACACATTATACTTTCTGTTGTAACATTAAAGCTCTCTTGCTCAACCACAAATATACACAAAAACCTTCCTCTTCCCCTGTCAATGTATGCGGGTAAAAAGCAAGCTGTAAAGAAAAGGCCAGCATTGTCTCATTGTCTCCTCTCTCTAGGGTAAAAAACACCTTTTCACCTTACAGAATCATGATTTTGTGCATTATTGTGCATTGCGTAGTTACCAAAACAAGATAAAAAATCGTGCAGACACCAATTACAGCTCCAATGAAAGCATGCAGAGATCTAGTAAGTATATATGCCCCCAAGAACAAAGGCCTGTCTGGTTTACAAAAAAAAAAAGATATTTTTGAGACATTTAATCAAACTACACAGAGTGATGGTTTGCACACTGCAAATTAGCACCACTAAAGATATCGTGTTAAATTTCTCATCCACGCCTTTCTATGCTACTCCGAAAAAGTGCAGGGTCAGATAGACAGAAAAAAAAAGTCACCCACATAATAGGAAAAACATGCCCAACAACAAAGAGAAAAAAAATGGACATGGGAGATGGACTGAATTCTTCTCCTAACCCAGGGGTCTTTAAACTGCTATCATACACAGTTTTCTCCCCATCCTTGGAGAGAGAATGAGAGAGTGTGGTCGAAAGAACGGTAGATGGAGAGAGAGGGAAGTGCAGAACGGAGCCGAGCAGCCAGCGCACCCGCTTTCATCTCTTCCTTTGTTTTCCTCAGAGGGGGTTTCTCTGAAGTCTTCAATAGCCAGCAAAGCATGTAACAAGGCGAGCCCGCAGCGTGGAAGGGAGGCAGGCCGAAGCCACCAAGGGTTTGTGGGATAATCCTGTTAATGCACACAAATGAGGGCGGTTCAGGAAGGCTCGGCATAGTGGCATACAGCCTCTTCCAGACACTCCTGTAACCTTTTGTGCTGGCATCGTTTTGTCCGCATCCTGACCTCTTTTTTTTTTTCTGTAGAGGACCATACATGCGGTGCACTCACACTCTGAATCCACAGAGAGAACATGAGACTACAGTGAATGACTGAGAAACATGTTATGATATTTAGGACTAGATACATTCTAAGTCGATATATACAGTATAACTGCTCGAGGTTCAGAACTGATTTGGGTCCAGATGCCATTATACTAAACAGAAAATATTTTCTCGACCTAGGGTTGCTGGGAAAAGTAATCAAGAATATTCAACGCAATCTTGAAGGACCCTTTAGATAGACAGAGAGGGGTGGCATTTAGCAAAGGGAAATAACAGCACAGTGCAGCTCCCATGGTTCTGCCACCCACGACTGCCTCCTGACAATCGAACTAAAGACCAACAGCTGAAAGCTCCACACCAAATCAAGGCTGCGCACGACTTTATATCAGGGGGTTGATGTGAAGGCCAGCAATGGACGGTAAATTATGGATCATTACAATCTGCAGAAATTACAGTTAATTGCTGCCACCTGCAAAGGTTTAACCTAGTATACATTTTTCTATTATCATGCAAAGGCTATTTTACACAATTCTGCATCACTGAAGCTGATGGCAGTTTCTCGTTAACAGTTGAGGGACACTCTGTTCCTATTCACGCTCAATCCTGATTCATTTACTCTATTGCTTCCTAATTACCAATATTGTTAGCAATATCAGTTATTAATATGTATTTAAAAAAAAAAAACAATAATGCCAATAATGTAATCCTTCCAAACTATGATGTGTGCAATATTAAGTTATATTTATCTCATAAGCTGGGAACTGAACATTTCCACTGGGATAAGGAATATCTGACAGTTTTGTCCTTGTGGGGACATTTGATTGGTCCCCACAAGGAAAATTGCATTTTTGCAAGATTTAAAAAGTAAATGTGTCTTTAGGTTACAGTTAGATTTAGCTGTAGGCATAATGTTAATTAGCTGTATAAATAATTATGTTAATGGGAGATCCTTACAAAGACAGTAAGACAAAGATGTGTGTGCGTGTGCGTGTGTGTGTATGTGTTGGATGCTTCGGTATGGAGGCTGCGCATTCTCTGTCCGCGGCCTGAGACGCAGCTGAAGGACGGCTTACCGCGACGCCATGTTTAACACGGGCTTGCTTCGTTTGATTACACATGGCAAGGCTCGGCAGAATGTGTAATCATCTTTTTCACATGACATTTTGAGTATCCAACTAGACAAATAATTGCGGCAATAATTGATAGCTTTGTGCAGGCAGCGGCACTGCCGACTGGCACGACTCTCGCAGACACCAGTCCGTGGCATGCTGGGATGCTGCCTGGCATTCTCACATCCAGCTTCTGCTCTGCTGACAAAAACCTCCATAATCTGTCCGAATGACAGGAGTCAGATAAGAGACATTAGACAGGTACGCCAATAATCTGCTATTAGAGCGTTATTCTACAAAAAGGAACTAAAGGCAACGGAGCTGACCGCCTCCATCGTTTAATTCTCTCCAAAGAGAATTCTTTCTGCCTTTGTAGAATTTGCGAGCACTGCTTTCGAGATGTGTGAGCAGGAGTGACTGACAGCTTCCCAGCTGCTCAATATGCATGGCAGAAAGGAGTGAGAAAAGGAACGAGAGAGAGAGACTGGGAGACACAGAGAGAGAGAGAGAGAGAGAGAGAGAGAAGATCTTCTCCATGCTATTTTTGTCTCATAGTGGCTGCTGGCTCCAGGAGTTTGTTCGGCGTAATGATAATCTGTGGCTTGACACTTTTAAGCATTTATGGGAAGTCGCAGAGCGGGCTTGCTCTAATTTGCAGATTCCTCAGTTAATTAAAAAGCCCTCCAATTTGCAGCGAATGCGGGTCAGCGTGGACAGGATGGGAGTCTGAGGCAGCTGGTGACACACTCTGGACCGGCCTGCAGGCACTGGCACACACATACACACACACACATACAGAGAGAGACAAGCAAGCCCACACTGCTTGCTGCCAGGTTTAACACGAGGAAATGTCAGAGCGATGTTACAGCACAGAACCATGGCAAAACCACATCCTCAAAGGACTCACTAATCCATCTACATCTCACACACACACACACACACACACACACACACGGACACACATTTAACGACATTTAGATAAAGGCATGCTAAAACGTTCTTGACAAAAAGGGAGGCCGTGTTACAGCGCAATGATGGCTTGGCAGAAAGCGACCGGTACCCATGGTGAAACAAGAAACTAGGAGGAAGGAAATATGCTGTGAGACACTCTCTCTCTCTCTCTCTCTCTCTCTCTCTCTCTCGCACCCCTGCACCTCACACTGAGACGCTGCAGTGCACAAAAAAGCAAGGGGAAATAAATAAATCGTTCAGAATCGGGAGAAAAAACTTTTTTGATACTTAATACACGCTGCCTCATGATGCATTAACAATATTTCATCCTCATTTTCTAAAACGCCACACAAAGGTTGTCTCTGAATTTTTGTTAGAAATCACAGTGATTGTCTAACAGCACTTGTGACGCCTCCTGGATGTTTGTGCACGTACGTGTTTAACTCAAAAAAAAAAAAAAAACACTGTGCACTATATGATAAATTTTTCTACCAATATGAGTGACACAAAAATTGAGTGTGTGTATTTGGAACCGTGTCTTTAGTTGGCTTCGCTGCGAAAGCGTGTTACGTTGCTGCTTTCGCCGTCTGGATCGATAGTGGCGGCAGACTAAGATGGATGCCAGATTAAAACAGCTTGGGCAGCCCTGTATCCATGACATGTAGATTCAGGCATTGTTCATCTGCCTCCCACCTCACACACCAGCCCCCTCCATTCGGCTTTACACACACGCACACATGCACAGACACAACAAAAGCGGCGACACATGTACACACCTATTCACCCCCCCCGCCCCCCCCCCCACACACACACACACACACACACACAAGCATGCATAAGAGGCCAGGACATTTGGACAGTCAGTAGTTAGTGTCCTGCTTTCGGTGCTGAGTCTCCGTGTGCCGAACCCGGCTGTCACTCACAGACAGACACTCCTTTTGTTTCGTCCTGGACGGTTGTGTGTTAAGATCGGACAGCGCTCAACGATAATAGTTATTGAGGTAATGGGGCAATTCTATAACTGGATTTGCAAACGCAGGGTGAGAAAGGACAATGTCACTATTTGATCGCTAGTTCGCACTTTAAAGAGCTTTTGCGTACATGACCAACACGGATGCGAACTTTTAAATAGGTTTTGTGTTTTGTTGCGTTTTTTCCATAACAAATGAATCCGTCATTAAGGAGGAAATTGTGTAAAACAGACAAAATGGATGGTTCTCGTGGAGTTTTTCTATATTTAAAGGATGACTCATATTCCCATGATCCTCCTGTCAGTATTTTTCTCTACAACTATGTTCCTTAAAAACTAATGATAGAGCGTGTTGGTGGCCTCCGTATCTGCGAGACTCCAGGGATCTGCCACACTGCCCCATTTTTAGGTTCTGTGCCGTATGTGCGTGTGTGTATGTGCGTGTGTGTGTGTGTGTGTGTGTGTGTGTGTGTGTGTGTGTGTGTGTGTGTGTGTGTGTGTGTGTGTGTGTG
>JAQQZT010000039.1:13908651-13929935 GCA_030068275.1 Clarias platycephalus | reverse complement strand
GTGTGTGTGTGTGTGTGTGTGTGTGTGTGTGTGTGTGTGTGTGTGTGTGTGTGTGTGTGTGTGTGTGTGAGGGAAGAGCAAATAATGAACATTTCCTTAAAAACTCCTGTTCAAATTCCTGGATTTTTTGTTATTCTGACATTTCTGATAAACCTGTCACTCAGGCAGCAGCGCCAATTACTACAGACTGTAAACGGTGCGACTCGGCCCAGGCAGACATCTCGCCGGTGGATGATCTGTGTCCTAGTGCCGTTTCTTTCCAGTCTCATGCGCGTAATCCCCAACAGCCAAATCCTGCACACACTTACACACACTTCAGTGCTCTGGCCTGCTGCAACACAAACGCCAGTAAGAGCACCGGAGATTTCGATACACCTGACTCTCAAATCAGAAATAAATACATTTCAATTGCGCAGGCGCGGAATTTACCAGCAGAGGAAGTGGATGAAAGAAATCAATGCGTACACCACTTTCCTACAGCAGCAGGATCAAAGCCTGGGTTTAGTCATCTTCTTCACCTTTTGTTTTTTAAACTGGGTTCTGGTTCATACTTTAATTTCTAACTGGTAGTCTTTAGAGGAATGTGTTTAGTGAAATGCTATACTAAGAATGAATTTCAGTTTAAAATGTGCTCCATAATTACTGATTCACTCCATCGCCACAGCTGATATAACAGATTTCTCAAGAAGGACGTGTTTGTACACATCTGAGTTCCGTGCTAATTTCAATGCTGTGTGTTTGACCCCCTGCTATGTTCCATGTTATCCAGCTATTCGCTGCCGCTGACACCTGAACAGGACACACACACACACACACACACACACAGACAGAACTCTATAAGAACATCGGCTAAGATTGAAGCACCTTATCTTCAAAATTTCTCTAAAGCATTTGCCACACCATCAGCTCTAATGCCATCACAGCTTTGTGCTTTTTAGATGTTGTTTTTAAATGTCAGCAGCGAGTTTCTTCTGTAATAAGTGAAGTAAAAACCAAGCTTGGTAAAAAGTGCAGTGCCCTAAGTGAGTAAATGTGTATGTGAATGCTTCCCTTAATGCAAAGGAGGCTGAAGTGAAAAGACAGTGTGCGTGTGTGTGTGTGTGTGTGTGTGTGCGTGTGTGTGTGTGATGTGAATTTTGAGCGACAAATGGTTCTTATTAAAGACTGCAGCTAATAGACACCAATTTGACGTAATGCCTTTAGTTACATCTGAACAGTTCCTGCGCAGTCTATGTGCGAGCTGAGGAATGGAATGAGAGAGAAAAGAAAGAGAGAGAGAGTACAAACCTGTATCTCTATATGCCAAAAAAGAAAAACATTTTCCCTGGAGTTATACATATACAGTAATTTATATATTTACATAAGATTATACAAAACCCTTTAAATAAATAGCCAAATTTCTATAGAATCACCAAAGTGTATAATAGTGCGTGTACGTCTCTCTTCTGCCATTGTCACTCTGTCTGTCAGTCCTACAGGATGATGGTGATGACTTAAGGGTGCATTTAAACCCAAACCAAAATGTCAAAATTACAGAGAGCATAAATTACAGCGTGAAAGGCTCATGTTTCCATTGTGGCCTTTCTTTTTTCTTTTTTTTTTTTTGGTTCAAAAAGTATGTAAAATATACCAAAAATGATGGGATACACACATTCAGTGCGCGCACGCAGGCACATACGCACACTCACACACATGTCCGTCGTGGATAAAGAGGAGACACAGGCAAGCACTGTCTCTAAACTGATAAAGAGGACAGGAAACGAGAAGAGAGGAGACATAAGGAGAAGAGAAGAGAGGATAGGACTAGCAAGTAAAAAAAAACTGAAATAATCCTGAAGAAGGAAGATGAGAGAGACGTTTTACTCATAAATAGTCTAATTAATCACTGCACCAACTACACTGCTCCACATGCTTCAATTAATTAGAGCAAGAATCATTTATTCATGTAGCGAGCACAGCACAGGGTTCAGCGCGAAACCACAGGCTCCACACCTTAAACTGTTACTGCATGAAAAGGTAATAAAGCAGCAGCCTATCGACAAAAATCCTCGGCCTTGATAACCATACGGATTTTCGAAGCGGATACGAATGAAGACTAAAAAGAATATTATTACTAATATCAAAGATCCAGATCATCATCAGCACTCGCACTTGACCATGTAATGAGTCTCGACCACTAATTAAACTGGTTAAACTGGTCTTATTTCTGTAAAAACGAAAAATTCCACTAGCAACACTTTATGATCGAAGCATACATGTATGTGTGTGTGTTAGGGGTGGGGGTGGTCCTGTAAACACTGCTCAGTTGCTTGGTTCTGAGTTTCCCGAGCTGTGCTCTTCGTAGCCTCTCATGGAGAGAAATGCGGCACGGGGAAACCAGAGTGTAATGGTGAGAGGGGAGATATTCGCAGCACGTTTCTGCATAAATATATCACTGCATCACTAAGAGGGAAAAATTGGAGCAATGCAGAGCCGGGGCCCGGGGCATGGCTTCAGACACTGTCAAAACATTTTCAGCCATTTTAATTAGAAGACCAAAGCCAGTTCCGAGGCTCCATAACATTTGCTTTCAAATAATTGTACTTCACTCAGCATATTCACCCTTTTTGTCCCTTCCGCATTCAACTTCGGCAATTCATATTTCCATTAGGACCTTTTTTGAGCTTTTTCAATTTGAATATATTTCCTTATAGGCCTTTCAGACGGGATAGTGCTCGGTAGGAGGATGGGCTGTTGCAGACTGTTTTATATATACAGTATCTCTTGTTTTGTTGTGTGAGAGTTAAACTAGGACGTGTATTGTATATCATGTTTAGATTACATTACCCATTCTGAGTAGAAGCCAATTTAATGATATGGACACACGCACATACACGTGCACACACACACACACACACACACACACAAACTGTCACACAAACATGCAGACCTTTGCAACAGAAGCGTTGTGTAGAGAATGAGGACCTGCGAGGACTTGCAGACCTGGCTTGCCCCAGCAGCTGCCGGCCAGAGGGAATCACTCATCACCTTTACAGTACTGTGTACCATCATCCCCTAGAGCAAACACAGGGTGCCGGCCACACACACTCACTCTCTCTCATATACACACACACACACACACACACACACACATACACGAACCACAGAAATACTTTCCATCTGACAAACAGGCATTTCTCCTTTTATTCCACTGAACATGTATGTGGGAAGGAAGGCTGTTCAGATCAGTTTTTTCACCTTTCCTCGGTCTTGCTCCCTTCCCTTGTTCCTAGATCTCCCTTGTTTTCCTCCTACCTCCAACGCTCTCCATCTGTCCATCAGAGGCTGTGTACAGGTGTTTGTTTTTCCTGACCCTGACTATCTTTGGAGCTGCGCAGTCTTTCGGTTGCAGCTCGTAGGCAGCAAGCCGACTCCGACTCTCCCTCAGGGTTGCACACAACAGTGGGGAGAGATGGAGAGAGAGAGAGAGGAGGGGGCTAAAGGGAAAGTTCAACCCGTAACCCAGAGGCCTCTTTGCACTGCTGTCTCAAGAGGAGAAGCTCTTTGCAAAAGAGACCCACACTCCCCCAGCTTTTACACTCTTACACACAAACCGACACACACACACACGAGCACACACCTCTCCACCTCCCCATTGCCAAGAGACCGCTCTCTGGCTTCCTGCCGTCCGGAGCTCTGAAAATAAGCAGTAAGTAAAGGGGGGGGTTGGTACGCAAGAGAGCAAACGAGTGCGAGAACAAGAGAGCAGCAGAGGACAGGACACGAAAGGAAGGAGGTGAAGAAGATGATGAGGGTTTGAGTCGCTGAGAACCCGCTGCTAGTCGTGCTTTTGGCAGCAGCACCACTTCAACCTCACCCTGTCAGAACTCCTGCACTCTCTACCTCCATCTCCCGCTCTTTCTCTGATGAGGAAACCATCTTTAAGTGTTTTCATCCAAGAGCACCAATCGATAAGAGGACATTTTTAACACGGGTTCATCACATCAACAACAGATTCGCATAGCATGAACAACAACAAAAGCCAAGTGTGTGATTCTCTTGAAAGAGAATGGGAAAGACGGAATAGGGGTTTTTTGCATGGTGCTGCCTTGAACTGCCTCCTGGTGCTGCTGACCCCCTCTTCTCTAGGTCTGAGGAGCTGATAGAGGGAACGAAATAAGTGTGTGATAGTGAGACAGAGAGAGAAAGAGACAGACAGACTGATAGACAGAGGGGGGGGAGGGCAGGAATAAGGGAAAATGGAAAGAAAACAGTGCTTGTTTTTAGGAGTGTTAAATATACAGATCTTAGTCTGTTTCACGCAAACTCCAAACGCGGATTAATAGATCCATAAGAGACGTCCGAAAGACAAGCCTGAGCCTAACCGGAATACAGAATAAAGTTTATTGAGCACACCGTAGATTACGACGGCTCAGGCATCAGAGAACTCTTAGCCTATGAGTGACGTAAGGCATGACTGCAAAATTTGGAGAAAATTCATGGTTGTTTATGTAAAATAAGGACTACATGTAGTTGTAAAAGGTTCTGCCTGCCCATGAAGTTTAATCGTGTAAAGGCTGAGCAGAGAGAAGGGTAGACAAGCCCGAACACATCCAGCTCCATCACTCCCTCATGCCCCAGGCCCATCTGAGAGCGCGGGACAAAAAGTTCTCTAAATTATTCAGAGCGGACGGCCACCCATCTACAGAGCCATGTGTGTGTGTGTGCGTATGCGTGTGTGCGTGTGTTAAAAGAGAGAGCGAGAGAGAAGCAGAAGTTTGATCAACAACAGACGAAAGGCTGTTTTCCAGTAGAAGGCTGCCTGGGGCCAGTTGTGCAACAGAACACAGAGGCACGGGACCATAGCAGTGCAGTCAATAACGACACAGCCTTTGACATTTACACAAACATGAAGGCCTCGCCACCAGCACCAAACAAACATCCCAAAAACTCGCTTTTAAAGGCGGTCTGCGGCTCCCTCACCTCCCCCCCGAACAAATGCAGGAACAGGAACAGGGGAGAGACCAAGTTAGCAGGAAGCTTTTTAACGGCACGGACCTCGTCATTTCATCTCAGTCGATTTAAAGAGTGGGATTGTAAGGAGAATGAGAGGTGTTGGAGATCCATTAGCTTAACTGCCTGCCCACTTCACTTATTATCCTCTACGTCCAGAGAAATGAGCTCCTGTCCTGGTTTAGTTTTTATCTTACTTAAGGGGAATGAGGCAGGGCAGCAGGCAAATTAAAAAATATATATAATTTGCACATTAAAAAGTTCCAGAAAACTATTTGCCAACCTTTTTTCGTTTGTGTGTGTGTGTGTGTGTGTGTATGTGTGTGTGTGAGTGTGTGTGCATGCGCTTGAGAGTGAGTACTCCATTAGGGCATTTTGAGAGCGGCCTAATGTGGCTAATGTTCCCATCAGAGGGAGCCTAAGTGCTACACCACACATCCCCCCATCCATCCACCCACCGGAGCACAGTGGTCGCGAGACCTCCAAATGCTTCGCTTTGAGGAGCGGCCAGCGCCTTTTAGCCAGGCCCAAACGATGGCCGAATGGGAGAGCCCAGCCCAACCACGGACGCCCTCTCCCAAAGCTACGGGTCCACTAATTACCCCCATCTCAACACCAACAAACAACTTTTAAGACCTATTAGAGGACATTTGTCCGGGAAGGGGTTTTATAGCCCATTAAAACCGGGATATTAAATAGCTATTCACGTAAATTCAGGCTGCCTCAGATATCGTTTGCACTCCAGCACTAATAGTGTGTGGGTTAGCACCGCTTAACTGACTCTTTCAAAGATGCCATTCCACCTCACAATTAAAGCTCAAGCTCGAACATAAACGTCTCCTGTTTCCGCTAGTTTTCAATGGAATTCATGTCTGAGCATCTCCCCACCCTCGCCCGGCTTCTTCCTACTGTCCGCTTCCCACCCAAGCTCCATGTTTACTATGCGCACATCTTTGTTGTCTTTAGCCTTTAGCTTTTCCAAAAGGCCTAGAAGGGAATGTTGGTGGGGTGTACGGTAGCAGAGGATGGAAGTCTGGATGTGTCGGGGCAGGAGCAAGGCTCTTTGTGTGTCAATCAGAACAACAGTGAGCCAAAACCTACCGAGCAAACAGTCTTAAAGTCTTAAAACTCGTTTCCTTCTCCCATGGAGCGTAGCCGGCACATTGCTGCTTTACTAATTATCAAGTAAAGTTCTATCTTCTAGCCTGACAGCATGAAGTAAACTGAGGGGAGAAACGTTTAAACAAACCCGGCTGTGTGACTCTTACATGTGACACCCATGCCTTTAAGAGGGAGAACCATGTGGGTGAACAACAGGGCCGGACACAAATAGTGCACTGTTACAAGGACGACGAAAGACAGTCCGATTTCATGCCTGCCTTCAGGCGTTTGGCTGTGGAGAATCTAAAGCGGGTGCCTCGAATCCAGCGCTGTACATTTCCCATCATGTCCTGCAGCCTTATACACCAGGTTTGCACTCAGCCTTACCACATGCACTTCTCCCTTCTCTCCAAAAAACCTGCTTCGAGTTCATTGTTCATTTCAACACTATTAGAAATGCACTCCCAGACTAAATCATACACAATGCTATCCAAATTGGAACTATTCAAGTTCACGGAGAAAGAGCTGTGTGTGTATGTGTGTGTGTGTGTGAGAGAGAGAGAGAGAGAGAGAGAGAGAGAACCAGGAGAGTGTCCTAAGGACAAAGTGAGAAAGGAATGGCCTTGACAAAAACATGGTGGTGGTGTGGAAAGGTAGGAAAAGAAATAGGACACAGGCGAGAGGGTGTTAAAGTGATAACAGAGACATAAACACAGAGGGCGGGAAACGACTAGTGTCCACATGCCCATATAACAATCCAGTCTATGTGTCAATACACTCAGGATTATCATAGAGTAGAGATACTGAGAAAGAGGTGGACGGAGACACAGCTTATTGTGTGTAGAGAGATTAGGGAAGGTAGAAGAGTCAATTAAACAGCAACCAATCATTGACGTGAGGAATCCTCCCCTCTCCTGCCTATTACATATTACATGACAAATATCCCTCTGCTCCTCACTTCATTTGATTGCAAGAATGTGTGAGTGTGCGTGGACAGAGAACAGGACCGAGGCGTTGCGGGTAGGAGCTGTTAATACCAGAGTATTACGTTTACCATCAATAACAGGTCTGGAAGATGGATGCTGCGCGTGAGGGGCTGTGGCGGCTGCTGTTTGCTCTAATTCTTCATGGTCGAGTCTCTCGCCGCATTCATTCCCATTCCCACACATAATTCAATACAAGTGTTCCAATCCATATCATGCCATCATACGTTACTAGCAGCAGCTCAGCTAAAGGCCTGCAAAACAGCCCTCAGTGCATGTGCCAGTTAAGGTCTGATTTATTTTATTATTTAAAAAAAAACGGTTTTATCAGTTTGTTTAGCCTTGCTCTTTTAACTCTAAGTGGGTGTTATGACCAGAGCACAAGGCCGAGGTTCAGACTGAAGAGCTTGACAATACTTTACAGAGCCAGCGCCAGTGAGCCGCTCCAGTCCAAAGCGCTTGCACAACTGTTCTAAAAATGTTAATTAAGGCAGTTGTACCTGCAAGCCTTCATAGGCAGCTGAAGTCAGTAAATCAGGGTTGAACATGGCAAAGAGCGAGACCTCAAAGCATGTTGGAACGCTACCTCCACACCCTGCCAAAAATGTGTCCGTAGTCCTATAGATCAGAGGGCTGATCTATAGGCGGGAGAGCGCGAGAGAGAGAGAGAGAGAGAGAGAGAGAGAGAGAGAGAGGCACCAGGGTCAGGAGCGAGGGAGGCCCGAGCTTTCTTTTCACCGGGTCACTCAGGTTGAAGGAGCGTATCTGAGATCACTAACTTAACTCCCCAGGCTGGAAGAAAAACAGCAGGTTTTTCGAGCAGCTGGAGAGTAAGAATGATAAAATCCAGGTGTATAACTGTCCCTGACATTTATAATCTGCTAACGAGGTGTGATTGTTTCAGAAAACAGCACCACCTTGCCGTATCCATGAGCGTTTGGGAACAGTGTTATTTCTAATATTACATTAGATTTTTTTAATAAGTTGGTCTGTTTCTTTAAAGTTTGTATGGGTTTCATAGGTATGTGTTATTTAAGGCAGTTCCTAAAGGCTTGACCTTAGACGTAACAGTGCTAAGCACAAAAGAACAACCTGTGAAGCACTTTTCAGCTTTTTCACACTGTGAACTCACACTGAAGAATTCTTCCTAGGCTTAAGGTCAAATAACAAAGTTGTGCCATTTACATGAAATAAATGAGCAAGCTAGCTCATTTATGTGTTTGCCCAGCAGCTAATTGCTGATTGCTGGCTGGGAAAAAAAAAAAAATACTTTTTTTGCATGGCCACTAGCTGATAATAATTGAATTAAGTTATGTGTGAAAATATAAATTAAAATTTCAATACAACAAATCTAAAATCAAATACTTGTAAAAGTTTTTTTTTTTTTTTTTTTTTTTTAGAAATATTCAGAAGAGATTAGAGAGGATAGCTAAAGGGCAAATCAAGTACAACGGTTGCATCCTAAAAATTCTCTCAAACAAAGGTCACATGTCTCAGCTACATGGCAAGGCTCCTCTGAAACATGATATCTCTTTTAACAGCCAATAAACGCAGTCCATGTGGCACCTTGAATGACACGCACCTTATTTATACCGCTCTCTTTTGTTGTGTGTATGTTGGACTCTTGTCCATATATAATTATAGCTGTTCTACAACCCTACTGAACCTGGATTTGGCTCCATGTCCCCTAACAAATACATGGTTTTTAATACAAGTATAAACCTGTACTGTATGCAGGGCAAAATATACAGTATATCATGGACAACTGATAATATACAGTACATGCATGTGTATGTATTTAGATTTAAAATCTACAATATGGAAATATTCTCACTCGTTGTAGCTAATACAACTAATAGTTAACAGTAAAAGTTTATCACAAGTAGAGCACAGAGCATTCAGTGCAGGCTCTCGTCCCTGCGGCAGCTAGACAAGGTGTGTGGTGTAAACCTGATGTCATTCGCAGTTGAAACCCCAGCCACTCTTCACAGTCATTTATGGCTGTCACTTTTCACACCTTTAGCAAAGGCTGGAGCAGGCCACCAGGGCATTCCAACCTTAAGTACAGCCCAGACTCCAACAGCTTTAACACACACACACACATTCATTGCACATACAAACTGGTTAAAATATACTTGCCCATTTTGTTGGATTTACTGACACACATGCATGCATCAATGCAATATGAACAAATGAACAAAAGTGTGTGTGTGTGTGTGTGTGTGTGTGTGTGTGTGTGTGTGTGTGTGTGTGTGTGTGTGTGTGTGTGTGTGTGTGGCACAGAAGAAAAGCGAGAGTGGAGCAAGGAAGTATTTAAGAGAAAAATATAAGGCTGCAAATGACACTGGCATATCAGCGGATTAGCAGTCATTGGTAAGGCAGTGTAACATAGGCAGGGGCTTAGAACAGGCCAGGAAATCCCCTTGCTAAGCACACACAAAACGCGCACATACACACACCTGTTCCTACTGGCTGTGTCCACTGAAAACAGCCTCTCACCTGAAGAGACACGCAGGGGAGGCTTGGAGCACTCCCAGACGTGAAAGGCTAGCATAGAATCACAAAGCCAGTTGTAGACGATGGCTTATGACAACCTCACTCATCGCTAGGGTGTGGGCCGCCGTTCAATATCCAAACAGAGAACGCGGTGAAGGGAGAACGTCGCGGAGTGGCTCTGTTTGGTGAGAACGGAGGTGATTTTTACCCTATAAGAAGCGAGGCGGCACTGAGACGGAGAGCAATTTGGTGGGCAGCACCAGCCGTGGCACCTTTTCCCGGCAGTACCAGATTACATTCCCAACAACAGCTGCCTCCTTTGTCCGCCCGCAGCCGAGCCAAACTGCGCCTAAAATTTCATTTAATCTGCTGCAAAACCTGAGTGTCAGGCACTTAAATGGCAGCTAAAAGCACTGCTCTCAGATAACTGACTGACACTTGCTAATAATAGACCCCTGGCAACAGCGGCACAGTGGCAGACATTTTGTGTAACCGTAGACGGAAGGTGGGTGCCTGGGAAACGGGGGAGTGGACGATCTCAGCTCCTCTCCCAGGCCTGAGCTGCCCGCCTGCCCCTCGGCCTGATTAGCCAGCGCTAATACCACCACTGACCCCCTTTCCCTTTCTTTCAGGAACCAACCGGCATACAACAATAGGCCTGCATGCTTTTGTCTGGAGGTCTGGGGGACGAGGAGGAAAAAGAGGGTGAAAGAAAGAGTGAGACAGGGTTGGGGGGGGGGGGGGTTGTAGGCGGGGTAAGGTACTAGAAAGAGAAGAGAACAAGGATAGGATGATATAGAGGTGGTATATCAAAAGACGTCTGCACACAAGACACGGGCCTTTGGGAGATCCAGACATAACACTGAAGCACTACAGACTGCATCCGAGCTGAGAGAACCAGAGAAGGTTATGGGAGCAAGGGAGGGAGGGTCATGGAGAGGCAGAAAGGGGTTATGGGAGTGAGGGAGGGTCATTGAGAAGCAGACGGGGGTTTATGGGGGAGGGGACGTTGGGGTCAGAGGGGATACAGGAGGGAGGGGAAGAAGGGGAGACAGGTTGAGCAGCTTTTGCAGTATGGTGTCATTACACAAGGTCCCAACACGCTCAGCGTGGGAATCTGAGACAGGGCTGAGATGGTCGAGGACTGTGTCCTGAGCAAGACACACACACACACACAAAACACAGTGTGGAGTAAAGGGCCATGCAGTAACAAAGGCACACACACACACACACACAAATTCATATACACTAAGCTTCTCTGTCACACACACACACACACACACACATCAGTGAGTATTTATAGAGATAAGGAAACACCCAGTGACTGAAAAATAAACACATAGTGTGCAGAAGAAAGGAAACAACAGAAGAGGTTACAGCTCGGTGGCTGCGCAGACACCGACATTTCACTCTCTGTTTTGATTTTCACTACCTGTTTTCTGCTTTCCGCTGCTCAGGTGCTCTGGAATGGACATGTCTGGCAGGAAAAGCTTACCACCAGGGTGGTTTCAGAAAGGACAAGACGAGAGAAACTAGTTTTGCATTTGACTAGTGGAGCATTGTAGACTTAACATTTGAATGGCACTTAATGTCTCTCTTTCTCACACACACACACACACACACACACACACACACACAAAAGTTGTAATATTGGGCAAAAGATAGATAGAGATAGATGTAGAGTAGGAAGAAGAGGAGAGATCTCTCAGTTCCTCTCCTTGCACAGAGAGTTTAGTGAAGGATGAGAAGAAGTGAATTAGGGAGTATTTTCACTTCTGTATTCATCTAAAGGCCAGATGTCCCCCCCCCTCCTGTGTGTGTGTATGTGTGTGTCCGGGTTTTTTTCTTTTAGTCAAGACAACCTCCAAGTTTTAAGTCACCTCAACAAAGCCTAAATGGGCTCATGGCCACACACATCCAGAATAACCTGAGCTCATGGGCTCCGCAGGTTGAGGCAGGAATGTTACTGGTTAGCAAGTCAAATGATAACAATTTTAAATTCAAATCTTTAAGCATTTATTTATTTATTTAGAGCATGCAGAATCCAGTGGAGTCAAAATCTCGAATGAATGATCAGGTCCGTGTTCACAGGACAGACTCCACCACTATGCTGCTGACCAGGATAAAGCAGTTACAGAAGATGAACGACTGAATGTCAAGTCAATGATTTTCACGTTACAAGTCCATCCAAGTCAAGGCCTCAAGCACTACATCACTGATGTAGACCCGCGCTAGCACAGTAATACCCTGACTAACAACTTTATTAGTCCCTCAGACCCCTATGCGGCTCCCATCATCTCTCTCTCTGCTCTGTCTAAGGCCTCATCTCTGTAACACTAGCCAGGTTCAGGATCTGGTATATATAGAATCGCACTAGCTAGCATTTGCGGCAGGGCTGCGGAGTGTACAGCGAGCAGGACGGGGGAGCCGGGTTAAGCAAATTAACCTCCCTCGTCTAAACCCGTGTCGCTGGCGTCGGACTCGCCAGCAGCGCTCTGTGCTGACACATGACGGTAGAGGAATCACAGGCTTAATACTGGCAGCCTGCCGCTCCAACTTGGCAGATCGTGGTCACTGGGGGGGTAGGAGAACATGATAGAAGCAGGATTTAGCGTGCGCTACGCGGATGCTAATGAGTAGCGGCCAGGCTGGATTTATTTGCATTAGAAGGCGCAGGCTACTCAGCGTGCAATAAATTTGTTGTGCTTTATTGGCCTTGTGGCATGTATACATCAGAGATAATTTGGTTAAGGCTGTTAGGTCTATTACACAATGAATTTCATTGGAGAGGGGAGAGCGAACAGCATCGAGGGGTGTTATTAGCAGTTATGTGATGAGAATCATGAATAACGATATGAGTGCATTCCCTCGTTTGAGCCGCTAAGGTCTCCACTTAAATTATGAATACAGTACGGCGCTCATAAACAGAAGAGCGTTTGGGGAAAGTTACAGCCGTTCAGTGGCTGGGAGAATTCTCCGGTCTGCGCACACACACACACACACACACACACACACACACATCTCACTCTCACACAGAGAAAGAGAAATCAATCATGAACTGTGTCGACCCTGAGAATCTATATTAGCTCTTGCTGTTTTTGACCGCTCTCCTTCTATGATGGCACACATCCCTCAGAGGCCCATGTTACCACTGCTCACACCTGTGTGTTTGAGCGAGTGATGGATGAGGTCAGTCCTCTCTGAAGGGCAGAGGGGACATGGCCCACAGCCTATTGATCAGACAGGCAGCTGAACAGTTAGCAGGGCCTGTAGGACCAGTGTTCCCTACTCCTTACACACTACACTTCTTTCATTCTCATCCTTACTCTATCCACTTATTCCCCCATCTGTCTCTTTCACCTGAACCACAGCTGTGGGGGACAATGTCAAAGATTAAACCTTTCCTCCTCATTTCTGTATGAACGATAAATAAATAAATAAATAAATAAAAGAAAGAAAGGGGAAAAAAGCAGCGGAGAGATGAAAGGTGAAAGAAGAGTTAGACAATCCTTTAGACCGCAGGGCAGAGAAGGGTCACTGGAGAATTGAGTTCTCCTCTGCTAACACAGCTCACAACCAAGCTGACTGGTCAAGCAGAAAGGTGCATCTGTGTCTGGCAACAGGGGTATTTTATGTTACAAATGGCCGAGAGAGGGGAAGAAAAACTGCAGAGAGAGAGAGAGAGAGAGAGAGAGAGAGAGAGAGAAAAAAAAGCTCAGAGCAGGTGAAACCCCAGTGGTCATCTTGACTCAACCATGTGCAACCTCTGAAGAGCATCCTGTGCAGCTGTGTGTGTATGTGTGTTTCATTTGAACACAAAATACTGTAAGCCCAGCGAAACCCTACACCTGCTTCAACTGACAAAAAATGGAGAAAGCAATGAAGTCAACACCAAAAGTTACAGTTAGAAAAACAAAATCTATTTACACACACACACACACACACACACACACACACACACATACAGCCCCAGCATTTTGGAGACGGCAAAAAGGGGATGCGTATAAAATGCTGCTCCTGTGTGTGTGTGTGTGTGTGTGTGTGTGTGTGTGTGTGTGTGTGTGTGTGTGTGTGTGAATGTGCGCTGTGTGGCAGCGTGATGGCTGGTGTCAGTTTCAGTCGGTCTTTCAGAACTCTCTCTGGCTCAGAGCTGGGCCTCAGTGACCAGTTGGCCTTTAAGGACATGAAAGGGGCCAGTATCTCTGCTGCCGCACCATTCAGCCATACAAAACGCAAACAAACAGCCCGCCAGGCACAGAGGGCCAGGGAAAAGCCGGGCACCAGAGAACACAGCAGCCATGCAGCGCCGGTCCAGAGAGGCACAGAGGGAGAGAAACCCCCTGCGTCTATCAGCTTTAGCCATCTCAACGTACATCTTCAGCCAGCCTGGCTTGAAAGCTCCGGAGTCTGAGATCAGTGAAGCATTGGAAGTGCAGCCATTCGAGTGCTGCACAAGCACCGCTGCAGCTGCAAAAATAGTTGTACAGGCAGTGACTCTGTGGCTACTGGTACAGCTGAGATCACACACACACACACACACACACACACACGCATATACACACACATGCACACTCCAACAAACCAGAATCCCCCAGTGCACAGCATCTCACACATGAGGCTGACCAGCAACTTATCAAAAGCATTAACAAGTTTCTGTTAAAAGGCTATAAAAGTCTAGCAGGGTCAGAGTTCATTCTGTCAGCTCTGGAGAACAGAGTAGCATGGCTTATGGAATCAGAGTAATGCGTTTAACAGTGCACAGTTTTAAAAATGGAATGTTACAGAAAAAAACGAAGTGTGATAGGGAGGGAGAGAAAGAAAGAAAGAGGGAGAAATACTCCTACACAGACCCCTGTGTGTGTGTACTGGAAAGCCAGAGTCATAAAACAGCGAACAAAGAGCAGCTAGCCTGGCACGGAGTTAGTGTGTGCGGAGTGAGAGAGAGAGAGACAGAATGAGACGGAGAGAGGATGAGTTTGCCAAGATGTCAAACTTGTCTCAGGAGCTACAGAAAGATGCAGGCAGAAAGTTAGCCACTGTTTCTATTGATTTGCCCCTCACTGGAGAATGCTCAGAGGATCAAGTTCAGACACTTGCCCTCACCACTCCACAAAGATAGGTACCTGCTCCTCCTCTGACTTAACCCGTATTGCTTGAGCGCTATTCAGGAAAAAAAAAAAAAAAAAAAAAAGGCTTGCAGTGTCATGCAAAGAATCAGAGTTTTGGCAGATCTAATAAACTTATCAAAATCTATTAAAATCTGGTTTCAGGGAGAAAACTTCTGCAAACGGATTAGCACCCGGATGCCAGACACCGCCGCACAAAAAGCGCACACACACACACACACGCACTAACCCTCACGCTTGCTGCATCCTGGCCAGTGAACCTTTCTTCAGGCAAACTGTTAATAAAAGGCACTTTAGCGAGACCCCACACAGCCCAAAGCAAACATTACAGATCCTCCTGCCTCTGAAAGCGGCTGAAACCAGGCGTATTGCAAATACTTCAGCCATTCCACAAACTCATCCCGGCAAACTTGAAGAACGAGAGAGGGAGAGAGAGTGACAGAAAGAGAGAGAGAGAAAGGATGGAAGAGTGTAAAAGAGAGGAAAAATAAACAGAAGGCCACGTCCAACTTCTTTCACCCCATCACAACTTTATAATGCACTCCAGGAATGAAGAGAAGCTCCATTAGAAATATGCAGTGGTATAATGTGGTATTTAGGACATTAAGCATGAGAGGTCTGTCTGCCTGTCTAAACAGAAACTGAGCCAAGACCTCCATAACCTAACCAGCAACTGGCAGTAAATAACACAAGACATTTTTTTTCTTTTTAAGCACAAGAATATATTGACTAGCCAATTTCTCTCTCTCTCTCTCTCTCTCCTCCTTTTTTAAAATCCAGGCCAATTATACCTCAGTAAATGCCCTTGCACTGAAAAGTGAGAGGGCAGCTTTCACCATGATGCTCAGGCCAAAGAGCGACCACAGGTGGCTGTGTAGAACTGGAGGGCATGTGCATTAATCATCGGTACCAATCTCTTAGTCCCTGCACACACAAAAAAACACCAAAATATGCCACGGTAAACTTAATCCATACATCACCCTCTGCCAGTGCTGACCCCATTAGCAGGGTCTCCCTCCTGGCATTAGCACAGCATACTCAGTCCCACAAAGGAGCAGTGGATGATGATCATTGCCTCCCACTGCTCCTCTGCCCTCTGCTGCTCCCACAGACTCGGGGACAGCAATAGGACAAAGTGGTGTGCAAAATAGAGGAACTAGAACAGTAGCTAATCCATCTTTCTTTCTTTTTTTTCTTTTTTTTTTTTTTTTTTTTCGGTATATGGTTTACAATTCTGGGTTCGAAGGGTATACTATGAGAGGGCATTGCACCAGAGGTCAGCATGTCTAGGCCAGAAGAGCTTTTCCTGAAGCAGGGTCCAGTGCTTTGACCCCAATCTCGTTAAATGTAAACATGGCAACATTTAACATGCATCGTAATACCAGTTGCCTCACACAGCTTATGCAAACACACATGACCCCATGACTCCGAAATCCAGGCGAGCAGACCAAGGTGTCATTCTGCACAAAACGTTCACTAATAATACACAGCCCATTTCTGAGCTCGTGCACGTTCACATCCACGCACCCTGTTACAGCTCTCAACAGTCAGTCTGAATACAGAAATGTTAATATGTCGGTCAGCTAGCTCTGGTCACTGGAGAATACAGCGGTTATATTTAGTTGGCTCCCAAAAAAAAATTCGAATATATGTTCGAATGTTCTGGACAGAAAGCTTCCTTTCAGACTGCACTCAAGCACCCTCATGAATAAATCTTATCGGTCAGTGGTCCAGACGTTTGGAGAAAAGGACCAGGTTCTGCACCGTAATCAAATACTGCTCAGTAAATCCACGCACTAAGCAGTCAGATAAACGATTCTAAGATATAAACTTTGTGATCCAGCAACAGATCGTGAACGAAAACACCAAAGAAGGCAACTATACAGTGGGAAAATTTTCCCGGAAGATTACATTAATTCAACATGGTATGTTGCCTGTAGGTGAGTGTATACATTCTATCGGTGGGAATGCAGCAGGTGTGTTCACCGGTTTAGCTGGTTTCCCATCATTCTAACCACTACTGCCCTCTGCCCTGTCTCTACCATTCACCTTTGATACCACAGGTAGTTCGCAGCAGGTGGAGATCAGGGGTGTGTCTCTGATAAGAGGGAGCAAGTTTATGATCTTCTGTTCTTCACAAAGGAAACCTGATGTCCAATATATGACCGCCAATCCACTAAGAGCACAGCCATAACCACTCGACTGCAGCACACATCAAGCAGACAGAGCGGCTGTCAGGGCCGAAGCGCCGCCTCTTCGGTTCTCCTAGGGTCAGAGCCAGGCCTGGTTAATCAACAACCGCCAAGCTGAGAGAGAGCGAGCCAGGAAAAGAGGTTAAGCATCCTATGCTAAAGAACCTGGCATGCTCAATCAATAACATAGACCTTTCTCAAGCTACAAATTGGCCCTGGGTTTCTTTGAGCGCCTTCCATCCTAAATAAAGCAGGGGAGCGGGCTGGAAAAAAGACGATTGAGTCATGAAGCTGGTTTCCAGCTGGACCTGGGAAGGGAGTCTGGGGGGTGAGTGGGGTGATGAATAACTGAGCTCCGGTCAGAGCTAGCCTAGGGTTCACTGGCCATCTCTCAGAGGAAGAGGAGAAATCGATGGCATCCGCCGCTGACGGGTGTAAGTGGGTCATACATCAGGGGTCCAGGGGTCCAGTGCTGCTTAGCAAGCATAGACTAGGCAGCCAGGCTGGAGCACAGCCGGCAGTGACAGGCAGCATAGAGGAAATGTCCTGGCTAGGGCACACACAATATGTGGCACTTTCCACCTCAGCCGCATCTTAAGTGATTATCTTCTGCGGCCTTGAACCACCACCTGACAGTTTTAAAAGGCTTCGTAAAAAAAAAAAAATGTCTGCACCTCCAGCTCTGGTGAAATGTAATTTTTATGAAGTAAATTGTTTTCTTTCCACAAGTCTCCATTCTTTAATACCTCTCTTTTTAGATTCCACCGTTGGGGATCGACAGGTTACCGCTGTTATCGGAACGAGACTTTCTTTTTTTTCTTTTTCGCCTTTTGTTTTTCTTCTTCAAGGTAAGGCAAGTTGACAGAGCACTGGCTACAAGGCCAGCTAACCGGTCTAAACTGGTTCTGGTGTGGGGAGGTGCTGGCAGTGAGAAGTGTACTGTCGTTTTTTGCCTTCAGCCAAAAAAGAACTGTTGATGTATCATCAGCAGGTTCGATGGCAGAGAGAAAGGGGCGATGAAGGGAGAGCGGGATAAAGGGGAAAGAAACAGAAAGAAAGAATGAAAGAAAGAAAGAAAGAAAGAAAGAAAGAAAGAGAGTGGAAAAGTGAACAAGAAAGGAAGAATAAGCAGAGGCGGAGAGTGACAGTGAGCGAGAAAGGGAGAGGAGGGTAAGAGAGATTGAAAAGGCTAGATAGAGCAGAGGCTATGACACTGTCTCATCAAATGCCTGGACTTCAGCCAAGTTCATCTGTTAATGGACAACCACCGTAGGGCCCTACCCCTCCTCTCCACCAACCGACACACTCCCCCACCTTCCTCTTTACTCCAACTCGCCCGAACACTCGCTCTCTTTCTCTCTCCCATCTTTTCTGTCTGAAGAAAGCTAGACGTAGATTATTCCTGCACCCTTCCTTTTTCTATTCAAGATAAACAAAGTGCTTCAGGTTCAGGGCACACCCTGGGACCCCTGACAAAGCCATCTATCATCCTGTCTGGCTGAGCCAGTCTGACCACACTGAGCCCGAGGAGACTAATGGGGCCGCTGGACAATTTTGTCTTTGTGCGGGCTGCCCCTTCTGCTCCAACATCTCCATTCCAGCAGCCATTCACACACAGATGTGCCCGACCAGCGCCTCTGAGGTCTGGATGTAGCCCTTGTCTCTCTCGGAGAAGCAGGAGATCCAAAACCAACGAAACCAACCGAATCAAAACTAACTTTATGATAGAACATGGAAAGCGAGAGAAAAGAGAGATGGGGGTGGTTGAGGGGAGCGAGTTGAAGAACGGTTAGCATCATCCCCAGACGTGTTGAGACACATGCGGTTGCTGGAGCTTCCCAGAGAATGACATGCAGTGGGGAGAAAGATGAAAGAACAAGAGAAGGACAGAGAGTGGGAGAGGAGGGGAAAAAATTCAGCTGTCACTTATAGGGATTTAGAAAGTAAGAGCTGTTTTTGCTGCCATGTTTTTTCTTTTTTTTTTACCAGCAACCAACAGAAGTACTCTAGTTTCCTATCTCGACTTGCCTCATTAGTGTTCAGGTATAAAATTATTTATAGTATTATTGTTAAATCTTGTTAAATCAGTTTTAATGTTAAAGGGTCCTGCTCTCGACAGGAGACACAGCAGTGAGTATTGTTACTGGCCACTGTCAACAAGGAGAGACTGACATGGCACAGAGCCTATTGTTCCGGCAGATATCTGATACTGAACACGGATTAGGGCAGAAAAACATAAAGCACCCCTTGTACTTTAAACAACAACATAAAGCGTCCTCCAGACTAGGAGTGTGTGTTCTGAGAGCTAAAGTGAAGAATGTGGAGAAGAAGTTCACAATGTGAGTGCATGTGCATGTGTGTGTGTGTGTGTGTGTGTGTGTGTGTGAGTGTGTGTTAATGTGTTGTGCACTCTGAGCTGAGAGAACAGGCTAGAGGCAGAAGCATCCTTTGGGGATAGGTTCCTGTTCAGAGCACAAACAGACAACAGCACACATACACAGTTCACAACCCCCGCTGTGAAACAAACAGTCCAGTGCTTTTGCCAGGATCTAAGCCCATCTCATGAACGCGCACGTATACAGTACCCACACACACTTCGCCGCTCGGATACGGCTACGCCGCGTTCCATGAAGGACTCGGAGCGGGCCACGCCACTGACAAAACAAACATGTTTCTCAAGAACTGCAGATCTCCTCTACCCCACAATTCTGTTAAACCCATCTGCTGCTTCTATCAACAAGCAGAGATCAGCCGGCGAGAGTGATAGAGCTGTAGACAAAAGCGAGGAAAGAGACTGAACGACAGGATTAGGCAAACCGGAGAAGACTAATGAGAGGTAAACAGCCCAAGCATGGAGAGGTAGAAGTCAGAAGGAAAGAGCAAAGTGGGGGGAAAAAATAGAGTGAGTGAGAGAGAGAGAGAGAGAGAGAGAGAGAGAGAGAGAGAGAGAGAGAGAGAGAGAATGAGTTCTTGTAGTTATTTAATCACTGAGCGGAGTGGACTAATCAGGCTCTAATACAGAGATCAGGCACATCCTGGATGGAGCGCTCATCGCTCTCTCGCTCCGTGAGTCTACTAAACCTCCGGCGTCATTTCACTGTTTCTTTACCCATTTTGGAACGATAAATTATCCATTAGATTTCATCATATCTTACTAAAGCAATTACATCAAGAAAATGATAGCGCGTGTGGAATCAATTATGCATGCCCTTGGCCGGAGACCAGAGGCTGAGAAGTCAGAGAAGGCAGTTCCACACACACACACACACACATAGAACGCACTTCCACTCACACACATACACATGTATCGAGACACACACATAACAACAACAATAACAAAGCCACACACAAACAGAGCAGCACAAAAACAACACACACCCACAAATAAAGATGACTCTGGAGTCATAGATCTCACAGATGTGCCCCATCAGTTCATCTTACTGCCTAAAAAGTTCATGCACTTAATAATTTATTTGTGTTCTGGATACGGTTTCCCAGCTGAATATTAACAACTTTGAAGCGTGCTCGTAGCCAGGGTAGGGCTAAAAGAGTCCTGAGGAAACAGTGCCTGCTGGGTCCCCCTGGCCCCGGCACTCTCTCCTCCCTCCCTCCCTCCCTCCCTCCCTCTTCCTTCTTCCACCTCTCTCTCTCTTTTTCTCTCTCTCTCCTTCTCTCCTTCCCTATCTCCCTCCCCCCTCCCTCCCTCCGCCAACGTGTCCATTAGCGAAACGCTCTGCGCTCATCCGAAACATACACTTATAACATAAACATACAACTTATTGTTTTTTCCCCCAGATAAAAAATTCCCTTTCATGACAATGGAGATTTCGGCATTCCCTTGAAGCACTTCACACAACAGTGGTATGCGGAAAAGGGATAGAGGAAAGATGATATATACAACGTGAGCAAAGAAAATGGGAATTATTTATTTAGTGGTTTTTAAAACTCATTACAGGACTTTTTAATTTACTCATCTGATTTCAAAAAAATTTCTATATTCTCTTATATGCACAGACAGCTACAAAGCAATATATATATATATATACTGCTCACTTAAAAAAAATTAAGGGAACACTTAGTCCCGGTTTGACTTGAACACCCCTCACATGTGTAACCAGGATTAAGTATCCCCTTAATTTTTTTTTTATGTATATACTGGACTGCAGTTTCTGATACATTAAAACATTTCGAGAGAGACTCAACAAGTCTTGCTATGTTAACCGAAACAACTCACTCACAAGCACTCAAAATCCAACAATGATGTGTGCGTGTGTGTCTATCGGTGTGTGTCTGTTTCGGTGTGTGTGAGAGAGAGCGAGTGAAGACTGGTCAACATCTGCTTCCGCACAGGGTGAAGTCGGGAGCGGGGGGGGGGGGGGGGTACAAAAAAAAAT
>JAQQZT010000039.1:13895997-13908551 GCA_030068275.1 Clarias platycephalus | reverse complement strand
AACGATCGGGCTGTCTGCAGAGCCTTTTACACAGACACAACCCCCAGCCAGAGACAGTGTGTGAATGTAGAACATAGCTCATTTGCGTGTGTGTGTGTGTGTGTGTGTGTGTGTGTGTGTGTGTGTTGCCATGCTGTGGCTGATCAGTAGTGATTAACTGCAGCGCCGTATGCAAATTGCTTTAATGAAGGGGTGCCGAGTCATCATGTAAATTAAATATGTCAAATCTCCTGGTGAACTTTCAATCTTCACGTGCAAAAACGCTGCTTTCATTTACATCCTGCACTACTTTCAACGTTTAAAAAAATGCATGTCATACATGCAATTTTTACCATTTTTCTTTTTTTTTTCCTCGTACATAGCCCTCGCGGTGTAAAGTAGAACAGACGTACTCTCTCTCTCTCTCTCGCGCTCTCTCTCTCTCTCTCTCGCGCTCTACAGAAGGTCTGACAGGCCGTGCTGATGTGTTCGGAATGCACATGGTAATAGGCCAATCAAAAATGCAAAACAATTGGCAATTACTGAGAGGATCTAATGGTCATTAGAATTTACAACTAGGTAATGAACTAAAGTCTGCCCATACCATGCATATTCATAAAGCAATTTAGGCCTTGAAGATTAAAGAAGTGCTTAAAATTCAAATGAGCTTGAGCAAATTATCTGTAAGATTCAGTCAGGAAGTATGGAAGTAGTGGTTTGTGTGTGTGTGTGTGTGTGTGCGTGTGTAAAGAGATGCAGATGCAGGCATGTCTTCTGTGTTGAAGCGTAAGGTGTGCCATTTTCCTGTTAACCAGGGAAACAACAATCAGCAATTTGTGCATGTGTGTGTGTTTGTGTGTTTGTGTGTGTGTGTATATGTGTGTTACTCCAATTTCTTCTCATCATCTCAGCTCTTTTAAAAAAAAAGGAACAAACAGCGATTCATTAACCGTGAGTTTCCACAATCTATTTAATATTTATTTTAGTTCGGATTCTATGAGAGGAAAAGTTCATTAATCAAAAGCGACATATACAGGCTTGTCTAGATAGATAGATACTACAGTACATACAGTAGATGTGAGGACAGGTGTAGATATGATGGCAGTGATAGATATACTGTAGATATGATGACTGTAGCTGGGAGAGAGACTGAAAAATGATGACAGTAACAGAGCTATAGAATAAAAATATGCAATATGTGGAATAAAAAATATGAACTTTGCAAGGTATTTACATAATGTACCTATATGAAGCGGGAGGGAATCACGTGCTGGTATTCCATTTCACTACAGTGTTCACAGGAAAAGATCTAAATCTATGTCGAAAAGTCCATAATCATATTAGTAACGTTCATTAAACATGAATGCGGCAGAGTTTCGATGCAGTTCAGTATAAAAATAAAGCCATTGACTGGCAGGCAGACGCTAGACGTGACAGACCTCTCTGTGCTGTGTGAAGAGGTGGATGTGTGTGGGGGGGGTGGGGGGGGGGGGCATGGGATGGTGACCTCCACGGACACGGCACATGAGCTGCCGGATTACGCTCCAACAACATACTCAGCAAGACTTGCTAACTTTAGCATGGACATGCACTCATGGACTCTCACACACATACACACACATACTGTACAATGCAAACACGCGTCTGTATCCATTCCGGCGCTTAGAAAGCCTGAGTCATCACTTTGGGAAAAGCCTTACAGTCAAGAAGAGTTTGCGGTGGTTTTTGAATATGCTGAATTTACCGATCAAATATTTGCTTCCTAGAAAATGTTTGCATGTCATACACAGAATAGCAACATTACATTTGCTTAATATTGGCATGACCAATAACTGTCATTGAACAAATAAGCAGAATAATTGAAAGTGTTTTAAGGAACCATGAAAATGCGAAACTATCAAAAAACAAAAATGCATGTTTTCTCTAAAGTATAAATATCAGGTTTCCAGTCTTTAGTATTTACCTCGACTACTGTGAGCAGCGGAGCACACACACACACACACACAAACACACACACACACACACACACACACACACACACACACCGAGAGCCACTAAAACTAGGCAAGTCTCCAATGCTAACATGAGCACAGCAAAGCAATCAGCCAGTTCACACACAAGCAGAAACACATACACTCACTAGGTCAGGTCTTGGCACGCACCCTATTAAATGGGCACATGTCTGAGAAGTGTGTCATGGATTTGAGTGACTTTGAGTAGTAGCGTCAGCTCGAGCACTCAATTTTACTTTATTCGTAAATATAACCCTAAGCAGGTAGCCAGCATCCTGCCTTCATCTCCACAGAGTAGCTGTGTGCGCTGCGAAGAAACAGATCCGTAAGTAAGGAGAGAAGAAACGAAGAAAAAAAAAAAGGAAAAAAAAAGCAGAGCCCTGAAAGTGCCCGGAGAGAGTCGACTTCTGCTATTTGTAACCATTAGAGCCCGGATGAATTGATCATGTTGAATGTCTTGGATGACAGAAGCCGAAAGTGAGTGGCACTGCTGGTCAAGGTGACCTCACACACTCTGCCCTTAGAAACCTGAGAGACGAAGCGAGGAAGAGGAGGAGGAGGAGGAGAACTATCGATGAAAAAGTGTGCGATTTCTATGAGGTGACTTCTTCCTTAAAATGACACCAACACACCATTGTGTCTGTGTCTGTGAGTGTGTGTGTGTGTGTGTGTGTGTGTGTGTGTGTGCGGCACAGTAAAGGTAAACAGAGTAGTAAAAGCCTAGCCCACCCTTGACTGCCAGTCCTGCTCTGTGCCAACTCTCTTCTGGCAGCGTCCACTGAGGGATGTCCTGTTGCAACACTGCCAACTCACATACCCTTTCATGTTCTTCCGCACCCCCCCACCACACACTCACACACATACACGCGTGCACACACACCACGCAGTCACCACTGACAAACGTACAGTTGCCCACAAGCACATATAAGCGAACACACTCGAACATTTTGCATCCTTCATAGTGTGTTTCCAAAAAGCCCACTCTGTAATCCAATGGAACTTAAATACACATAACCGTTTTATGGACACACACTGTAAAACATCTGACATGACAATTTCTACTAACACATAACCTCCCTCACACACACACACACACACACACACACACACACACACACACACACACATATACACACTCCAGTTTGATAATGATATCCCTAAGCATTATTTAAAAGAATGAGAAGAAAATAAAATAAGAAAGGAACAACAGGAGAGCTCTTGAGCTCAGTGATTATCGAGATAGAGGTAACTATTCCTTATTCACTGGCCTGCAGTAAAGCACAGCTCTATGCCACCATTAGAAATTAGGGCTCGCTTATTTCTTTGCACCAACACCGTGCACCGAACAATAAGAGAGAGAGAGAGGGAAAGACAGGAGCAGATTGACGAGAGCCGAGCTTTTCTTCTGTTGTGGTGGAGGAGCTACTATTGTCCCGTTGTGGGAGGGTCGCAGGGAAGAAGCGTCACAGGGTGGTGAGACTGAGAGGGTGGCACTGTGCCAGGCTGTGCCCGTCTGCCTACTAAATACCTTTGTTCCCAACAAGCTGGCTCGCACTGCAAAACCAGGTGAAAAGAATATACACAGAGCGGGGTGATCTTTTACTCTTTCATATATATATATATATATATATACAAACCTTATAGTAATATTGTCCCTTTTTTTTAAGCTAGTACAAAAAAATTTGTGCCATTGTCCATTAAAAATTTTTTTTTTTTTTTAAAGCAAATCCCACCCACCCACCCCCACAATACACAGCCGACTGGATCATGCAAATCAGTGCTGAGGATGCTGGATATCACAATGTATCTGTGAGCTTTGCTTAGAGTAAGATCCACCCAAACACGTAACTGCTCCAGGAGAAGAGAATTAAACATTATCATCCACCATTAATTAAACCCCATCCCTTAGGACAGCATTATGCATCTCTTTCTATGTTTCTTTTTCTCTCTCTCTCTCTCTCTCTCTCTCTCACACACACATTTCTGGCTAAGTATATTTTCTAAGCTCGAACGGGAGAAGTTGTAAATATATCCAAGCAGAAGGCTCTGTGGAGCAATCTCGGCAGTGAATGGAAATAAACATGCATTCTTCAAGAAATTACAGGCAAGCTTCCATTCCGGTGCATATTCATAAAGAGCACCTATGCAGGTGTCGCACGCTGTCGAAGCTTGCCGAAGACATGTGTCTTTTGTCATGTGGCGAGCCACTTCCTGATAATTCATTTAATAGTGTGAAGAAAAGAAGAAGAAAAAAGACATGGAGGAAAATGTAGAGTATGGGAGGCTGTGTGTATTCAGAGGTGAAAGCAGTGTAGCATACACAAAAATAGCTGTCTTGTCTGAGCCTCAGTCTTAACCTAAATAAGAGGAAATATATTTTTATTTCTGCTCTTGTAATGAATACGCAACTCTGCAGCGCATTTACACCTATATATTTGCACATTTGCAACTGTTTCTACAGCAACTCCTGTATATTACTATCCATTTAGCATATCTGTCAGCACCATGATGACTTGCACACATGCGCATGCGGTTATGTGCCAAAGCAAAGAGGTTTAAGTGAGTGCTGTATATCAACACAACGAGAAGTGCCATGTTCAAATGTACACAGATATCCGCAGCACGGCCAGGCTTTCTGTACTAAGTCTGAACGTCGATGTGCAGATGATAATTCTGATCATAAGATTTGAGTTCAGGGGGGAAAAAATGCCCACCAGCCACGTCACAGTCACATTTTTAGAACGGAAACTTACAGGCAGCTTATATGCAAAGTAATCGCTTGCTGTGTAAAACAGAGAAAGAGAAAAATCACTAGAGCATTTTCAAAAAAAAAAAAAAAAAAAATTATCTGCCATGAGGTCTATTCTGCATGGCTTCAGTTTTTCTCTGAACCAATCAGAGTATTCATTGTAGTGGAGTCATCACTTTTAAAAAGGACATCATGGCAAGAGTCTTGACTGCCTAATATAAAAATTCACAATTAAAAAAAAAAAAAAAAAACACAAAAAAAGATATTTGCCATGTGGACAAATTTTGGATGGTGAATCTCAAAACAGGAGATTTTTACTGGAACTAAATGCATTTCTTCACAACAAAAAGCAATTCTTCTTTTTTTAATCATTAGTCCCTCTATCCAGGATTGAATAAATCAATCTCTTTTAATGATGCTGGAGCTCTATGTTCAACAACAAAATGGCTCGAAAAAAGGTTTAAGTAGGAGAAAGGAGTAAAGAGGAGAGAAAGTAGAGGGGAAAAGTGAAGACAGGAGATGGTAAGGGACAAGAGGAGACATGAGGAGAAACCTGCAGAGTCGATTAGCGCTATACTTTTTTGCTGGGCCCCTTAACCAGGATACATGGCCTATTTGGGGCACACACACACACACACACACACACACACACACACACACACACGCATACACACACACACACACCTCCGCTCACTGCTCTTTTTCATGTATACACACACACACACCATTCCTCTGTGACAGCGGCTGCCTTTCGTCTCTCTGAGTTACTCTATATGGGAATTGTGATGTTACATCACACATGTAGCCTCTATATTTGGTGGTTTGGACAACAGTCTAGATGTAATTAGTTAAAATCCTGCCAAGACTAATCTTAAAATTATAGCAGCAGCAAAAAAAAAAAAAAAAAGATAATCATCAATGTCAACATTAATAATTATAATAATAATAATAATAATAATAATAATAATAAATTATTCTTGAGTTCACCCCTCACACATACCCTTCACTCCTGTTTAGTAATATGTCTAATTAATATTACTTTTGCCCTGCCATAGCAGTAACACAGGGAGGATGGTAAAGTCCTTCCCACAAAACTGCTTTAAACCATCACAAGTACACATAATACGGCTGACCCAGTGATATCAGCTGAACCCTGCCACATTATGATGTAAATGAGTTTAATAACCCGCTTAGGGTCTGACAGAAACATGAGACGTGTGTGCGATAGCTAGCGAATATAAAGAGGTTGTATAATTTGCACAGAAATGGCATCGACATTTTTTAAAACAAAGGGGTTAACTACACATAGCTGACCCTGCTTACCACAATTATATATTAAAACCTACATCAGTCTAATGTATGTGCTGGCTTCAAGAACCACAGCTAACCACAGTCCTCGATGAGATTCACCGAGTCTAAAATGCAAGTGAGAAGTGGAAATAGAAACAGCTGTACGACTGAATTACGAGGCTGATAAAAAGCCTGTAGTGACAGGCCCAAATCACTGGAGATGGAACTGAGCGACTCAGGCATTTCCTAGAACCTGAGCTTTGAAGCAGACCAGAGAAGGGCCCGATGTAGGACCAGGGCAGAAAAACAGGCTGGAGAGACTCACTCACACTTTTTTTTCTCTGCTCTTTGCAAATGCTGCATCTAAATCAGTTCGAGTAGATACATACACATACACATGCACACACAAACACACTTGCGCAGTCATCTCTAACGTTCCACAGATCACAAGAATGACATATTCACTAATGTTATTTACGCCAGACACAGGATTACCTTGGGTCGCATTTTAACACTCTGGATTCCAAGCGCTTCTTTTATAAGGTTGTTTAAAAATCAAAGTGATAAACTGCCTTGTAATCTATTTCCGTAGTAGTATGTAACAATATGTAGTACATATTTAGTGCAAGGAGATATTCTGGAAAACATGCTCTAATTTAAATAAAAACTCTAAATAAATAACTAGCAACGTTACAAAAGTGTCCCATTCTGACATCCAAGAATAACCAACTGGCCTTCCCATGGTCTTTGATTTACAGCCATAAATGCATACGGTTACACTTACAGTATATGGACAAGATGTGGCTGTTTTAAAAAAAATATACAATAACCTCAAGATGCATCCGAGTAGACCACATGAGAGGGTATGGGCAACACAGAGCGGGATTTCCCATTGGACTGTGGAGACACATTAAGGGGACGGACTCTCTTGAAACACCAATGTCTTCACCAACCAACCCTCAAGTGTCCCAACTATCCTTTTTTATCTTGCTGTCTCTCTCTCATTTCCTCATTCTCTTGATGGGAACGTACCCTCCTCCTGACACACCCTTAGTGCTCCACTTGCTGATCTCAAAAAGGCAACTTAAAGTCAGGGTTGGATTTAATTACTGTGAAAAAAGACCACTGTGAAGCCATAATGCTGCATGGGGTAATACCTGAGTAGGTTTAACTGCTTAACTGCCCAGAAAGTCAGAAAACTGAAAGAAGAGGAGGTAAAACTAGACACTATTTCGCCAAAACAACCATACAGCCGGAGGTTTAGACAAGTGATGTACGCTGTAAGACTGAGTTTAATTTGAAAAAACCTACCCAGTCAGAATTCAGAGGGAGAGTTCTGCTGACTCTAAACTGCGCTGATCTCTTGATGATAAATTACAATGAAGTTTTTTTTCTTCCGCTTTATACTATAGCAGAACCGTGCGATAATATGATATGTAAGCCCTCATCCCTCCATCCCAACCCTCCCAACACTGAAAAGTGTCTCTAGAGTTGTGGAAGAGAACTCCACAGAGAGAACATGTGTTTGCGATATGTGGACTAGTGCATCGCAGACATCCTTAACACATATCTACGAACAAGCAGGCACACTCACAGCATGCACCCCAAGCACTTATCATTACTGTCCCCTTCACGGCCTTTTGGGAGATATTTACCTGGTATGTTTTCCTGTTTGGGACAGATTCCTCGAGAAGACGTTGAAAAGCAATCGTCGTCCTCTGGCGTGACCTGGACGCCCACCTCCACGGGATTGGACGCTCTCCTCAGCTCTCCATGCGAGGGAGAAGGGGGCTTATCCACTGTCTTGTCCATGCACATGGTACCATTGCATTGCTTCCTTTTGTGCTCAATAAAAATGAGGATATCCCCCAAAGGGAAGTTCATCTGACACTGGCCGCAGGTAAGCAGGTCCTGGTCCCCTTCCGGAGAGACGTGTACCAGCCCGTGCTGTTCCTGCCTTTCCTCCGAGACCACAGACGATAGGGGCTCGGCTACTCAAGGGAGACAGCGTCGTTCAAGACACAACAAATAAGAGAGACAGACAGAGGGGCAGAGAGGAAATCAGTTATTAGTGGTGTTCTGATGGACACAATATGGCTGAGGATGAATAGAAAATCAATAGCAAAATTCAAGATATTGTTAGGATATCTTTTTAGAATATTTGATATAAAAATCTCTGCAGTGAGAAGTTCATCATTAATATTATTATTATTATTATTATTATTATTATTATATTGATGTTCACAGGTTAACAGAAATTTGTTGTAGGATGACGCACATTATATTATATTTGCTATTTCACAATTTGGAAATCGTACATTGGAGAGCATTAAAAAGCAAGCATATCTGGACTAATACAAGATCTTGGACTGAAAAGTTTATTTCTTGCCTAGATTTTTTGCACATTGACCCTTTATTGAGCTGCCAAAATCACACTTTAATTAAACTTCAAACCACTTTTAAACAATTATTCTTTTTTGATATTTTTATTATTATTTGCTTAGGAAATACAAATAGGGCCAGATTTTTTAAATGTTCCTTAAGTGTCCGGATCTCTTGAAATGAATGAACCTTGACCTTTAAATGCACACAGAAGGGTAAAATCTTCAGCCATCACCACAAGCTGTGTAAGATAAAGCGCGGAATAGACGCGATGTGGCCACAGAATGCTGCTTAAGATCTTGAGTTATACAACAAAAACCCTGAGCTTTGGGTTCCTGGCTTAACAAACACTTACATGCAAGCTCACATTGTGCACAAATTTCACGACAAAAAAAATTGACAGCAAGTTTAATAAAAGAAATACATTTACTTCTCTTCTACCTCAATTTCCTGCACATTTCCCTTCACTGTAAATCTCTCAATAAATCTTTAAATAAACTTGGTGCTCCATTTAGACATTTTTTACTTTTCTATGTTAACTAATCATCTTGCTTTTATAGTAATCTTGTGCAACATTTTAATCAAGGTGTGCAACATTTTAATCAATAATAAAAATGTTAGATAAATACGTTCACATCACACATCATTATAAAGCTGTCCTGTATTTAGTGTATTAATGTATCCACTGCTTTTTCTGTATTAAAAAAAAAATCATTACAGTGTGTAAAGAGACTGATACAACTTCGACACGTGTGACTTTAAGAGCAGTTTAAAAATGAATAAACTGACCAGAGTGTGTACCGGATATGGATTATAATTGTCTGAAAACGCAGAGGACTGTTACGCAATTTAGCTTGAAGTGCTATTAATTCCTCGTCATTTGAAAAATCTCATTGCAGTCTGAAAAATCTCAGGAAAGCTAAGCGTTTAAAATGGTTTAGGAGGAACAAAAAGTCTTGGAACTACTACTGATCGCTAATACCAGCGCGAATAAATGAATGAATGATTGATGTGTTTGTTACTGAAGCATCTGTTTAAAAAGCAGAAAGGAAAGTGCCTGTTTTTTCTCTCTACGAATCTTTTTTTAAGAAAAAGTTATATGACTGAATATGCTCTAGACAATCCAAATAGACTTAACAAAAAACTGAACGTCTGATAATTATTAAGTATTTTTATTTAACCCCTTAATAATCAAGAACATGAAACTATTTTTCAATTAAATAATTTCGAACTTTAAAATGTAAAATTTTGAACTTACCAGTGTCCAAGTCATACAATACTGCAATTTAATTTTTTTCTGAATATGATATCAGTTTTACAGTTTGTATCTCGCAGGATACATAACCCACTAAAGTGTTAAATTAAAGTATAGTCTGCTTATGTATATTTACAATGTGACTATACTTTTATTAAGCGCAGTTTGATTAACAGATCAAAGCGCCTGGACCAAGAAAGAGAAGCATTGTGATTTTTTTTAAACGCTTAAAACTGTCCATAATACCTCTACCTCTATCTTGTTGTTAAATATGTAGATAGAGGTGGCGGTAAAATTACTCAGGTTCAAGTTCATTTCCAGTTTGTGATCGTAGTGTGCCTCCTAGCGACGGGTGTCACACACACACACACACACACACACACCAATCACAGACTATACGAAGCAGCTATGGGACGGGTGTGTGTGTGTGTGTGTGTGTGTGTGTGTGTGTGTGTGTGTGTGCGTATGTGTGGAAACTCAATAACGTTACATGATACGTTACGATGTTACAACAACGCGGATTTGTATCAAACGTGTTTATCCTTCAAGCCAGTGTAACACCTCTGTAGCGCAGAAAAACTTCAACACCAGAAGAAAAAAAAAAGATAGTCCTGGCGTTTCCCCATAACCTCTACAGTCCCAAGCATGTTTAAGACTCTATTACAGCCTATAATAGAGAACACACTTCGTGTGACGGAGGATTTAATCAGTAAGCACTTTTTGTGATTTGTTCTTCCAAAACGTTGCTGTGTATGGGTTTTTACAGTTTTAATAAAGTTGCGTTCCTGTAGAGATCGATTTAATAGGTGAAATTATAGTGCAACGTCGTTACCTTAAAGTAACCAGGTAATACAGTGTTTAAGTAATAACTGAAGTAAAACAGAAATTGTACTGTGTGTCCCAGTGCGTATATTTAGTAATGGAGCGTGAATAAATGATTATGTGGCAAATCAAGTGTTATTCCTTTTGAAAATGAACTCGGAGTGATCTACGGAATCACTATTTTCTGATCATTCCTTGTTATGATTTACCACTGGAAATAAAAAATTTTTAAAAACGAGTGATTATAGATTAGATTAGGCGCATTTGTCCCTGCTGTATAGTTTCATAAAAACGGAGCAGCGTCTTTCCTCCCGGCTTCAGCGCTGCTTGTTACGGCGCACGCGGCGCGTGTAAACAGTCAGACACGAGATTTTTTTTTCCCAATCAAAATGCACTTCCACTTTTTTTTTTTTTGAAATTCTTCCAAAAACAGCGCGCGAGGAGGGGATAATTCTGCCACTCGCAGTCAGCCTTGTCAGAGACAGAAGCATGCGTACCTACCGTAGTCCGGTACCTTAACGCCTCTTAGGTGGCCGGTGAATACTGTGGCACGTGCGTGCAAAGAAATTAACGCTATAAAAACTTTCCCATTTTCAAAAAAGCGGCAATTGGGACAAAACTTTCAATTTATTTATTTTTTTTTACTTGGCGCAAAAAAAAAAAGCTACGCGTAAAGGTACTGCCGAGTGGAAAGGCTCGCTGCACGCGCTCCCCGGTGAAGTCCACTTGACCGCGAGCTGCGCTGTCCGCCGTCCGGTGTCATGCTGTCCGTTACGGGGTTTTGCCTTCTTTACGGAATATTACAACACCGGACCAAGAAAAGATGAAGCTGCACAAGAAGTGCACAACACAGAGTATACTTACGCGAAAAATCCCGTTTGCTTAAGTGCTGGGGTTTGCCTTGCTTGCGGCGAGACATGGTGGTTGGCGGCGGCGTTCAGCTCGGTTCACATCGGGAGAGCCGGGTTAGCGGGGAGACTCCAGAGAAAATATCTTCATCAATGCCTTTGACATCCAAAATAAATTAGAAATAATACAAAGATGGCGCGAGGAAGATGGATTGTGGGATAGCCGTCATGGCTTTTTTTGAAAAGAGAGAGGGAGAGAGAGGGAGAGAGAGAGAGATGAAAAAAATGGCAAAAGCCCCCCTGAGCTGCAAGTTCAAGTGCGGACGTGACGTCCCTGCGAACTTGAACGTCAGGAGATGGATGGACACAGACATACAAAACATGGGCAGGGCAAAACCGGGGAGTGGGAGGAGGGAGTGGAAATAACAAAACCAATGGACACTCATTAGGGGCTGGACATGAAAAATAGACCCGGAGAAGCCAATGGACAGAGAGATCAGGGGGCCGGACAAGAGGCGAGAGAGAGCGAGAGAAAGAGAGAGAGAGAGGTGTTTAATGAAAGCAGCGTGCACATTGTGTGTATGTGTGTGTGTGTGTGTTCGTGTGCAGGGGGTGGACGTAGGCACACAGACCACGAAAAGCCAATGGACATGGGGGGGCTGGACATGCGAAATGGAAGGGGAGGGGGAAGAGAAACCTTTAATATAAACGGCTTCAGTGGACACCGATCGGGGCTACTGAGTAGGTACACATTCGGCTCGTGCTCTGGATGAAGTGCACACCAGACCGTGCACTTCCTTCAAAAATGAAAGAAAGCGACAGGGCTTAGAGTACACCCAAACAGCACAGCAAGCGCCAACAGGACAGACAGGTTCTAGGCGTGTTATGACCCAGACACGCGCCCCAGGAACCCCTCCAAAAACAGAGTCAATAATGCCTATACTAATGCGTCAACTTACCTAAAATCGAACTGAGATGTGTAGGTGGGGCATACTACAAATACTACACAAGCAAAGTTTTTAAAACACACACAACACGGTGACGAATATATCACGGGAGCAGCCCACTAAAAAAGGGGGGCCGCGGTAATAAGTTTCAGATGTGTTCGGGTCAAGACAGCACTGGAGGAGAGGGAGGTGTGTGTGTGTGTGGGGGGGGGGGGGTGTTGTTCATTTAGGCTTTTCAACTCCGCGCGGATTTTGGTTATAATATTCTCA
>JAQQZT010000039.1:13885491-13895897 GCA_030068275.1 Clarias platycephalus | reverse complement strand
TGTTCATGTAGTCTTTTCAACTGCGCGCGGATTTTGGTTATAAGATGCTCAAAACCGCGCCAGAGCATTCTAAATAATGATACGTAAAGAGCGTATAACAAAGGCGATGACTAGAAAAGGCTTCCATACGAGGTGGGAGGAAGAGAGAGAGACACTCATCTGTGCTCAACTAGCACAAGTACGAGTAGACTCAAGCGAGCGCGCGACACAGAGAATCACGGGAACGAATAACCGAGGACAGTCTGCTGGGGAAGGGAGGAAAGAAATAAATGGGTGATTCTGAGAAAGCAGAGGATCTGCGGCTGGAAGGGGAATCTCCGAGATAATGTGTGGCCAGTGAGTGAGTGAAAATGTTTTGTGTGGTGTCTTTCGTTTTTGGACGAATATCGATCGGCGCGCGCGCGTAGCTTTGCGTTATCTACAGCAGCAATAAGTGTCAAGCCCCATCCGAAAGTGTCACTGGGTTTGGATAAGACCCTCGTCACACAAGATAGACAGGTCATGCTCGCCAAGTGATATGTGGAGCGGAGTTAACTTTGTTAATGCACTAAAAAAAGATTATGGCATGTCATGCATTTTGAGGAAATGTAACAGATTATGGCAATATATACATACAGTATATAGACATATCGATGTATAAAATTGTCCTGCAAACACGAGCAGGGCAGACTTAAAACTTCCGATCATTGTTACTTAAATGATTCTCACGTTGGCTACTCGTGTGCATTTCCCAACTGCTATGCTCTGGTGATGGAGTGGCGTGATGGTCTGTCGGCAGCGACCACATTAGACAACTTTGCTTCCTGTAAGCTTTCCGACTGGCGCTCATTACTTTGCGTAACGGACACGAAACACATCTCTGTCTGACCCATGGGCTGTATACCGTGTGTAACCATAGACTTGATGGTCTGTCAAATGGCTACGTTGCCCGCTTTGAGATGCGTGTCCTGAAACCATTTAGACATTTAGTATTTCCATCGCGAGTGTGCAAAGTCGCACCGAAACCGAAGGATGCGTATTGTATGCATTCAAAAATACAGCATTAAACAGAATTCATGGTAGTTTTTTTTTCACAACGCCCGCTGTCGCGTTGCGCAAAAACCACCACATATCATGGTTTAACTGCGTTGACGCTTTTTGTGCCTTTCGCATGGTCTTATAACATGCATGGTCTAGCTGGTGTTGTACACCTCGGATCAACTTGCATCTTGTAGCCGACAGTGGTAATTAGAAACATCGAGTGTTTATATTGTACTTCGTTCTCACGCGAGCCCACAGCTCATAAGCAGCGACCACTGATCAAAGCGAATCAAGCACTACACCTCCTGCCGAGGATTGGAGGGTGTATGAGCAGACCAATCCCGCACGGGAAAGAAGAATCTCAATATGTAAACGACTGTGCGACTGATCCCATCACGCATCAGCCGGCCGACGGTAAATATACTGGAATATCCGTCTCGCGAGGACAGAGTTGTCGCTGTCATTATAGACCTTAATAGTGTGTGTGTGTGTGTGTGTGCGTGCGTGCGTGCGTGTGTAAGAGAGAGAGAGAGAGAGAGAGACACGATGGATGACCGATGCTTATAAATAAACCCTTAAAGTTCTATTCACCGGGCCCTGAGCAGGACATTTGAACTGCTGCAGTCAGATTTACTGCAACTCCCACTTTCATGATAGATTTTGCCTAAAAGTACACTTAGATTTACTTTTCATTATAATCTCCAATAGTCGGTCGTACATAACATGGACAAATAAATGAATATTAAAAATAAAAATCATTACAACGTGTACAGGCTAAGTCGCATGTCTTCCATGCACTCTGATCGTGTTTCATTTCTTTTCATATGCATAATTCATATGCATCAGTTCATTAGAGACTACATTTCACTGAAATTGTTACCATTTACCGTACAGCGATTAAACCCGCAGGCGTGTTTTATTTGAGCATGAATTTCATGTGTCTGTTTCATGGAAATGGACCGGATAGGTAAATGTACAAATGTAATATATGGTTTGAATAGAGTATTTAAATATTTTTACCTTAATTAAACCCTAACTAAATTTGCATCATGTGTTTCCAATGCTTAAATTTCGGTCCTTATTTTCGTGTCTTTAGCATTTTTTTTTTTACATAAGGATGGCTCAGAAACAAGTAGTTAGAATATTGATGCATTGAACATTCTGTTAAAAACGGGTCTATTTATAGTTGGAAATGGTAATACATCCTGAAGCATCCTGATACATCATCAATGAACTGGAATGCTCAGTCAGTCCAGTTCGTTGGGTTGGTTAAGTCGGCAGAGCTCAATCATCTTTTATCACACTTACCAGGTGTATATCATGCTATTACTGATTGCAAATGAGGCATAAAAGTTGGCACAGCCCATCCTGCTATTAAATTAACTAACCCAACTTTAAACAGGGGAGGAGCCTAATTTGTGATATGATAGACTGCATTCATGAATGGATATTATGGGGGGGAAATACGGTTTATTTGAATGTACTGCTTGTTGTGAAATATGTAAAATACTGCAACTTCTGTCAATAGTAATAGCAACAACAACAACAACAACAACAACAATACTAATAATAATATTAATAATCATAAAATTATTATTATTATTATTATTATTGATAATTTTGAAAAAAAAATCTAGAAATATAAAATATTTGTATTTAAATAATATTTGTTTTAATGTAGTCTACTTGGCATAAGTAAACGTTTGATTGATTGCTTGCTTGATTGATTGATTATAATTATCTCTTGCCATCTTTTGTTGTTAAAAAATCACAATGAACCTTAAACACCGCCAAAATTATTAGTTCATGCAAGCCGATGCTATTTTCACGCCAGAACAGTCAATTAGTAGATAAGCATAGTTCGTACATATATATATATATTGTGTCTCTTTAATGTGTTTGTGGTCGTTCTTAAAAATAAGAACGCAATTTAAGAGCTGTTTTAAAGACTGAGTTGGAGAACAGACCCATTATATAGTTAAAGCAATAAGGACTTGATGGTTGTCCTGAACGACATTTTATTTGGGGATTTCAGAGTGCTGAAAATGGTGATTAGGCCTACCTTTGGCAGCTTGTAAACCCGTGACAAATACCTTAATAGTTCTATTTTCAATCACACATGAATTGAGCGGATTGAGTATTAAGATAAAGGGTCTACAAATATCCTGGGAGTTAAATGAGAGACGTGAAAATCAGGAAAACGTGAAATTCTATATGGTGCTCGTCTTAGCCCGTGAGCAGAAAATGGAAACCTTTTAACCACCTTAAGCCAAAGTAGTGGATGCGATTCTCGCTTCAAAGGGAGGGAAAAGAGGTGGAATAGGAATTATCTTTAAAAATCCCTTGTAAGTCATGCCATGGCTTTATGAAGAAATTTCAAGCCTTAGCGGAGACATTCGCAGAGACTGAAAATTAATATTAATAGGTAGATTTCATGATGGCATTATCACAGGGAGCGATGTGTGGGCATGCCATCTGGGTTTTGGCAGGTATTAGATGTAATCAAATGGATTAGGGGTCTGTGGGAAAAAATATATATATATATAAAAGTGAGCACTGGTTGCTATAGATTAAAAAATCAACGGCGTGTCTCTGTAGAATGAGACAGACACAGACGGATAGTAGATGGAAAAAGACAGACAGACAGACAGACAGAATGACCGACAAAAACTGAGCGAGAGATAAGGAGGAACAAAAGTTGCGTTTTATCGTTCGCTTTGAATGATCTTACATCTGAACACTTTGTTCAGATCTTCAAATTATTACTTTTCGGAATTAAAAAATGACAGTTTGTTTTGGCATTTAAACAACTCTCAGATCAGTGGGATCAGTCTTGCACCCAGAATGCTTAGTACAAGCTAAGACATGCCCATATTTATTTGCTGTGATCGTTAAATCGTTGTTAATTTTACACTAAATGGTAGTTATGATGATGAACATGGAGACCAAGATGGTACACTCGGGATTCTGGTGTTTGTCTGTAGGCCTACTGTAAAGACTTGCTTTGTTCCTTATTCCTTTGAACCTGTTTAAACACCAAACTATAATTGATTTTGTACAAATGAAATCAGATATATTATCATACTATCCTGTTTAGTAATTTAATTTAGACATCTTATTTCCCAATGACTAGAATTTGGGTTTTAGGATAGATTCATATCTCAATTCTCTCAATCATAGAAACTTGTACTTTTATAAAGAATTTCTTAAAATCAGAACAAATCCAATGCTATTTTTCACGAAAATGGAGTAAGTGTTATCGTACATGGTGGAATTTAATTGCAGTCGCCGATGGTAAAACAAACGGATTTGATGGCACGGGGTATCAGACTACCGATCGGTCGTGATCCAAGCCCCCTCTAGTGACTAAATATATTATGACAAGCTCTATATTCATTATTCCCATTTAGTTGCAACCCACAATAAAGTACTACCGTGTTAGGATTCACAGCAACCCGCTGCCATATCCACAGTGCTGACAATCGTAGAGCGTTATCGTCCTCTTGATAAAGATGCCGTATAGACTGAAGATAAAAAAATAAAATAAAAACATATATACATTTCTAATCGGCTATGGTAGCTTACGCTTTGTAGCACTTCCTGACCACATACAGCACTCTGTCCAAGCTATGCACAGTCTGAAAATTCTATTAAATAGAGACTTTTCTGATTTATTTTATTTATCCTTAATCTCGCCTGTACTTATTCTAAATATATAATGTACTGCTGAAAGCACAAAGGACACTTACATACGTAGACTATTATTATTATTATTATTATTATTATTATTATTATTATATGTTGCTTTGTGATTTATTAATACTATGGCAAAAGTAAATTTGCTTTTGGACTAAATTTAAAAGATATAATAAAGTTAAAAACTGAAACTCTTTTCAGTATTTTCCGCACTATCGAACTAGATATGGTGCTTAAGGATTAAAATTAGGTGGAATGTAAAAATTACTTTCCAGGTTAAAAAAAAAACCAACAACTCTGGTTCAAATAGTAGTGTAACTCTATTCTGAGAACAACTAATTTAAAAAATGTACCATTCATTTCCATTAAATGGTTCCTGAATATTTTCAACTAAATTGTTTCTGGATAAAAGTATGATGGAAGTGCTTAAGATTCGGTCCGAGATTCAGTACCATGGATAGCGCCAATTTCAATCGGACTTCAGAAAGCGATTCTGCTGTTCAGATTAAACATGACAAAAGAAGTAGGCACAAAAAGTATCATTTTAAATGCCTATAATATCTACTGAAATTGTCTAAATAACGTTTGCCACTTTCGTTGAAATTGACGCTTTTCTGTGCAAAAATAAATTCATTCAACAATTTAAAAATAGTACATGATGAAGAAACTAATATTTGAAATTAGTTTGTGATTTAGGATTATCAGTCGGATAATCCGATCCGATCTGTCAGCCCATTTTATCATTTTACCATCTGATCAACTCTGTTTTGTGCTAATGTTTAAAAGAAAGAGAGAGAGAAAGAACGATCTTAAACAAAGTGCACCAAGAATACTAACGATATTAATTAAAAAAGAGAGATCCTCAGGTCTTCTAATGCGACAATAAATATGATAACGTTTAGGCGAAAACAAATGCATAAACGAAAAAGGTGCATTGTGCCTTAACACAATACTTTACATTTACAAGACAACATTTCTTTGTTAACGGCTACTCTTTCTTACAAGTTATTTTACAACAATGACTCATAGGATTGCATCATTTCCAGTTTGACCGATCGGCTTGAGACCATCTCTCTCTCTCTCTCTCTCTCTCTCTCTCTCTTTGTTTCTGGTCAGTTGATTTGGTTAAATATTGTCTTGCTGCACTTATATCTCTGTCAGATTTACGAACAGTATTGAATTCCGCATTACTTATAAGTAGCAAAAGAACAGTACATTCTAAATGTAAATGCAATTAGAAAAGTAAAGTCTTAGTATTAGCATGGGTAACTTCGTAGAAACCGTACACAATACTGATGCAAGAATTTGCAACGTTGATGCAGCTCTGCTAGAAGCAGTTATTAACTTGCAGGCAGACCATGTCAAAAAAAAAAATCATGCAGTCAACTTAAGACAACAACCTTTCTTGTCCCTGTCTTAACGATCCGGACAACAGTGTGTACGCATCCACCCGAAATCCAACTTATACCTCGTACATCGGTGCTCCCAGGCTCGACAAATCCAGGCATACACTAGTAATTAACCAAATATTTTTACAGGCAGTAATAGAAAGAAATCTGACTGCATACAATATACAAAATGTAAGTTATAGGCAACTAAATCTCCGAAGTAAATACAGTACATTAACCACGCGATGGCGCCCCAATTTATTTTTCAAAATTTTACATAGTACATTTGCTTTTTCCAACTCCAAAGTACAAGTTTGGACACGCATTCTAATTCAATGTTTTTTGTTTATTGGTTTATTTTTTACATTCTCGAGCAATATTAAAGATTCCAAAACTATGAAATAACACATATGGAATTTTGTAATTGAGTAACAACAACAGCAGTCAATTGTTATTTTAAGCCAGGAAGGTCAACTGTTCTGGAATAGTTCTTGCAAAAACAGTATTGCAAAACCCATTAAGCACCATGATAAAACTGGTTCTGTATATCAAATACGTGAGATCTATCCATTGCATAATTACTGCAGTAAATAATATGGTTCAGCTGGCAACAAATTTGGGTTAAGAACTGAACTCCTTGGTCCTGGAGGAACGTTGTTTCGTTTCACTGTGTACTAACTGTATATGGTTGAAGTGACAATAAAGCCTACTTGAACTTGAACTTGAACTTGAAAAACGCATTATAAAAACTTTGAAGGATAGTAGTGAACCACTATCTTCAAGGAAGAAATTTGGTTTAAAAAACAAAAACAAAAAATACTGAATAAAAGTGATGGGAATCACTTAAAGGCTTAGTGAAATCAAATAATTAAATAACAACAGTAGAACACACAGCTATGTTTAATAAAGAAAGTAAGAACCTTTCTGCATGCAAAATTTGAAAAGACCTAATGGGATTGATATTAAACAGCTGTGTAGCCTTAAGAAAGCCTCTCATCAGTAAGGCTAATCAGGAGAAGATGTTTAAATTTGCTAGAGAGCATAAGGAATGAAATGTGGCGGAATGGAAAAATGTGGGTGCAGTGATATGATCTGGGGTTGCTTCTGTTGGTCAGGTTTAGGTTCAGCCACATTATGTACCCATAAATTAAGGTCAGCCTAATACCTGAATATACTGATTTTTTTTCTTTCTTCCCTGCTGGCTTAGGAATAGGAATATTCGAAAATGATGTTGCCAGGATTCATCAAGCTCAAATTGTGAAAGAGTGGGTCAGGGAGCATGAGACCTCATTTTGACACATGGTTTGGCCAGCACAGAGTCCAGACCGTAAACCCCTTGAGAATCTTTGAGATGTGCTGAAGAAGGTTTTACACAATGGTAATTAATGGATGGAAATAAATGTTATAAATAAATCAAAACAAAGCCTTGAACACCATCAAAGCAAGAGAGAATATAATAATGTGTGTGCTTGTTTATAATTTTTTTGGCTGAGCAGTGTATATGATATTATTGTAGCCTATTTATTATGATTTATTATTATTATTATCATTATTATTATTATTATTAATAATAATAATAATAATAATAATAATAATAATGTAAGCATAGCTCTATAATGACTATTTCAGCTTATATAAAGTGTAAGGAACCACCAGCAAAATGTAAACATTTCACATACTCCATCATTTAATAATTTTTGTTTGTTATATCTCTGCAATTTCCAGGAATAGGTAACTTATTATATTAGTACTATTCTGTATATTATGAAACCTACATGTACATCGGCAAGCCTTGTCAACAGCTGATGTTGTTATAGATGTCACAAATCTGATACTCAGCATCCGTAACAGTCCAATACCTGGATAAAAAAGGTGAATCAGATATCAGAAAAATCATCTTAGGTGTCAGTCGTAATGAATAGCAAATTACAAAAATTTCAATTGTATTTAAAAATGAAATGTGTTTTTGGAAATACAAATATTTACAATACTGTTTTTGCTTGTTTGCTTTAATCTATTACAATAAATATACAATATATAAAATATTTGTTGTGTTTATATTTTATAATCTATTACAAATCTATTATTAAGTGATGCATGTGTAAAAATGTTTAATCGTGAAACATTTTAGGAGTTTTAAAGAAAATAGTATTAGATGGATAGCAGCAGCATCTGATACTTAATATTTCAGATTCTTTTTTTTTTTTTTTTAGAAAAAAAGGTATTGTGCCATTTCTAAAAGCCTTTTACATAATTTACATAGAGTATTTCTCCAATCTTCAAGTACACCCAAATCAAATGTCTGTCTTTTCTTAGATGAAGAGACTTTCTTCTTAAATTTGTATCCTTATCCTTTTATCCTGGCTTTTTGCACTAATTTAAAGTAAAACTGAGCACCACTACATAATGTTAGTCTACCTGCATAACTAAAATTTGTTTGTCAGCCTAATGTCTTAAATATAGAATATAGTGTGTTTTCTCTGTGGACTGTAAGCCAATGATTCTGTCTTTTTTGTTCTGACTGTTTATTTTATCCTTTTCCTATTTTAAATGGTGATTGTTCATTCATCAAACTTTTTCTGAATAAATTAATATCTTATATTTGTTGTGCAATTTAAATGGCAATTAATAAACACAAGTTTTTCAAATACATTTGTTTTTGTATTAAATTATAATAAGTAAGGTACCGTAAATTTACAAGGTAATTTTTTACATTGCTTTATTTACATTTATTTACATTTGTTTTTTACATTGCATTATCAAAATATTATAAGGATTAGGAAGATTAAATTTTCATTCTCTCTCACTCATTCTCTATACAACATATCCTATACAGCATCCCAACTCTGGTCTTGGAATATGCTCTGCTTTCTCTGCTCCCAGCACATATTATTTAACTAATTAGCTATTTAACATCTTTTTCTGAATAGAAGTGGGTTTGGTAGGGCAGGGATTCCAGGACAAGGGTTGGGAAACACTGCTGTACATGGAAGCCTGGAACCTATCCCAGGGGATTTGGGCAGGGTACACCCTAGATGCCAATCCACTGTAGGGCATACAATCATGCACACACTCTCATATGTCAGTTATTAGCCTAAACTGCACGTCTTTGGAACGAGGGACGAAAACCCAGAGGAAACCCACCAAACATCTGGAGAACATGCAAACTTCACACCCACAGCTTTCTACATCATTCACCACATCACAGGTGCAGTTTTTAGTCACTGAACATCTTCATCACAGGTGATCCCTGCATAGAGCACATAACATCATCAAGGACTCCTTCCATCCCAGTCAAACCCTGTAACACGATTATCAGGAGGATATACTGTATAGGAATATTTGCACCAGAAGCACCAAAAGCAGGGCTAGCTTTTTCCACAACCATTACCTTGCTGAACTCTACACTACACCCTTAGGCCCCTAGTTTAATTCTTGTAATCAATCGCTTTATTGATATTGTGTAACTGATTTTGTTTGTTTGTTTGTTTGTTTGTTTTCTTCTGCTTTGTCCCTTCATGCTAGGGGTTATCACATCAAGATCTGGCAAAGGTTTTACACCTGATGTCCTTCCAGTCACAACACACCTAACTGCTCCAGGGTTGGGGCCAGCCTTGCATCTCAGTATACAATGGGAATATATTTGAGCAGTTGGGGTTAAGGACCTCGTTCAAGGGCCCAACAATGGTTATCTGGTGGTGGTGGAGCTCAAATCCACCACTGGCTCTATCCTAGGTTATATTCACATATATTTATATTATCATTTAATATGGTTATTGTATGAACAATGTGCTTATTTTCTATACATAATTATGATTAACTCTTGCATATTGTTTATACATATTATAGTTTTCTAGATATGCTACTGCATAACTTCACTGACCAAGGTCTTGTTATTTATTTGCTGCATGTTGTATAAACACAGGGGCCAAAAAGTATGTTAAAGTATAATATCTGGAAATGCCCAGATTCACAGTCTCTGGTTTACTTGTGTATATGCTAAATACAAGGATGTTGAATATTTTTTTAAACAAATGTATCAGAGCTGAATTTGTTACTGTACATGCAGAGATGATGTTCTTCAGGGCAATGAGTTTTTTAGGTTTGAGTCCAAAACACTACTGATTTCAAATGACCTAAAGAAAAGAAAAAAGACAACTGGTGTCACGTGTGATCCTATTAAATCTTCTATGTTTGCTTTCCAAGGCATAGAGGCATTTGCAATGGAGATCTATCTATCTATCTATCTATCTATCTATCTATCTATCTATCTATCTATCTATCTATCTATCTATCTATCTA
>JAQQZT010000039.1:13867591-13877655 GCA_030068275.1 Clarias platycephalus | reverse complement strand
GAAACAGCTGTCAACATCAGTCGAGGCCAGAACCGTCTTCATGGTAGAGTGAAACCGTCTCAAGACACCAGACGCATCCCAAGAGACACACAGGGCATCCAATATGACGAGATCTCCAACCAGAAGAAACTTTTAATATTAATATTGAATCTTGTTTGATGATCTAATTAATTGAAGTGTGAAATATGCAAAAAGGTACATTGGTGTAGTGCTAAGCACTGTCGGTTCCAGGTCTGATTCCTGCACCAAGTCTGTGTGCATGGAGTTTGCATAGTCTTCCTTGTGTTTGGTGAGTTTACTCTGGGTGCTCTGGTTTCCTCTCATAGTCCAAAGACATCCAAATTAGGCTAATTGGCATTCCCAAATTGCCTGTAGTGTGTGAAACAGGGCAAATATACATTTTCACAGTATTGTATTGGTGTCCGATCTAGGGTTTCCTGCCTTGCACCCAGTGTTCCTGGTATAGGCTTAGGATCCACTTACTCTGACCAAAATAATAGTTACTGAAGATGAATGAATGACAAACAAATTATTGGTAACCTCTCTGATTTTGTACCTAATGCTTTTACACCTGAACAAGTCTATGAGGCAGTTTTTTTTTTCTGTTTGAAATTTTTAAACAAAAACCAAAGTCGATGAGAGATCCACAGTTACACTGAGCAGCAGGCAACAGAATACACACAGCAGTAAACATACAATATATATAAGCCAAGTAATTTACTTGAATTTACGAATACATTGTGTATTTTTCTGATGTTTCTTGAATTACAGGTACCTAAGAATGTAGTAAATATAATATTCCGTCAGGTTAAATTATGTAAATGTCATAAAATCAGCGCAATAGATTAGCATATAAACGCACGAGCGCAGCCTGCCCTGCACTGCCTTGGAGGAGTTTCCGGTGCAGCAGAGTGAAGAGGAGTCGGGTATTCGCGCAAAGCCTGTCGGGATACCGTTGGCCGGTGGGCGCCATATTGGAGAGCAACTATTGTTATAAAAAGAGACGGGGCTGCTGTTAGCTGAGTTAATGTTTTCTTTAAGTGTGATTTAAAAATATTAGGCATTTTCTACGAAGGGTCATGAAAGAAATGTCAGCGTAAGTCAGTGCCGTACAAGAGCGGGATTTCTGTTGTGAATTTACTGCTGGAGATTTTGAAATAGTCGCGGCTATGCTAATTAGCCACCTAGCGTATTTTGTATTAGCTAGCGTGCAGAGAGAGAACATCAACAACCAAAATGTCCTTCATGAAAATAGTGTTCTTAATGATGAAAACGAGTGCTCAAAACACGAACGATGGAATCGATTTAGACTTAAATATGGGATGAAGTTTGTGTGGTTGATTTGAATTTAGGTAATATTAGATAATATTTATTTGTTTACTAGGCGACGCGGTTAGTTTGGATGAACGTTAGATCGGATAAGGGCGCTGATTTTAGCACCCCTGGACTGTCTGTTAATCAATTTAACCCGCCTCTGTAACATGTTTGATCCATTGTCGTTTGTTTGTTCACCATAGTTGGTTATGTGACAATGTTGTGATAACCGTTTGACAGTTTGAACTTGTTGGCCACAGCAAGCGACCCTTGACTAGCTATGGAGTTGGGCTAGCATCCTTATTACACAACCTCAAATCCGTGTTAGAAGTGTTTTCACTTTGGTTGTGATATGATGGTATAAAAGAAGCATGCTTTAGTGCACAAGTCTTCTTGATCTGTTGTTGTGTGTCACAGCCATGTGAGGAGATAATACAGTACATCAATTCATGTTTTTTTTTTTTTATTGTTTTTATTTATTTGTTTTGTTAACATTCAACAAGTGCAGTGACTACACAGCATGACAGGATGGGACAAATTTTGTATTGTAGTAGTTTTCCATATTCTTTTTGAATATTGTCTGTCTGACCCACAGACATCTAATTATTATATTCCCTTAGGTTGTTAATGTGTAAGGTGTGATGAGACTAAAAATATTATGGTATTCAAAAACTCTCAAAAGGGTGGGAAAAACAAAAGAAGAAATTTATTGAAATTTTTATTTTTTCACTTTACCCATGCTTGTATGTTTAGCAGATAAGAAAAGTCTGTCTGGTGCTTGCTTTTTTTTTCCTTTTTTTTTTAAGCACAACTTTATTTTGCATTATCAGTATTTATCACAGTGTTGTTATAAGCTGAGAGGCATTGAGAAAATTTGCCAAACAGTCACAGATGAAGAAAAATCCCAAACAATAAGCAGTTTGCATGGGAGTGAGCAGCATTGCTTAGCCAGTGTGTTAGTAGTTGTTTGGGTTAGGGCTCGACACCAAAGTCATCCTCTTCTGTTCGCTTAATAGCAATCCTCTATAAGGAAATTACAAACATACTCGGAGTGAGTTTTTGCAGTAGTATGATTTATTGTTGATTTCAGAGGGAGGGAGATGTAAAAATCCATCCAACTGTGGCTCCACAAGAACCCTAATTTTCATATTTATTTATATATTCATTTTATTTTAGTTGACCATTTTTAGTCCAGTCTATTTTATGTTTAGTGCTGCTAACATTAAGTTCGAGGTCTAGATGATGTGTCCACCAAGACAGAACTCTTCCAGAAATGTTGTCGTGATCATCAGCATTTCTGTAATGGCAACTAACTAATTGGCAGCAGCAAGTAATTCGTTGTATATAACATTTTCTATAAATTATTTGTTTGATTAAATGGTTTATTCAACTTTAAATTGATAACTTCAGATGACACTAAATGTTATATATATTCATTTAAAAAACAATATATCTGGTATTTTAAACAGCTAACATGGATATAACTATTTTTGTCCCTCACTCCTATGGGTTTTTCCCCTCTTTTACTTCAGCAGTTCGGGAAATAATATGCTTGGTGGGCAGCAGCCTCAGAAACACTATGGCATCACATCCTCAATCAGCCTGGCCTTTCCCCGTGAAATCGACCACATGTACACCCAGAAACTCATAGAGGCCATGAAACCTTTTGGAGTGTTTGAGGATGAAGATGAGCTTAATCACAGGTGAGCGCTTTAAGGCAGAGAGAACAAATGAGATATTTTAATACTGTTTAAATGTTTGATGTTTTTCAGTGGCAGAACAAATACTTGATGTTTGTCTTAAAAGATGTTTAAGATCCCACAAAATTCTTTTATTTATTTAACATAAGCCATTTTTTGGCCTGATCATTGATCACTGGGATGGGTTCAGAAAAAGTGTCATTTATTGTAAGCTTTCTCCAAATTTTTACATTAAAAGTATTTTCCAAGCTACATATAAAGTTAATGTTTGTGTCCTAAAGGTGATGTTCTAAGCAAGCTTTTAAATAAGGTGTTTTTTTTTGTTTGTTTTTTTTGAACATGTAGTGCACTATGTAAGTTTGACAGCATCATGATTATCACCATTGGTCTAAACAATTTATGGGAGATGTGAAAGAAGAAAAAGACCAATTAAATATGTTGGATCCAAAATGTTTTAGTTCTCTAAATTACCTGTTTGCTTGTGATTTATATTTATAGCAAAGTGAAATAAATTTCACCCTCTGTGGTTTATGGAATTGGATTTTAAAGTTTGGTTATTTGGTCTGGCTGTATAAAATTGTAGGCTAATAAAATTTCTAGTTAATTGTACAGTAGGTGAGGTATCAAAATTCATGTGCGATTTCTAAAGCGATTTGTCTGCCCTTGATTAGTTGTATGAGCCAGTTAAGTTTTTTTTTTTTTTTCCTCCACACTGCATTAAATTTTTTTGGAAGGTACCATCATCTGCGGTTGTAATGCTGATTGACTGCCATGGTGATGAGTTGAGTTGAGTGGACTTATTATATGTATAACATGGTGTTTTCTAGCAAAGAAATAGAAAAGAGGGAAAACTAAAGAAAGGGGACCATACAGAGAGCCGTTAAATGCCAGTACCAAGCAGTGGTATTTCCAGAAACTTGTAGAGATCGATAATATTGATGTATGTATCCGTATCACCAGATACAGTGATGCTCACATTTCAGTGTAAAGTCAGGAATAACCCCCATTCTTAAAAGAACAAGTATCTTTTTAAACAATAATGTTAAAAAGCTAAGTGCTGGATTACCAATAATGTTAATCCAGCACTCTTTGAAAGATCAGTGGTAAAATTCAGTAACATTAAAGTCAGTTTAACTTTTCTTTGTGGTATCAACCCACAGCATGATAAACAAGACGAGAACACAGCAAGAACATGCTCTGATGAATGTTGTTGAAAATATCTTTCCGTCTTACTTCAGCTATCCAAGTCATTCAGCATCTCCCCGTCACCTTTGCAACCTGCTTTCCTTCGGGCCTTTTCCATTTCATAAGGGGGGAAAAAAACACACATCCAGTTGTCAATTTTGCTTCTAAAATGATCGTGAGACCTGCTCTGACAGTTCGTGATCCAGCAGTTTTGTCTTTGCATCGTGACACCGTTTACCAAAATCAAGCTACTCAACTTCAATACGCAGAGAATGTCTTTTTCACCAGCAGTGATACCAACACATAATTGACGTGCTGCTGTCGTCAACTCCGCAAGCTCAATACACAACTGTTTTTGGGTGGGCCGAGAAATATAGGACTGTACTGTAGCATGAAAGTAATTTTCATTGCTCTGATTTTAATGATCCAGTGACCAAGCTATTATTTAAGGATTATCATTTTTGTATTGATTGAAAGTTCCAACAAGCTACAAAATTAAGTGTCGCAATTACAGTTTACTGATAATGGTGGCAATTAAACTTTAGTGTTTTTCACTTACAGGCTTGCAGTTCTTGGTAAACTGAATTCATTTGTTAAAGAGTGGATTTCGGAGATCAGTGAATCAAAGGTAAACCTACCTACCTATCCCCCCGCTTTTTTTTTTCCCCCTAGATGAAAGAGTACTCTTTCCTAAATGAAATGTTTTCTATTTCAGAATCTGCCACCCTCAGCTGTAGCAAACGTTGGGGGCAAAATTTTTACCTTTGGGTCTTATAGACTGGGAGTGCACACAAAAGGTACACTTAACTCTTGATACGTGACTTGGAAAGCATCTTTAAATCAGACTATCTCACCAGTTGCGGCTTTTGATTATAATGAATCGACACCTTAAATTGTACAAATGTGCAGGTGCTGATATAGATGCCTTGTGTGTGGCACCCCGGCATGTCGAAAGGAGTGATTTTTTCACATCTTTTTTTGAAAAACTCAAACAGCACGATGAGATCAAGGATCTTCGGGTAAATCCTCCTCTTTACACTGTTTTCATATGTTTAGTTGGATATTATATCCTAATGTCTACAAGATGTTTTTTTATTATTATTTATTAGTTTTTATTTATTTGTATAAATATTTCCATTTCAGGCTGTAGAAGATGCATTTGTACCAGTGATCAAATTTAAGTTTGATGGGATTGAGGTAGAGTGGGTACAAAATAAAGATACGATTTTTATTTGTGTATACTGCAAACATTGTTCATGATTTTAATCTCAACCTCCTCTTCTACAGATTGATCTTCTTTTTGCAAGGCTTGCCCTGCAGTCAATCCCAGATAACCTGGACCTTAGAGGAGATTCGCTGCTCAGAAACCTGGATATTAGATGTATTCGCAGTTTAAATGGTAATTATTAAAAAATTTTCTGTATGTTCTTAACCTCATCAATTTTTACCACGTTGTTTGAAGTCGTTCTTTCGCCTAACCTGTCTTTTCTCTCAATGCCATATTCGGCAGGTTGTCGTGTTACTGATGAAATCCTGTACTTGGTGCCCAACAAAGAGAACTTCAGACTTACTCTACGGGCCATCAAACTGTGGGCTAAGCGTAAGCGTTAACTGGAACATTTCTTCCATTGCTCCTTGTGAATGCAGATTTTATATTGTAAAATTTACCTCTGTGACATGGTTTTGAAAAGTATCTGAAAATATTTTTATTTAACCCGCTATAAAAAAAAGTGAAATCTAGTTAACATCCACTAGGGGGCGCCAGAACACAGCTTATATAAACCCTCTTGGGCGCTTGAACTGTACTGATTTGCCTTTTTGTTGCTTGCATCTTTGGAGAGGGCTATTGCATATTATTACAGTGTGTGCAATGTGTCAATGTTTTGAATCGTTTACAAACGCACTCACACAAATTTAAGTAATATTTAGATGTTCAATTTAGTGTTCATGCTTTTTTTTTTTTTTTTTTGTTTTGGTTTTTTTTTTTTTTCTTTCTTTCTTTCTTCGAATCTCTTCCCAGGTCGTGGGATCTACTCCAACATGCTTGGATTCCTTGGTGGTGTGTCTTGGGCCATGCTGGTAGCCAGAACCTGTCAACTTTACCCAAATGCTGTGGCTGCCACACTTGTGCACAAATTTTTCCTCGTCTTCTCCAAATGGTATGACTCTAAAAATTTATGTTTCACGAGCCGTATATTTATTACAGTTTATAACTTTTAATACTTATTGATCATATGCGTTTTAATTAAGCACATTTCTTCTAAAGTAGTGGAAGTATGGAAAAGGTATAACTTCATGCTACCAGAGATTTTCACAATACAGAAAATATCACAATATTACGTTAACATTGACATTTACTTAAATATATTGTCTAAATATTAAATTAATAAGTGAGTAAATAAACCACAATAAAAATGCATACATTGATATTCAACTGCAGAAATACTCTATTAATATTAGTCTTACAGGTACAGTTTATTTAAAAAATATTCTCAACTTTGGACTGACCTTGCACTCTCTCTCAATTTTTGATAGGCACATGCCTCTGCTTTTCATTAAAAAAAAAAATTCTAATTTTCACTTTTGTCACTTGCAGTTTTACAGAAGCCACAGCATAATTTTCAACGTTGCTGTAGTTTCATTAAGAGAGCAGTGCAGGCTGAACCTTATTTAATTTTTAATATAGACTCTATTAGGGGTTAAACGGTACATCAGAAAAGACATTGCTGTTTCACATACAAAAATTGACATGGAACTGTGCAATTTACAACTTGTGTCTGTGTTCTATTAATTATGCATTTTATGGGCTTGCACTGCAATGGTTTGAACACCAGAGGTCTGCCGATCACATAGACTGGCAGGTTATTTTCTACACAACCACAGTGCAACAGCTAAAAAGAGCTATCTTGGTGTCTTTCATATGATACCAGCCCTCCTGTGATCTACTTCACTGAAGAATATTTCCGTAGAAATTGGTCAGTGTTTGTGGAATGAGGAGGACTTCTAATTCTCCTTAAATTGACACCTTGCTCTGTTTAAGATGTTCTACAATCCAGACAAAATAGCATGTTTTATTTGTTATACTAAGATATACAAGACTTTTCAGTTAACACATTTCTTTATTAAAATTTGGTTTGCATTGAATCATAAAGCCAGTGTCACAGTCTGAACCAAATCATGATGGGAATGCATTATTACACCTCTAGATACTAAAAGTGTGAACATTTTCTAGCTTTTTCCCCCCTTTGGTCTTTTTCATGGCATGGATTTGTCTGGGCACAAATTCTGCAAAATACTGCATGGTTTTTCTGCATGAATGAACCATGTTGAACTTAACTGCACTTTACTACGTCTTTAAGAAGACCTTTCCATCTCATCATGAATGTGCTAAATAAGGTTGAGATTCATAGACTGTGCAGTTTACCAAAGGAAAAAAAACTAAGTTGGGAAAACTGTTTGGTGACACAAATCACAAGTTATTTATGTGTACTGAGCCACATTGAAAGTCAGTAAGGTCACATATTTACTCATTTCGCTAGTAACTCATTTAGCTGGTGTCCCTGATAAATTGAGGTCACTGCACATGATTTGATGTGTAATTTGTGGGAAAGTAGTTACTGGACTTGGTAGATATCTCGCTTTATGTACATATTTATGGGTCTGTTTGTTTATTGCTCATCAGGGAGTGGCCAAACCCTGTGCTTTTAAAGCAACCTGAAGATAGTAACTTGAATCTGCCAGTCTGGGACCCACGGGTAAGCCCATGTTTGATAAACAAGTACACCTGAAGACTAAGAATGAAAGCTTGAACATACTTTATATTACACCCACTCTGACTTATCTGACTTATGTTTTGCCCCTAGGTAAACCCATCGGACAGGTACCATTTGATGCCGATTATCACACCTGCATATCCCCAGCAGAATTCTACCTACAACGTGTCCACCTCCACTCGTACCATCATGAGCGAAGAGTTCAAATATGGTTTGTTTTAAGTGAATGCAAACATGCACAACTGCAATAGCTCTCAAACTTTTTGTAGCTTTTTTCATGCATCCCTCAATGCAGATATATTTCCTTATGATAATTAAATGTGAACAGGTTTTTAATTTTTTTTAATTTTTTTTTTAAGAACCATGCACCTGTTTTAATTTAAAAATTTTCCACAAATGCGATACATTATTGGATGGCTGTTTTCCAGTTATTGAGACCAAATGGGCTAAGAACTGACCTCGCTGACCTTACTAGCTTTCATAATTGAGAATTGTGATCATAACAGTAAATAAAAATATAGCTTGTTAAATACACACTAAATGATTCTATCCATGGCTGTGCATCCGAGACTCCTGGGGTAGCCAAGCCCCATTTTGGAAACACTAATCTTATTTACAGTACATTTACATTTGTTTTCTTCTCTCAGGCCTTACAGTTACAGATGAAATCCTTCAGGGTAAGGCTGAATGGTCCAAGTTGTTCGAGCCACCAAACTTTTTTCAAAAATACAAGTATGTATAATAAAATACGATTTTCTGGTTTTTTTTTTTGGCTTTTTACTGATTTGGTTGCATATATACTGAAACCTTATAACTAATTAAATTGCGTATGGGTTTTTTTTTTTTTTTTGTTTGTTTGTTTTTTTGCAATCCCTTCCCCCTCGCGCACACATTTTTCTTTATCATACAGACATTACATTGTGCTTACTGCCAGTGCCTCCACAGAGGAGAACCACCTTGAATGGTAAATAATAGTCTTTTTGGAAATTTAAAATGCTTATGAAGAGACACTGAATAACACTGATGGTCCTATTCATGAGCCCATCTTCTTTTTTTAGGGTTGGTTTGGTTGAGTCGAAGATTAGAGTCCTGGTTGGCAATTTGGAGCGAAATGAGTACATCACTCTTGCTCACGTGAATCCACAGTCTTTTCCCTGGTCGAAGGAGAGTCGTAGTGAGTAAGTGTCCTTCACGTAAGGTTCACACATCATTCAAAACCTTATTGAAGTCATCTTGTGTTTAAATGGCTCAAGTCATGTCATATGCTTATTTGTGAGGCTTTTATTTGTTTTTACAGAAATGACTTCATTTCGATGTGGTTCATTGGAATAATTTTCAAAAAGTTAGAGAATGCTGACTGTGTGAACATTGATCTGACATATGACATCCAGTCCTTTACAGACACTGGTAATTATTTTTATCTTTACTTTTTTTAAATACAGTGGAACCCTGGATTGCGAGCATAATTTGTTCCGGAAGCGTGCTTGTATATCAACACTTGTATATCAAAGTGAATTTCCCTCATAGGAAATAATGGAAACAGGGACGATTCGTTCCACAACCCAAAAATATTGATAAATTTAAGTAATAATAAAACAAATTAACCTGCACTTCATCCAACCAAGAATCACGGCTGTAGTGATTGAGACGGGAGAGGAGGTAAGGGGGGGAATGGGGGCTTCTGTGTTGGATGGCTTTCACACACACCCACCAGTTTATCGATAGAGACTCACTCAACCAAGTGTGCTCGCTTGCAAATGTGCCATAGGACAAGTTACACACACACACACCGAATAAAGACTAAAGCCTCTATTTGGTAAACTGGTGCATGTGTGAGAAAGTTGTCCTACACAGCAGCCTCCCCCTTCTCTGCAAGCTAGTGGGTGGGTGTCTGTGTGTGAGGAAGTATCTATCTGTAAATTGGTGAGCGTGAAAGTCGTCCTACACATGCAACCACAAAATAAGATGCTTTACGCGCGCACTAGTGATGCGCGGGTCGGGTATTTTTCCAACCCGCGGGTCCCGCTTTTATGAAATTATTTGACCCGCCCCAGCCCGCCCCGCACCACTGTATCTATTTTTACAACCCGCC
>JAQQZT010000039.1:13834833-13865167 GCA_030068275.1 Clarias platycephalus | reverse complement strand
CCATCTCCACATCATTGCATTCAGTTTTTATTCACAATTTGTTTAGTGTCCCAACTTTTTTGGAATCCGGTATGTATGTATATATGTATGTATGTATAAAAATATCTATTAAAATCTCTTCTGAACAGGACGGTCATGCTATTACAAAGCCTATGCCCATTCCCACTATCGACACATCAAGGACACAGGTATTTGCCATTTTGGGATTTTTGTCATTCATCCAAATACAAAATAAAGCAGATTGTATGACGTCTGTATATGTGTGACTTTTCAGAGACTGCCCAGTAAAGAACTGCCAGATGCGTCTTCACCAGTACCTACAAGCAACCTGCGTGTCATTAAGAACTCAATCAGACTCACTCTTAACCGATAGCAATGAACCCTCCATATGTAATGGTAAATGGGTCAGCCATTCCAGGATTTCTTTTTCCCCAATCTTAAGTTACCATCATTCAGACTGTTCCTGGAGGCTAATTGAGAGAGCCAGGCAACCTGTGGACAGCATCAAAGCTTTTAATTACAAGCTGCCACAGGTGCTCGTCTGATCTTCCTTGAGACATTGTAAAACATCAGTATATCAGTATAAAGTATTAGACTTTTTTTTTTTTTTTTTACATCAATATACTGCCTCAATGTGTCAAATACTTGCTAAATGGACACCGGAACATGTTTTCAAATGTAACTTGTACAGTAGTTGTAGTTTGTAAATAATGTCTTTAAAGTCATTGTTAATCTTTCTATACCATTCTGTTGTTTTTACTAACAAAAAAAAAAAGTTTAAAAAAAAATTGTTTTTGTGTAAAAAAAAAAAAAGTTTTCTTCCCCCTTTTTTTTCACTTCTCAGTCTTTTGCTATGACTTGTCATGGTTTTGAATAGTCTTTAACCCAGGACATTTTTGAAGGCTGAGTGTGATCTGAGTGGGCCTGCCTCATCCTAAACATGACCTATTTACCGACATTGACCCCCTGACCTAGCATATGTGTTTACCGCTTCTGCAACAAAATGTGAAGGCTAAGGTTAGATATACTTTGTAAGGTCAGGAAGGACAGAGCAGGTTATGTTCAGTTTGTGTTTTGCAGAAATGAGTTATATTATTGCAGTATGAGCTTAGAGTGATGTCTGTCTGTCTGTCTGTCTGTCTGTCTCTGTCTGAGTGAGTGAGAGATTTATTCCCTGACTTTAGGGTTTGACCCCTGCACCTCCCATGGAGGTTTTGTTGGCAGCCGCATATTACTTCCAGCAAAATTAGATAAAAATTCAATGTCGTCCCCCCCCCCTCCCCCTACAAACCACTGCTCCCTCCATAGATGTACAGTTTAAAAAAAAGTATTAAAACGAGGCTTGCTACTCAGTTGGGGTTTCTTCACCTTTTATTTATTTGCTGATTTGTACTGAATAACTTTTATATTGCAGGCATTGCAGTTTGAGATTTCTTCAAACCTCAATTCCACCAACAGGTTTTGACATTTTGTGTTGAACTTGTTTTGGGGGGAAAATACAAACTATATATACACTTGTCTTTTTTTTTTTTTTTTTTCTTTGGTAGGGCAAAAGTTCTATTTCAATACGTATTTTTGTATATAATGTATTCTGCCTCATTGAAACTGAGACCATAAAAAGTTACAAAACCCCATAACGTCTGCTGTCCTCACTGCACATCAATTTGGTTATATACTCCGTAATTTCCACCGTGGTGCACTCGCACATCCATTTCCTCATAGGAAGTTTGGTGGAATCGTCCTGTCTTGCTCCTTTCGTCGCCCATTTCAGTAATAAACGCTGTTTTTTGCACAAACAGCAAAAACATAACGAGGATTGTGTTAAGGAGTGATTTTTTTTCTCTCTCTCTCTCCAATTCCCTTTTGTAGGCTGTAATATAAACAAAGCCGACTTCATGGGTGCGCCACTTGGTGTCTGTACTGTAAGTCGGATGAACTCCGGTGCCTGGTGACCATCTTGTGGTACCTCTCTTACTGACAATTTGCCATGCAAAGTTACTGAAGGTCGCGCCTAATGATCGGAATAAAGCTCTGTAGAAGAGACCGGTCCAGTAATGGCAGTAGCGAGTCTCTGATGTAGTTTAAGGTTATACTCTGCCGAATAAACACTCCCTTTAGACGTAGTTGTAGTTCACTAACCGAGTCATTTTAAATGTCATTTTTAAAATAGCATGGTCATGTAATAGCTTCTCCATACCCATGTTTGCGTTCTATGTTTACTCTGATCTTTTGCATTTACCGAATGTGTTTAGGTGGTTCGACTTCATCGCGTCGATTAAAGTTTTTTTTTTTTTTTTTTTACTATTTATAGGTTATTCGGCATGTATTTAGTTAAAGCGTGTTTAACTAAAATTATTTGTTTTCATTTTTTGTGTGATTTAATAGTCCGCGAATCTCTATCTATTTATTTTTCTATTGTCTGAAGTAAACTTCCTTGTTCTCGTTTTTCTGGGAGATTCCCGTTTCTCCGTGTAGGCGAATGACGTTACAGGGGGATTACCCTCGAGATGACGAAGGAACTGCAGAACGATTTCGGTCTTTTAAGCTTTTGTACGATGTTTACAACATTTCTAAAAGTATTATTTGCATACATTTAGCAAACGTCAAAATTCTAGACTACGAATAGGGTATACGAGTCTTGAACCGTCTTTCTACATTCATATAACTTTATCATGTCTAAAGGATTTATTTAATCCCTTGTGTCTGTTGATTAGGTTTCACTCTTACACACTTAAACAGCCTTAACAATTGGGTAGCTTAAAGTTTTGAGACATTTCATGAAAAACTACTAGATAAAGTTCTACGCGTTTGTAATGTAGCGGTTTGATTAGTGGGCGTGTTAGCCATTTTGGTACGCTTCGTTCTGATTGGTTGTGGATGAAGATGGTCGTGTCCTGGGCTGGGGAATTCCCGATACATGCTACTTGTGAGGTGACTGTCGAGTCTTTTCGTGCGCTCGGTTCAGTTTAACTATTTGACTCCCAATCAGTTCATTGCAAGTTTCATCAAAAATATTAGTCTCCTTTTGACGATAAAACAATTTATTATAATTAAATATAAAATTAAGCAAAGTACTCAGTATCGAGCCTGACAGACCTCTATATTGATATGATTTTGCAGCGGTGTGCATTTACCATGGATAATTCTTGTACTCCATTTGGATATTTATGTATACTTCCTAATACATCACGCCTATCATACACTCTTGCAACTTTCCTGCAAAGAACAGGCTCAAACGTACCGCTCAGTTGTACAACTCTCGTTATTCGGATTGTGATTTGTGAATACACTACGTCAGAGGATCATAAATACAGAGACCTGGTGTGTCACATGATCTGTTTGAATCGTCTTCTTATGAACGACTCTTCAGAAGTGTGAGAATCGACTCATTGTCGAGCGACTCGTCAGTACTTAACATCAGAGCGTTCATTCGTCACTCATTCAGTCGAGTCCATACACACGTAGGCTACTGTACACAGCTGTCAGGGGTGTCCACAAACATGGATGGTAAGTATGAAACTGTTTAATTTATATATATTTTTAATATATACAATTTTACCAATGTATTTGTTGTAACTTAATTTAAATCTATGTATAAACCATATTACTATAAAAATCAATATATGATTATGGTTAAGCTTGACAGCATCTCGTATGTAAAACTAGTTTACTTACTTTTAGTCATCTAGTGGAATTGGCAATTTGAAATGATGTTTGGTATCCAACAACTAAGAGTTGGTACGTTTATAACTAAACATTAACATACAAACTAATTAAACTACTTTAAGCCAAACGATTCTGAAAGTGTGAAGAGTTGATGAAATTTATGGCAGACACATCCGCAGAAGGAAATCAAAATGAGGAACATCTGTCAACTGCTTTCGACTTCAAGTTCCCATTAACAGAGTCCTTATCAAACTGTGCCTTGTTCCTTCCATGTACTGATTTCCTCTCGTCTTTTCTTGCACAGCTCATTTCCCTGTACTGAACAGTAAGTTAACAACTGCTAAAGATATGCCGAGTTTATCATTTGCTTCTAACTCTTGCTTATTTGCCTACTTTCCTCTTTCTTTTTTTAAACTCTGGGTAGCTTGCTGAGGTTGTAGTATAGGTCACTTCCTGTGTGTGTGTGTTGCATGCAGAACAGGTAGATGTGACTGAGGTCATCTGTGTGTAGGCACTGCTCTATAGCGCTTTCTACATGCGCCTGATGGAGATCTGGCCAGTACGCATCCTGGATGCAGACCTCAGCTCCCCTAGTGTTGATATTCTATATCCTACACTTGTCTAAAAGTCTACAGACAGAGATCTCAGTGGATTTTTTTTTTTTTTAAGAAAAAGACACATGAACAGGAACTGAGCATCTCATGCCATGCACAGCTGTGCCAAAACAGCTGCATGATAAAGCTTTGATAATCATAATCGTACCCTGTGGTCCACTGGCACATCAGAGGGCCTGTGAGCAGTGTATACAAACAGGTGTAGCAACGGGGAAATTATTTGATGTCGGCTGTGGTTACAATCAGGTTCTGAGGAAAAATACTGTGGTGCACAGATGTTTAGATCGTAAAAGTTTTGCAGGGTTTCTGCTGTTGTATCACCTTGGCTGCTTTCTGGCATGTAGGTTTCTCTGAAATCTTGTTATTTTGCTTTGATTTGAATGGGATCTGTCCATGTGTTCACTGTGTCTTTAAAAGTTGCTACTATGGCTCGGATTATTTGAATAAGCATTCAACTGTCTAAGCTCTGTTTTTTTCACCAATTAGTGGGAGAACCCTGTGTTCAGATCTTTGAACAACCCAAACAAAGAGGCATGCGCTTCAGGTATAAGTGTGAAGGCCGATCAGCAGGGAGCATACCTGGAGAAAGAAGTTCCGACAATAATAGGACTTATCCAAGCATCCAGGTATACAGCATACAACTCTTATTTCATATAGATTCCCATTCATTGGTCATCTTTATTAAACAGTGTTAGACATTTCTAAATTCTTTCCTCTTTGCCTTTAGATTCTGAACACCTGTGGAAGAGGAAAAGTGCGTGTATCACTGGTGACCAAAAATGAGCCATATAGGCCACACCCACATGACCTGGTGGGAAAAGACTGCAAGGATGGTTATTACGAGGCAGAATTCGGACCTGAACGCAGAGTTATTGCGTAAGTCAGAACTCCTTCTTAACTTACTGGAATCACAGACACTCTGGCTAAACACCAAGCATTCGATTTTATTTAATTTTACATTTTTAAATGCATGTTAAAGCAAAACAATCAAAATAAAATGCCTTTTTTTTTCTCTCATAACTTTTTATTTGGTATGTATGTATGTATGTATGTATGTATGTATGTATGTATGTATGTATAGATGGATGGATGGATGGATGGATGGATGGATGGGTTTACAGCAAATTATATTGCCATGCCCTGCTCCCTTGATGGATTTTCAATATTAAAATACCCTATGTCCACTTACTTCCTCCACACCACCATGCACATACTGTAACACTACACTTTTGAAAGTCTGTCCATCTTTGTTCAGTATCTAAATGTTTCTGAGAAGGATTGTCATGAGGGGATTCCCCTTGTATGCAAAACTTAAACCTGCAGTGTTTTGTCCAGTCACTGTCCACTACTCTGAATGTCTATCCTGTTATTTAACTCACTAGCATTTTTTCTAGGTCCGTGTTTTGATCTTTTTATTTTTATTTTTTAAATAGGTTCCAGAACCTAGGCATCCAGTGTGTAAGGAGGAGAGAGGTCAGGGATGCCATTTTGCAGAGAGTGACCCGAGGTCTCAACCCATTCACTGGTGAGGATCTATATATATTTTTAAGATACTTTTGATGTCATAGCACTTCTCTCCTTCTCTTCACAGTCTTACATTTTGTTGTAATATATGGATAATATCAGAACATTGTTCATACAAATTAGATGGACCTTAGCAGATATGACAGTGTAAATCACTACATCCTTTCTTTCACTCCTAATCTGGTTGTGTTTGAGCAACAGTGGTATCATTAGGAAAGAAAAAAAGTTTACTTCTCTTTTTAGTAATGCTGTTGCACAAGTGGCTGCGTTGTCACATGGCATGTGACCAGGGGAAATTTATTCAGTGCAGGAATAGAGGACTTTATTTATGCTGTGTAAAATATGAAGAGAAAGTTTATGTATATATACATTAATGCTTGTATTGTAATCTCGATATAAATATTAACAAAACTGAAAAACTACTGTACAAATCAATTAAAGTACAACACTAAAGAAAACGTGAGCCTCACCACAGTCAGCATGTCTTTGATGGTGCATTCTTAAACAAAATTATTATGTGTAAGACCATTATGATGCTCTTGGGTTTGTCCCTAAAAAGTCTGGTCCTGAAGTACCCCTCCCAAACCGCCCCGCCTTCTCAGGCACATTTTAGTGTTTTCTCTGCTATGAACACACCCACTTTAACTCAGGAAGCACAGTTGATTAGCTGAATTTAATTAAATCAGGTGTGTGGGGAAGAGCGTGCAGGACATGGTGTACTCTGGGAGCAGGATTTGAGACCTGCGCTAGAGAGAGTTCTTTCAAATATCACGTTGTGCATGTTCACAAAGATGTCTGCAGGATTGCTTTGTTATCGTTTTTCTTAATAGCAGAAAGGATGACTAAGGAATTGACACAGAACATAATAAAAGTAATAAGTAATAACAGCACTTAGGACCTTTTAACAACCTTTTTAGTGTATGTACAGAACAGAAGTATTACACTCTCATTTTGGTAATGTAGAAGCAACAGACCAGGTTGTCCTGTTATTACTTCCTCTTGTCCACTTCTTTAGACTTCAAGATAACTCTCACTTCTGCTGAGAGCTCAGTGTTTCCCAAACTAATTACACGGTCCACCCTTTTACTTCCTAAAAGCAACAGAATCTTTTGTGATCAAATACAGAATGGAGAGGACTCTGGCAATGTCTGTAAATACAATATATGTGAAACAAAACTCTTGGCTGCGTCACTGTATTAAAATGACTTTTGGTATTAGTTTGGATGTTTGGTCATGCGTGGAAGGGAGAGCTTGCCAGCTATGAGCTCACTTCGCTCATGGTGTCATGCGTTATTGGCCTTTTTGACTCATGTGATATGATGTATGGTTTTCAATTAGCGTTCGTCTAATATCTGTCTTGTATCTGAATGACATTTATGGTAGCGAGAGGAAAAACCTCAGTGAAGTGAGAGAAAAAAAAGTGCAGACAGAAGTGGCTGGAGATATGTGTGGGTCTGCAGTGTAGGTCTCCCTGTCCCTATGGCATCCTCCCATCTGCCCACATGCCTGTATCAACACCCACAAGCCGTGCATGTTTTGTAGAAGTGTTACTGTGTCCCTTTACACACACATACATATGCAAAACGGTGCACGCACATTCACCTCCTCATTTTCACACTCTGCCTCTGACTCTACACCCACTCACCCCTCCTACCCACTCTCATGTATCAGTGTGTCTACAAAGTCATCTTTCTATCTGTTTCTCCTTCTGTGCGTTCTACACTCTCCGTTTCTATATCTATCCACCTCTCCCTCTCATTTCTTTTTCCTCTTTGAGGCCTTGTGGTTTAAGCAGAGGCTGTGCTCCTAACGTCAGGTTAGCAGCCTCTTCACAGCAGAGTCGTCATCTGTCCTCGGCGCTTTCTTGATTTTTGGTTCTCTGTGATATTTCCACCTGCTGTGACCTCACCTCGGTTGTCAGCCGCACGTCACACTGCCCGTGGGCGGGATAGTCCACTGCGAGCGCTCTCCTGAAAGAGAGAATGAGTGGGCATGTGTGCACGCACTCAGAAACAACTTCACACGCATTTTGTATAGTGTGAGAGTGTCTGCATTTGTAGATGTGCGTGGGCACATCAGTGACTTACCCGGGGATACCGCTGAGTAGCGTTTGCAGCAGTATGACGTAGAAAGAGCGTCACTCTGATATTTTCAAGATAATCAGACTTTGAATGAATTTTTGGTCTGTCACATGACTCTGACTTTTAAAGTAGTGAGATTATACACAAGTGTAAAAGTGATGCATACTAACAAACTTGTTCGGTCTGTGTGTATTTGGTTGTGCAGTTCCTCGGGAGCAACTCTTGCAGACGGAGGAATACGACTTGAACGTGGTGCGTCTATGTTTCCAGGTCTTTTTACAAGATTCAACTGGATGCTACAGCATTGCGCTGACACCGATCACCTCCAATCCCATCTATGACAACCGTGAGTTGCCACAAAACACATCTCCTGTAGATCATGATAGATTTGGTAAAATTTTCATTACGACTTGTTAAAGCAATTAGTCTGCTGTGAACTTAAAATAAAAAAAATTTGCCTACATGTACAGTGGCTTGCATAAGTATTCACCCCTGTGCACCCCACTTTTCCATATTTCAACATGTTACAACTTAGAACCTAGAATCCTTAAATGAGATTATATTCAATGAATCTACACAAAACGGGTTATAATATTGAACAGATCATCTTGATACAGTATATAGTAAATACAGCATCACAAAGACAATGAGCCATCAAAACAAGTTTGGGAGAGGATTGTGAAAAATTATCGATCATGGTTTGGTTATAAAAAATAATAGCCCAAACTTGTCACACAGCATCTAAAATCTATTATTTTGGAAATTTAGAAATATGGCGAAAACAAAATCTCAATGTTGAGTCTGCTCAACAAAAGTTACTGACAGGTTAAGGAGCAGCAACAAAATGTTGTATAAAAAATAAAGGTTTCGAATAAAGCAAGGTGAACTTTGTGTTCTTCATTACTTCATGATGATGCCTTTACGTGTACATAATCATGAAGAATTTCAACATGGGTTAGAATTCACAGATGTCACAGAGCTGTAAATGGGACTTATCACATTACAGGAAGTAAGTATGGCCCCATTTAGCACTTCCTGAGCTGCTAGGTAGTGTGAGTACCGCGTATAAGCGGAAATCACTCTTTAGAGAGCTTTATGGACCAGTGTCACGTTGAGTAATGCGATAGAGCCAATGAAAATGTGTTATGTGTGTAATACCTGTGAGGTGAGTTCTTTTTGTTGTGGTCATTGACCGCGCATGAACAAGTGTAACTAAGAAACACTTCCCTAAAATAGATACTTTAATACACTTTAAACACTTAAAGAGGAAGTGTGACACAGCCCCACCCTCACATTATAAACCAGAACCTGCCAGTCTGCTGTATACTTTAATCATTCACTCATGTCCTTTCATAGCAAAAAGCTTGATCTTTTTGAGGTTCTGCTTATTTTTGAGGTTTGTGAATTTAAAAAGGTGCTCATCCAGAGTAGCCATTTGTTCCATCATTCTCAAGTGAGGTCATCACTTTTGGAGGCAAATCCAATAGGTTGCGACACACCAGTGAATTTATGTATAAATGTAGGCCACGTTAATGTACCATGCATTTAGACATAGTAAATTATATCTAAACAAAAAGCAAAAACGGAGCAAATCAGCCGGAAGAAAATAAGCTATCCAATCTAGGTTTCATCTTTTCACAGACTAAGGGAACAGAATATATAAATCAAACTGGTATCTATTTGTAAATTTCAATACTTTGTTGGATAACTGTCAGGGGGAAGCTTTTAAGGCAGTAGGACATTCTAATAATCACTTCAGAATAAAACACAGCCAGAAACTGAGATTGGAATTCCAAGTCACACCAAAGCTTATTCTCGTATTTTGATCTTATGGTTTTGTCATTTTAATGGACTCTCTGGCTTTTCTGCAGGTGCCCCAAACACCGCCGAGCTACGCATCTGCCGTGTCAACAAAAACAATGGCAGTGTAAAGGGCGGCGATGAGATCTTCCTGCTCTGTGACAAAGTGCAAAAAGGTAGAAACTGTTTTGGATGTATTATTAACAATTGAAAGACATTGACTTTTTCCCAAAGTGTTTAATTTTCTATCACTGTCCTCCTTTACCCATTCATCTATGTATCATTCCACTGCACTGTTCCTGTAATGGTCATACATTGAAAAACAATAGACTCATGCTTTTCTCATGCCACCATGTAACACTTTATTACATGAGTCATCATTCACCTCATCCTTCCATGCTTGCTCCATCACACTAGATGATATAGAAGTGCGCTTCTTCACCCAGACCTGGGAGGCTAGAGGGTCCTTCTCCCAGGCAGATGTGCACAGGCAGGTGGCTATCGTTTTCCGTACACCTGCCTACTGCGACACCTCCATCACATCTCCGGTCACTGTTCAGATGCAGCTGCGGCGCCCCACTGACCAGGAAGTGAGCGAACCAATGGAGTTTAGATACTTGCCTGATGACAAAGGTAAGACATTTTTTTCTCTTGCCTCACTTGATACAGAATGTCCACCATTACAGTTTTACACAAAATGTGTAAAATGTATATTAAAGTTGTTGCACATTGTCACATGCTTGGGATATGTCTGTTTCTTTCAGATCCATATGGATGTCGAGAAAAGAAGCGAAAAATTGAGACTTTAATGAAGTCCTTCCCCAGTTTCATGCCTGGAAGGATTAGCCCTGCGGTCAAAAAAGCACCATCTCAAACACCTATGATGCACCCAAGAATTAAAACTGGTGGGGAACTGAAATATATGCAACATTTTACAACATTTTAAGATATTTTCATGTTTATAAAGCATCACTCTCCATTGGTCTATCTCTTATCGTGCATGAATTTATCTTTCACAGAGCTGAATCCCTATGGAAAGCCTGCTCATCATGGTATAATGAGGCCAAATCAACAAATCATGTACAACAATACCTATCAGCCTCAACCTATGATGCCAGCCCCTTCAGTATCTCCAGCTCAAGTATCATTCGGTCAAGGTCAGTGGCCTAGTCCTAGTAGCAACCATGGGGCCAGTAATCAAGTGGGTATGTCACAGGTTAACCCAGTTCCCCCCCTAAGCACCTCTGGGGATGGTACAAACAGCCTCCCCTTACTGAGTTCAATAGATCTGGAGATTCTTGAACTTCAAGGTGCTTCTGCCACCCAGCCTCATCAGGAGCAGCTGGAGCATTCACAGCAGCCTCTCCACAGGAAAGAAACCGTGCCCACTAGTGAAAGCATCTGGAATAACTTTGCTCCCTCACAAGCATCCGGAACACAGAATGGGGCTGCAAACACAGGAGTGATGGATATGAATTACACATATTCCGATAGTCAGGAGAGAAATGAACTTCTTCATAGCCTAGTAGGCCCTCAGACAGCTCATAATTTAAAACAAGAGCCTCAAGGGCAAAGTACATTGGCAATGCTGGACCTTAACAATTCCACCATCTTCGACTGCACACAGTCTTACACCATGCTTAACTATCAACCGAATAACAACAGCAATCAGGAGGCCATAATAAATGCACCCGGCAGCAGAGCCAGTGGATCAGGACAAAGGAACACACAGAACCCATCCTACCCCCACACTGGCATGGTCCCAGAATCCTACTGGCCCTATAGCCAATATGGTGGCGAATAAGAGAATTTTTTTTTTTATTATTAACTATGGTTGATTAATAATATATGTATGTTGTTTTTAGAGTGAGTAACTGAACCTATATTTTTACAGTTTAGCTTTGCTTGGATGTTGTCTGAAATAATCTTAAATCTTTACAATTTAGTTTAGTCACTGTTGAGCCATTGAGTTTATGGTTATAGTGAATGATACTGTAGTAAGCAGTACAGGTAATCCCTGAGCAATTGCTGCCATACAAAATTACTCTAACAGTAAGCTTATTGGATGTCGAAAGCCATTACTGCGAACACCACTGTTATATTGAAAAGGCACCAACAATTAAATGTAAATAGATTTTGATAAACATATCTTTGAGAATCCTGGAAAACCTGTCCAAACTTTCTCAATTGTGAGGAAGTCATTCTGTTCTCTGGAACATGCAGGGACCCTCAGACCCTGTGTAATGGCTATGTCATATTAAACACACATTCTGTCTGAAGTTCTCAAATTGCTGGCTTAATCCTTCTCAAAAATGATCGAAGCTAAGTTATGCCTTTAAATGATACATGATGATATCTTTTTTTTTTTTTTTTTTAACTATTTACTGGAAAAGATTATATATGTTGATTGTGGTGTATGTGTGCTTGTTTCAGCTTCACATTGGAATCAATATGAGTTTTTTATCTAATGTAATGTTTTGTATTTTTATACAATAAAATGATTAAATATTCTTTGTGTATCCTTTTATGAAATAACACTGATTAAGAACTTTTTTCCTGCTGTGCAGATAAGAAAAAAAAAAAAAGCAGAAAGTAGCTGGCATAGGAAGCAAATGGCTTGCTTTGTAGTACTGATGTCCTCAAGAATTTTTTAATAAGCATGTTTATGCTCTTATTTGTCATACCCATTTAATGAGTCAATGAATTTGGCACTGTTCTATTTCAACAATTTCTTTGCAACAATGTCTAGTGGTATGTGATGTAACATGTGATGCGTTTTGGTTAGGCCATTTGCTTAAGCTCTTTTGCAATTCTGGATTGTTTGTATCACAGCTTTGAAGCAATCACAGTTCTTTTACTTTTTTTGTTTTTCCTTTGTTTGATAAACATTCTTAACTCTGTATAAAGTTATACAGCAGTATAGTTCCTCCGATGGACAAAAATCAACTCATGTAGAGACAGAAGAGTTTTCCAGACTTTGTAATTGTTCTTTTATGACACCCCATTCCTCAAACCCTCAGCAACAGGATCTGACATGTTATGAACCAGTTTTCTACGCGCATTTGGATATGAGGTTTAGTGAATCTCACTCGTAATCCCTTCTTTTTTAGGTTTTAGATTAGTCTAGATTAAAATGCTATCCCTAAACGTAAGATGTCTTTCATGGATCACATGGTCTTGTTTGGTAGAAAGTCAAAAGAAAGAAAGGGGGGGGAAAAACAACAACGAATTGTTAAGAAGCCTTGTCTGAAGCCTTCACTGTGAAAACAAAGAGCTGTTTTTCATGTGTTAATATTGTGTGTTTGTAGGGTAAATCATTGTATTCATCGTATGGTACACACATGAATGGTTGCCATACTATTTGCATTACGTTGACTTACAAGTGGGGGAATAACCCTTGAGCCAACACTGATAGAACTGTGATATGAACTCACAACCTTCTTGACACTAGCACAGAACCCTAGACTCCTAGGTACCACCACTCTGAGATTTTGTCAAGGTTCTATTATCCAACACAGAGAGGATAATATTTTATATAGGAAATTATTTATAATGAAAATTGTCATGTACCATGTAGTCTTTTTGTTTAATATAGTTATTGATAATATAGTTCTTGCTTAAAAAACATGCATTTCTTTAAACAGGTGCCAGTACACGTGATGCATGACAGTCTCCTTTTTTGTTTCACAAAGAACACTTGCAGTTTAAAATCTTAGCTTCCTGTCAGCGTGTAGCATACCAAACCACAAACAGCAAACAATTCAGCCATGTGCAGAGCACATACAAATACAAAGTAAGAAAGACAGAGAGCGAGGGGTGTTTTGGTGACGAGGATGCCACTATGGGATTTCCTTTCTTGTCTTTTGCCTACACTACACTGTTCAGGTGAATGAACAATTTATGTTATCAGCAGTAAACATGTAGCCCAGATAAGGCATGACGATGAACCCTGAATAGATTTTTGCACAGGTTTACTTTCAGGATAAGATGTTATTTTTAGTCTAGGTTTAGTCTAAAGAGAAAAGCCACGTATTATGATAAGTGTTATGAAAAAAACTGTAACAAAAAAAAAAAACATTATTGTATTGTTCTCCAGCATTCTTGTTCTACATTCACATCTGAAAGAGAAATAAGTTAGGAAAGCTAGTGGAAAATGAAATAATAGGCTAGTAATCATATTACATGGACCAGCTAGTGAATGACATGCACCGGAGATTTTTGCGTCTTCTGAACATTTATTGTTGTACGTTTTAAATAACACATTTGCCCTGGAACATTGCCAGGGCAAAACATCATCATAATCAGGTCTATCGGTTCCAGTCAGGCTCCTCCTTTGTCCTTCATCACACGCCCACACACACACGCACCAGTATTTGATGGTACACCTCAAAAACCTGCTTGGTGTGTGTTTCAGCCCTCTCCAGTGGAATGAGGAAGTTACAGGATCAGGTTACAAAACTATTCATAGTGTTTTGAATTTGTATAAAACACAGTGCTCTATTTCCATATATCAGTTCATACACTAAAGACAAGACGAAGTGATATACAACTATTCCTGGTAAAAGGAATCCAATTTAAGATGAAAAGTAATATTTTATATAATTTTTAGTCTAGAGACAGACTAGATTATATATCTATACTACCTCGGATTACGAGCATAATTCGTTCCGGAAGCGGGCTCGTATTCCAAAACACTCGTAGACCAAATTTTATTTTCCCATAAGAAATAATGGAAACTTAAATTATTCGTTCTACAGCCCAAAAAAATAAATACATAAAAATTATTAATACAAAATATAAAGTAAAAATAAAACAAATTAACCTGCACTTTACCTTTCAAAAAAGTAAAAATAAATCCCGACAGATAAGTGTTTCCGTTGTGCACGCAGGCACTGTGTGTGTGTGTATGTGAGGCTAGAGTAAGTGGAGACTCTTGCTTTCAGCCCCTGCTGTCTCCCCCTTTTCATCTTACACAGTAAAACTGTGACTGTGTGTGTCAGAGCAGAGTGTGTGTCTCTTGCCTTAATGTCTGTGCACGTGTGTGTGTGTTTGTTTCACACACACACACACACACACACACAGCGATGAGCTGAGGAAGAAAATGGTTTTATAAGCTCTGATTGAGAATTTCTTTTGCTTTACTCGCATAAGAAACGGTACACACGCTGTACACACGCGCTTCCGAACACAAAATATGTTTTACACACACACGTGGTCACAGTGTTATACTAAACAGTGCGCGGATATTGATTATACCAGTAGGAGATGAGCACTAAGACCCAGCAGAGGAGATGATTACCCACAATTCGCAGCACAAGAGAGAGAAAAACCGTTGGCTCAGTTGTGATCACGTGACACTCGGCGTCAAAACAAGAAGCGCATGCTTCCGATATGATACTCGGTGCTCGTAAACCAAGACAATGCTCATTTTAAAAAAAGATTTTTTTTAAAAAGATTTATTAAAAAAATCTTTTCTCGTCTTGCGAAAAACTCGTAAACCGCGTTACTCGTAATCCGAGGTTTCACACACACACACACCACACATATATATATATATATACCCCAGGAGAGGGTGTAGTAGAAAATAATGTTACTATATGTTAATAATGTTATTACATATGGCCTGACTCTTTTCCTGCTTCTGCTGACCTCATACAATGAATCTCAGATCACAGAGTGCAGGGAAAATCCCTATATAATGTAGGTACAGTTACTAAATAAACACAGAGAAAATTTAATTACAAAGTAATGCCAAGCACTGACTTTTACACTTACAATTTTATTATGAAATCATATAATACTGTGGGTAGAAAAATTGTATAAACTATTATATTGTAATAAGTATAAAAATAATAAGATTTAATAAACCTGCTTGCTAGTAGCTCAACCTTTCTTTGGAACCATTATTTGATTAAGGGTTCTCATTCTTTTATTCAATCATTCCTTCATTTGTAGTAGCTGCTTTATCCTTGTAAGCAAGTTTTCATAGGATTAACTACTGAATGTTGTAAAGTTTTACAGAGAATCCTTAAAAATGTAATCCATAAAGAGACACAACCTGAAGAATCTTTATAGGTGATACATTGTGAATAGTGGCACTTTAGTTCAGTTTTAAATGAAAAAACTATAAAGCACAGAGGATCTACATAAAATTGAGACTCGTAACCTCTATGATATGTTTTGAAGCCATGGGACCACTGAAACTATCAAATGAATCACAAACCCAAACTTCAAAAAAGAAATCCAACTATCTCAACACAAATTAGATGCAAGGTGGCCCCACCGCCCCCACTGTACTGTTTGGATTAGACTCGTTAAAGTGACCAGTCCTATAAGCTAATAATCATAAGCTAATAACTAAAACTAACATAACTATGATGATAGTAGGTGGTAATGGTTTTCACTGAGAATTTTTTTAAATGTAAAAAGCATCCAATGGCATACATACTCAGACCCTAAAAACTGCAATATGGTATATTCCCATGTCAATTCAAATCTTTAATTAACATAATTTTATTGAGGCAAAATCACTGTAAATGAAGATTCGAGCTCTGTGGTCCATAGAAACCTTGGGCTGTGGTGCTGAAATGCCAAATCTGTACTGTTGCAATTTGCGGTTTTTGCACTTTCTTTTGGTGTTTTTCCATGCATACTGCCTACTGTGACACCTCCATCATCGGTGGAGAAAAGCGAGCGAGATTCAATGGCAGCCGTACATGCTCGTACTGTCATGTTTCAGAGATGAAGTGGGTTGGTCTGAATCATGAGCAGTTCCTTTTTTCACCCTACTTTGGTGCAGAATCATAATTTTAGTTTAGAACCCAACAGACAATGTAGTATTTAATCAAACTATAACATAGCATTTAGTACAGTTAAATTTAACATTTGGCATCAGTGAAACCGTTATATTATTTTGTTTATATTTTTTAAATATTAAATCCCACAAAGTTGGAAATCATTATCATTGTTTTATTTTAAATTTCATGACAGTAATTTATACAAGACAAAACTTACTTCGCTGTATAGTCATGACACTTTGTATGTTTAAACTACTAACAATATTTCAGTAGTTAGCAGTAAATGAGTGCTATGTGCTGGAAATAACTGATGAGATATTAGATTGATATTAGCATTATTATTAACCTTTTTCCTAAAAGTAACTCAATACTCTCTGAACATACAAGTTTCATCTGCAGAAAGCTTTATAATTTAATCACAGGTATGTGGGATGGACTTTACAATTTAATTAATTAATTAAGTCAATATTATTATTATTTATTATTTTAGTAACTAATACAAATTATTTGCTAACTACAGTGAAAGTAATAAGGAAAATTTATATCTGCGACACTATCGAATATAAGTTTGGACCTGGGATTTTACATTGTTAAGGTGATCTTTTTTCAAAAATATAATTTAACATAAGTCTTGTGACTAATACCGTGAATCTGGCCAAACATATTCAACTGTACTCCAAATTTAATTAATTATGCCAAATGCAAAGAAATCTATCAAATTGATTATATGTGTTGGTTACTTACTTCAGGGGTAGGGGGTATGTAGAAGCGTATGTAAAGGTAGTATACAGAAGTAGTAAGAACCCATTGGCAGGACCTGCTCTTAACTTAAGTTAGTAATAGATAGCATCTGAGAACATGTGCCCTCTACACCTGCTAACACCGTGGTCAAGCACATTTGCGTCAAAGACAGCTCATTGGGGAGGCTGGGTGGGAGTAAGTGGGTGTAAACACAACTCAAAATGTCACCGAGAGCCCTAACCACACTCACTCTCAAACTTTGACATCATATATGAATGATACATAATATAGAATCCCAGATCAAAACTGAGGACTGGACACCCACATATTTTCTGAAGGCCGCTAGTGACATAGAAGCACACTAGTGAGTTTTGCCTGATCAAAATTAAAACAGAGCACAGGCTACTGTTGAACAACCTCTCACTCTTCACATGAGTCACATGGCTTACTTCTGCTTTTCATCTGTGCACATTTTCACAGCGGAAACACAATGACAGGTACACCTGCCTAACCAAACAAAATAGTTGAAGACAGCATACTCCAAAGATCTCTCATATATTTAAGAGAAAATATTGCTACTGTGTCTTACACAACATACAAATGATTGCCATGAATTCAACCCTCACCTATTGCTCAAACTAGTACCAGTATTTGGATTTAATTCAAATAAAGAACTAAACTAGGACTTAAATTACACTAATGTAAAATGCTTAAATGATCATCATTAAGACACTACTGCAGTGCTGATGTGCTTTTTCTGTTATTCTTTACACTGTAATGGAAAGGAGAGTAGGAAATGAAACTATTATGAGAGCTGCTAATGACTGTGCACAGGATGAACCTGCCCTCTGTTGGTTTAAAAAGGATATCACATTCACAATGTATACTTGTATCCTTTCCCCCCTTTTAGGAAAATAAATACTATCCAAACCAATTTTTAAACAAAATCCTCTTCAGATATTCTGGCAATAGCTAGCCGAATAAACATTATATATTATTATAAATATTACATATTTGGTTGATTGTAATGTTTGTCAAAAGATCTGCAAAAAAGATACAAAAAATCTAACAAATCTTATATGGATAATTTAAGGTCAATGCCATGCTTAGAAAAAGGACCGAAACTTTTTCATGTGCCTCTTTTCCTGTTTTTGTAGGACTGTTTTCTTGTATTTGTGAAAGAATGTGAAAACATGATGAAGAAAATATATTTTCTAAGGCAACAGGTATTCACACATCATCTTAACTGTTTATTCTAATTTAGATGTTCTCAAATATTTAAATTTTGGGAATCCACTGTTTTGAAGTGTTTCAAATTTTTCATACTCCAACATAGTTGATGCAGCTTATAAAGGACTGTTAAATATTTACATTTAGCAGACACCCTTATCCAGAGTGACTTACATTCTTATCTCACTATACATCTGAGCAGTTCGAGCCATAGTCCTATGCCTTAACCACTGAGCTACCCCTAGCCTGCATATTTAGTCAGTGATTGTGTTGAATGAACTAACGCTAGATGTGCTGAATGTCAAAAATTTAACATACAGTCCTTTCCTTTAATGTGCATGTAGTGCTGCTATAAAAACTTTAAAAGAGTTTGTGAGTTTGAATTTTGACAATATCACAGGATTGGCTGTGAGTGGGAGCCAATCAAACAAAATGAGTCAAATTCTCTGGGTAGGAGAGATGACATGTTCTTGCTTCTCTCTTAATAACAGTAACACTATTGAGCTCATGTATGTGGAAGAGAGGAGGTATTGACTTCTCCTGAATGTCTTATGTTGCCCCTTGATAAAGGATGTGGAGCATTGTAGTAGTTGGCTTCATATGTCTTGAGGAAGGATGTGGTAAACTTCACCCTCACCGATTTGTAGCTATATTTGTGTTATATGGTGGAGGAGAGTTGGTTGACTTAGTAGTACAGAGTTGACTTACTGGTACAGAATACCAGTTCTTCACATAGCACCATGCACACACTTTCAAAATTCATTCACACCTAGTACTAATTTAGCATAGCCAGTCCCACCCACCTACAGTACATGTTTTTAGACCGTGGGGGATAACTAAAGAAGCCAAAAGGAACTCATATACAGACATGGGGAGAACATATGAAACTGCACACAGTCAGTAACCCAAGATTAGGATCAAACACAAGACCCTGGAGCTGTGTGGTCTAACGTTTTCTAGAGCTCCTTTGTAACATACAGTACATCATGTTAATAGTACACTGTATACATTTGTGCAGGCAGGTATTTGTGCTACAAGACCTGAATGCTAGTGCAATTGAGGGAGCTTTATGACTAGACATGCAAGCCGCAACAGCTCTTTGTCCTGATTGGTTAATTGTTAGTTGTCCAGATTACAGTATATGTTTGATTCTTGTTTACAGAGCCTCAGGTATGTGAGAGAGAGCATTGCATTTTCAAAAGAACAGATATTTTATTGAAGCTGATGAAATGTAAAAGTTTCAAATATACTTGACCAGTCAAAAGTCAAAAGACAAAATGTGCAATAATCCCATTTGAACAGGTGATATTGAGATGTGTCTACTGCTTATGCTCTGTAAAGCCCTCATAACGGCTCTAATCTGAGGTGCTGCTTGTTAATTGGTGGTTTTTGAGGATGATAACTCTAAATGAACTTCTCCTCTGTAGCAGTGGTACGTTTTGGTCTTGCTTTCCTGGGATGGTAGCTCATGAGAGCCAGTTTCATCATGGAGCTTGATGGGTTTTGCAAATGCACTAGTCAATACTGGTGTTGCAAGAACAAGACCTCTGTGTCTTAAAATAACACTGCTGTTGTTGTTACTTAATATGTGTTATTTCATTATTTTCAAATCTCCAGTTGGGTTCTAAAACATCAATCCAAATGTGTCCACACTTTTCACTGGTGCGGCCATGAAAATTTTTACGACTTTTTGACTTTTTGTACATGAAAATGTGTACATATCTCAATGATCTGGCAAAAGATATGGAAGCATTCGGGCCCTCACATGCAGACTGTGTAACAGTTTCTTCACACAAGCCATTCGACTTCTCAATTCATTGGAACTGGACTGATAAATGCAGACACTGATTCTGATGAACACCATTTCGCAACTGTTTTTAGAAATGTTTACTGCATGGAAAATTTATTGGCACAATCTCAATTCAGCTCTGTGTACTGGTCATAGTATATTGTGTTGTGTCGTGTTTGTTGCTATTTGCACAAGTGCACTTTGAGTCTTTTTGTATAGTTCTGAGTTAAGTACTATAGTTTTGTTAATATTTGCTGTATATAGCACCTTGGTCCTGTTTCATTTCAATGTGTATTGAACAGTGTATGGTTAAAACGACAATAAAAGCCTACTTCACTTGACTTGACCTGATCTGTCATATGTGATCAGGTGAGGCTGGGAAACATAAAACTGTACAGGACAATGGTAGAGTTGAAAAGCTCTGTGTTAAGCCATGTTCCCTCAGTGGTGTCAGAATCCAGTCCTGGTAGGCCAAAGCAATGCTGTTTAAGGTTCTACTTCACTTAACACACCTGCCTTAACTAATCATGGAAGTCTTCATGGGCTGAATTTGGTGCTTCATGACAGGAACAATATACACATTTCTGTGGACTGAGCCCACCCTGAGACCAGAGTCTGACACTCCTGCATTCCTGAATATCATTTTCACATTCAGCACAAGGATGTAGGCATGCAGACCAGACAGATCACGTATATCTCCCATTTCACTTTCTTTAGTCTAAACTTGTGTCAGGTCCAGGATATGACCCACAGTCTAACATGTTTCTATCTGCCCTTGCCTATCGCTGCCAGGAATTCGATGTCGGGAGTGGCACATTCCACATCCTGGGATTTGGGCTCGAACCATAAATGGTAAGCTTCAATGGGATTACGTAACGCCCCTCCCCTAAACAAACATAGGAAACTAGCTCTTATCAGCGACAAGAGCTTTGGGCTGAATCCCAAACAGCGGCGCACTGCCTATATTAGCGCACTAGATTTAGGCTAGGCCACGCGGACTTCTCCAGCCAATCGAGCTCACTAGGTGTCCAGTAGGAGGCGGTTTGAAATTCAGCCTTCAAGTCCATTGGATTGTTGTTTGTAGAAGTCCCGCCTCCATCCCCAACTTTTACAAAGTTACCGCCCTGAGAGACTGTTAGACTGAAAGTTACACGTTTTTTCTTACGCCGAGCTCGGTCCAGAGGGTTAGCCCTGCTTAATTTGTTGATAAATACTTTAATTAAATAAAGAAATGCCGCTGCGGGTTGTAATTCAGGGTCCAGGACCTTGGGGATTTCGACTGGTCGGTGGGAAGGATTTCGAGCAGCCCCTGACTATCTCACGGGTAAGTTGTGAGTGCAGTGTCTCACAGGAGCATGCGCTTTATCTCACCGCCGTTACTGCTGCTCAAAGGTTTTCTTCACTTCTTTTCGAGGAACTGTTATGTCAAAATGGATAATGACGTCATGCAGTATAGCTTATCTAGTCAACTTATTTGTTATCTACATTTTATGGTTTGTTTAACTAAGAGTCTGTGGTTTAATAATAACTAGGCGTTACAGGCATGCTGTGTTAATCCAAGATGTATAACTACTGTCACTGTATTGTAGGCTACAGCATAAGCAGGGTTACTGAGGTTTCTGATATAGTACACATCCCTCAATTTTTCCATTTCCTAAAGTGGCCTATTGAGTGGAAATTTGCTATAAAAATTCTGTGTGTGTGTGTAAGAGAGAGAGAGTTATTGCACCTTCCTTTAACCAGCACCACAGCCTTAGTATGACTCTTTCTTTTGGACACCACTGATAAGGAAAGCCTGACTTCCTTTATCTTTTTAAAGAAGGAAATCCTTTTTTGTCTAGTGAAAGGATACCAAGGAAACTTTATAGCTTGCAGCTTTACGCTGATAAATCGTTTCTTTATTTGTTGCACGACTGCAGTGACAATGCTGTATAAACAACGGGATCCTCATCCAGTCCGTGTCTCTGTTTGGCTTCAGCTCTGAAAGCACCTGAGCTATAGGATGCTGATGGCATTACTGGTGTGTTTGTGTTTTTTAGGACTTTAACTATGGATCTTGGTTATCAAACTGTGAAACTATAGATCCTGTTTTTAGTTCTACACCATTAACCAGGTTCTGTATATCAGTAGATAAGTTTCTCTTCTGTATTTACATGCAACATCTGTGTCATAAATCCAAGGGCCACCCATTATGCACCCAAGGAATATCTTCTCAGGAGGGGACAGAATTCATACAGGTACGGTCCCAAGACCAGATAAAATGGGAGGGTTGGGTCAGGAAGGGAGTCCTTTGGGAAAACCTCTGACGAGTTGTGTGCAGATCAGATATTCCCCTCTGCCGACCCCTAGACGGGAGCAGACGAAAAACTAACGACCCTTGTGTGTCAGACAACATCATGGTGGGGTGCAACTTCAAATCTTCCAGGGAATAAATTCAGATATAAAGTTCGATACATTTCAGTGTTATATTCGCCTTCCCCGATACCTACTCTTTGTGTCAGATGAGTCAACTTTATTCACCAGGTAACCCCAGGAAGTAAAGCAGCCCAGTCTAACCTCTGCATCGGTGACATGATTATCGCCATCGATGGGGAGCCGACGGAAGGAATGACTCACTTGGAAGCCCAGAATAAGATCAAGGGTTGTGTCGAAGAAATGATTCTCTCTATAGACAGGTACACATGATATTTAACCTTTAATAGTCACAGAGAGCTTGTGAAGCCAGGCTACACAATGTGTTTTTGTTTGCTTATTTGTATTCTTCAATCACGTTTTAATAAATTAATTAAAAAGGTTTTCTTACCGTGACAGACGCGCACAGTTTATTAATGCATACTACATTTTACATGTTTTCATCTGAATGTTTGCTCAGCAGTGTCAGTTTGCATCTTTGATACCTGCGCTGTATTGTACCATCATGTGTTTACTGTATTGTCGTAGAAAATTTATCAATTTCTTCCCATTAACTCAGTCCTTTTTCCTGTCTTTAGATCAGAATCAAAAATGTGGTCTCCGCTCGTCTCTGAAGATGGGAAGTCGCATCCATACAAGATGAACCTGACATCAGAATCACAGGTACGTCACTATGACTTGAAGTACTTACTGTAACATTCCACAACATTAATAATCACTTTGACCAGGCCTGATCTTTTACATTGCCCAGTGTAGGGAATGAGAGAATCATAGAGAGCCAAGCCTTTTTATATAGCAAGAAAAAAAAAAACAAACAAAGGCAGGGTGCAAAATGAAGTCATTATTTACTTCCTAACAAACTATATCCATGGAGACAAAGGTTTATGAGCCAGACCGAGACGTAAGGCAGAGTTTCCGCTAGTTCCTGCAGGCAAACCTCAAATTAAAGGTCAAAGAGTGAGCAAATCCCGGAAGTATGCGCTTGTGGGAGAGTTAGTGTAGTACTGGGAATGTTTTAAAAGTTAAAACATATGTCATGTGGAAGGCTGGTTTATACTGTATATAGTATTATGTCCAGTACTATATATATTATATAGTATTGGACATGGTTGTACATGAAAGATGCGTTAGGCTTTCCTGAATGCTTCTGCGCTTTTTTTAGAGTGTTCTTAGCCAATGGTAGACATTTTTTTCATGTGTGCTGGTGGCAGAAAGTATTGAGACAAAAGTGAAGTTCAACCTTTCAATATAATTCTATTTCCCCCCCCCCAAGACAATAAGAAGAGTTTGTTATTTTATGCAATGTAATAGCTGCACAACAATCAATAATTAGAGTCAAAAAGACCTCTGCAGTACTCTGGTGTTGCTTGTTCAATCTATTCTTGCTCGATTGCTTCCTGAAGGTCATGGACAGGAGGTGGTTTCTTAACTACTACTGCCTTCAATGTCCAACTTTTTATTTTTATTTTTTTTTATTGGGTCTAGGTCTGGAGATCCATGGCCATGGCCTCAGAAGCTTAATACCATTGTCACATAGCTTGTAATTAGCACAACTGAACAACCAGATAAATTTTAACTAATTAGTGACATCACCTGTTTTGTGCACAGGGAGAACTAAAAAAAAACATCTTAATACATCTTTGTCTTTATTTTTGGCCACTACTATATTCAGTTTATTTTATTTTATTTTATTTTTTTTGTTGTTGAGCGTAGGAAAATTGAAATCAAGACATATTTAATCCAGGGCTGTTAGAGACATTTAGTGTTTCTGTTTGTTCCATTAATAAACTCACCCAAAATGGATATATAGTGTGTGTTAAGGTAGTAATAATGAAAGGCAAATATATTCTCGAATAAGTCTTTCTCTATTCTGGTCTTTTGGATACTTCTTGACTATCAAATCTTTTAAAAATATTTTCTTATTTCTATGTTTTGGATTATTGACATATTGCAGAATGCATAGACATTTTACCATCTTGTAGTTGTGTGTGCAAACATGTTAAAATAGAGTTGCATTTTCCTTATTCTATCAGAAAGCATGAGATAATGCACTTTTTACCTTTATTTGTAATTTCTTATCTATATTATGTTGGTGTTATTTTGTTTCATGGTTTTTTTTTTTTCTTTTGGATTGATAAGTAGCTGTCCTGAGCCTTTTTTTCCCCTCTCTCTCTCTCTCTCTCTCTCTCTCTCTGGAATCTGGTTTCTAACACATTTAATTTATGTTGGTTATACTTTCTCTTGTGACACTCTGACCTCTTCCCTCACTGTTTATAGGAAGTGAAACACATAGGTTCTGCTCACAACAGGAGTGCTCTCCCATTCAATTCACCTGGTTCCAAGGTGGTAACGAGCCATTATAATAATCCAGCTGGTCTGTACTCTTCCGATAACATCAAGGACTTTAACAGTGCTGTTAGTGGTGCCAAGACCACTGTGACATCCAGTGAACCAAGCAAAAAGTACGAATTTGCCAGATTTAAGTCTCAGTGATCGTGTTTTTGATTCTAATTCATTTAGTGGAAACGTTTTTATGTTGTAAAAAATGTTTATTGTGTAATAATTTTGTCATTTGAAATTGGAACAATTTTTGTATAAATGTTTGACTTGTGTGTTTTTAATTGCTATTTGACAGTTGTTTTTTTCTCAATTTCAGTCCAGATATCTCTAAACCTGTCCAGCCAATACCATCAATTGCTGCTGACTCAGAGGTCTATAAAATGCTGACTGAGAACCAGGAATCATGTGAGCCTCCACGTCAGTCTGCATCATTTAAAGTCCTCCAGGAGATCCTCGAGACTGGTATGGTACCTTTCCTACCATGTAGAACCGCTTTGCACACCAAGTGATTCATGTGATTTCGTGTTCACATGCTCTGTATGCCACATGCAACTATTTTGGGAAGGCTAGGTTTTTGTGACTGCGTTTCTATTCTGAATCTTTGCACAGGTGATGTTGACAAACCTTCAGGGTTTAGAAGTGTGAAAGCACCCACTACCAAAATTGCAACTTCTGTGGGCAGTACTGAGAAACTCTCCGTCTGTGACAAATGTGGCTCTGGGATAGTGTAAGTATATCTTTTATAATCTAAGGATTATTAATGAAGAATACTTTTTGTTAAAAATGAAACATATGCATAATGCCCCCTAATGGGAGGTTGTGGAACTTTCCACAGCTTTTTATCAATCCGTTTTCAATATGGGTTTATTGTCAAGGTATACAGTTCTCCTTTAATGCAGTATTTTGTTTGATATCTAAAAAGCATGCATGTAGTGGTAGCATGTAAAGGTTGAATTATACTATTTGTTTATATTCTTTCTGTTTCTAATCTTTTTGCTTGAATACAGGGGCATGTTTGTCAAACTGCGCGACAAGTTCCGGCACCCTGAGTGCTACGTCTGCACTGACTGCGGTACAAATCTGAAACAGAAAGGACACTTTTTCGTCGAGGACAAGATTTACTGTGAGAAGCATGCACGTGAACGAGTGACACCTCCTGAGGGTTATGATGTAGTCACTGTCTTTCCAAAATAGATGATTCTCTGGTGATGCCTAAAAACTGCACATTTCCCTGTTTTGAGGAATTTTTGTACAAATTGTAAACACTTCATGAGGATTTTTTTTTTTTTTTTTTTTTTTTTTTTTTGGCGCGCTGCGTCCTGTCAGTGTTTTGAAAAAGAAAACGGTTACTCAGCATATCAATGAAACTATCCTCATGAAGTGATCCTAATCTAACATTCCAGTTTCGTAGACATTCCATATGTGGGGAAATGGAACATAAGCACATACTAGAAGCACATATGGTGCTATGCTTCTATTCAAATTCTTGCAAAAATGCTAATATTAAAAACAAGAAGGTTCCATATTGAATAAAAATTTGCACTTACATATAAAGGAAAGTGTGACTGCATTACAGTGGTAAACTCTGATGTTTCTGACACTTTACTGTAACAGATCATCAAAGATTTACAGACCAATGACTTCATCTCTCTGGAAAAGTGAAAAATCTCAATGCCTTAACCTTCCCTGGAGCGTCCATCTATAAACAATAATACCAGATCATTTCATCATCTCTAGTTTGGTTTCTTCAGGTCTTTGTATTTCAAATCATATATCATGTCCTATTTCTTCCAATAGCTTTTCTGCAACCGTTGTAATAAATATGACTGAACCATATACATTCTTTTAATGTCACTCAGTTTACCTTCCACATAAGTCATTTTAACTCGCAGCACGATGCATAAAATAAAACAAACTGTCTCAACAGTTCCGGCTGGTGTGGGGAATGTTTTCTGGCACACACACTGCAAACTTTAGTAGCAATCATGCATACTCTGACACAGTCTGTCTGACTGTTGTTGCTTTATATGTGCATCACATTAGGGCATAACTTATTACAAATTCTTGTATTATTATGGCCTATAGAAGAATATATAGTATTTCATATCGCATGGGTTGTACATGGAAAAAATGGCATAGTTCTTTCACTAAAAACTCTGCGTCTCCCTGACATAGTTAAGTGTGTTCTGGAAAGACTCTGAAAAGACTAAAAATTCACGTGTCTGACCAAGCTGCTCCAAAAAAAATTATCCAGTCCAGGTTGTCTTTGTACTAATCGTTGTAAATTTCAAATCAAATGAGAGAATTTTTGGCACTTAACACAAAAAAACACCATGGGGCAAGTCTTTTGTCAGAAGCAACATGTAGTGGCAATGACTTGTATAAACTGTCTGTTTTGTGTCTTTCCTGTCGGTAACAGTTGCTAGTTAAGAGCATTGTTGGTTTGCAGGCATTAGGACACAGGTGCATGGGGTCCGTGAAAGCAAATACAGGTAAAGGCACATTCTTGGCCTCCATTCCAGTGAGTGCTTTTGAACTTTCTGGCTTTTTTTTTTTCTTACAAAACTCCGCATTCCTTTATAACAGTTCCTCACCATAGTGACATGCAATGTCACATCATACTTTAACCACATAATATATTTTCACCAGCGTTCAAATTCCAGATTACTCTTATGTCTAAGGATTTTTTTTTCCTCACTTGAGTGTTACCTGGATATTTTTTGAGTGTAAATCTACCTTCTTAATTTACATAGCTCCCTTTTGCATTTTGCAAATTTTGCAAACTTGTTGGGCGCACACAGGCGAAAGTAGCTTCGTTTTTCCTAAAAACAGCATAACATTCACCATCAGATAAGTATATAGTGAGATTGCTATCCTAAAGATTGCTATCCATTTTTATCCCAAAATGCCCATATGGCTATGGTTATGGTCAGGGGAATGAAAAGTCTTAGGTCCAGGTCACTGTTGTTGGAAATATTGCCCTACCAGTATCAGCATTCGAAAAACTTGCTGTTGCATCACACTCCTGCTAGAATGAGAAGTCCAAAATAGTCTGCAAAAGGGTCAGGACTATATCATTCTTACATATTTATTTATTTATTTAAATCTGTGAACCTGGGTCCCTTTTATGTTTGTCATCAAGAATATTTTTGACTGGAGGTTAGCCATCCAACTCAAAATATGATGTGGTTGACAGCATATCTGGTTAGACCTGGAAGCTTTATTTGATTGCACTTTCCATATTGGCCTGTTTTTCAGAATATGGTCGTTTTTATTGATGTGAAAGTGTCTAATATACCTAGGGTAATAATATGTTTCAGATCCCTCAAGCATCTACCTCACAAAACATACACCACTACATACTGTAGGTGGCTTAGTGGTTAGGATTGTCGCCTTGCACCTCCAGGGTCCGGGTTCGATTGCCAGCTTGGGTCTGTGTGCATGGAGTTTGCATGTTCTCCCTGTGCTTGGTGGGTTTCCTCTGGTACTCTGTACTCTGGTGTCCTCCCACATTCCAAAGACAATGCAGCTTAGTTAATTTCCCACATTGCCTGTAGTGTGTGAATGATGTGTGTATGTGTGTCTTCCCTGTGATGAATTGGCCATGACCCTGTATACAGAATAAAGTGGTATAGACGATGAGTGAATGAGTGTTTTCTACAGAAAATCATTCTATATATGATGTTATGTAGAAAACATTGAATCACAAAAAAATCTTTAAGTGGGTTTTCACAGGCATGGTCACAATTACCTTACTTGTACTGCTATAGAGACAAGATCCTCGGCAGCAGATGTTTACTGTCTGTTTAAAAAAAAATAGCAGCGAAAGAAACAGAAAGAGAAATGACTCAGTACAGTGACTCAGTATTATGCACAAGAGAAAGAGAAATGACTGTTCTCTCTCTCTCTCTGTGAAGGTGTGTAAGAAAAAGTGTATTTCAACTCTTTCTCATTACAAAACATACAAATTCACATGAAACTAAATTCAGCCCTGTGCACATCTAGGAGTAAATATCATGTGGGGGCTTGTTTGCTTTGAACAATAAAACATTTATTTCATTAACAAGTTTTGACACAAAGGTTTTAAAGGAGTGGTACCCTGCCATCTAGTGGCCAAACACATCTGACTTTGAAGATTATTTCTATTTTCTTTAGTTATTCGTTTGTTTGCTTGTTGCTAATTAATATTCTGCTTCTGGAGAAACATAAGCTTAAACATGTTAAGTCAAATACCATAAATAACATTCTGAAAGGCAATAAGTATAATGTTGGATAAGTAACAAAAGTGCTAATTATCATGCTACCATGCAAAACTTCTATATAATTTTTTTTTAACAAACCCAATCATATTTAGGTTCAATTTTAAATAAATAGTTATGGATTAAATGATAAAAAGATTACATAATATATCTTAATTTTATAGTTTTGATCTCCATGCTTGAATAAAGAAGGTTTTAAAGGATTAAAATTACATTAATGCGTTACAAGGCTAAAGCTATGCTATTTTCTTTTCAATGATTATGAACCTGCAAAGAATATGGGTAAAGTGAGTATAATACTGTACTACTTTTGGAAGGGATGGTGCAGTTAAACTCCTGATTGTATCTGTTAACCAAATTAGCCTGATTAGCCTCAGTCATTATCTTATTCTGATGAAAAACAAAATATAGTAATTACATAATGCCTGACTTAACCTTTTATTTATATAACTTCATATTAGTGTGCCAAATATACATTTGAATTGAAATTAGGAATTCCTGCACTGGCATTTTAATTAAAAAACTTAAAACATGTCAGCGGAAAGAACTAGCAACTATGTGTTGAGGACAGTGATCATACACGTTTAAAAAATTATAATAAATTGGCACATACTTTTGTAAAACTGTACCGAAAATAACCTCTTTTTTTTTTTTTTTTTTTTTACTTGGTAAATGGTATAAATGTTTTTTAAAGGTTTACTGGATAATTAAAAAACTTCTGTTATAGGGTTCTACATATAACTCTTGAGTCTTTTGATTTTTAAGATGAGTGTCTTATGCTGAAAGATTTTCCTAATAGATGAACATATTGATGGATGTTTTACTTTTTTCTGTGACAAAAAGTGACATACATAACATTTCTGTAAGATTGGGAGAGGTCCTGAGTATGACTGTGATGCCCCTGTCACTAGCTTTTTATCCTGTTCTACAGGTTAAACATGATGTTACATAACTGTTGTCAAACTCCCAGACAATGCTGTGACTGGCTGGTGCTTAGATACCACTTTGCCTTGACCTTGTGTATGCTGTGTACATGCAACACATTTTCTAGGTAAAATTACTTACAAATATTTTGTTGAAA
>JAQQZT010000039.1:13820962-13834787 GCA_030068275.1 Clarias platycephalus | reverse complement strand
TTTGCCATTTGGCCTCTATTCACCACTATACATTAAATTTTAAATGATATAAGATTTGAGCAAAGTCAAGTCTTTCAAGACTTTAATTCAAGGTGTTTGACATCAACCATTTCGGACTGACAACCATTTTCATATACACACCCCATTTTGGGTGGCTTATAAATAATGGAACATAAAACATAAGGATTGCCTTTAATTCTTCACACACTGATGAACTCAACAACCATCTGGCAATTTCACTCTTCTATCTTCACTGCTACTTACAAGAAATGTTTACTGTTTCTCATCTCACGACCTCAGCTCATTACCTCATTACCACAGAGTATTGGATTGTGTCATGTTGTTGTCGTGTTGTCACTCTTGTTTGCACATTTGCATGTGCACTTTCTGTTGTCTTTTGCATAGTACTCATAGTTATTTGTTAATTTACAGTGTTAATCTGTTTTGTCTCAGCCATTAGTTAGCTAGTTAGTTTTGTTACCTTTATGTTGTTAATTTATGTTTTACATATAGCACTTTGGTCCAGAAAGAATGTTGTTTCATTTCACTGTGTACTGAACTGTGTATGGTTGAAATGACAATAAAAGCCTACTTGAGTCAAGTAAAGTAGGCTTTATTGTCACTTCAACCATTTTGTAGTTGAGGGGGTTAAGGCACTGATTTATGGGTCAGTGTTTATGGACACCTAGAATAAAGAAATTCAAACACATTTTATTCTACCATATATTCCCATGAAGAGTCAATCATGGTACATAATTTATTTCCAAAAATGGTCATTTGTGTTAAATGGTCAAGTAGTATCACTCAGGGGTGTCAGTTTATTTCAGTTTTTCTTTACACTATATTCACGTCAAATCTTTACATACTGTTTGTTAGTATTTGGTGGCATTACATTTTAATTTTCCTTACCTTGTCTCAAATGTTCAGGACAGCCTTTCATAAGCATTTTCACAATACTTCTGCTGTCAATATACAAATGTCTGTCTTCAGGCCTTGACAGTGTAGGTCTTTCTTTATGTTGGATGTATATATTTTGGCACCTGATGTCTCCAATTCCTTAACCAGTTATTGACTTTCAGTTGAATCTTTTGGAATACAGTTCATTTGTCCCTTTTAGCTCGTTTGTACCTCCTTCCTGGATAATCAAGCGTCTGTATGGTCTCAAGATTTTTGTCTGCATACAATTGTTTGTACAAATTTATGTAATACCTTCAATTGTTTGGAAATTGCGCCGGACTTTTTTTTTTTCTGAGATCTTGTTTGAGTTGCATGGATTTTCCCACGGAAATCAAGGACAAAAAGACATTGGCTCTAAAAATAGTCAGAGGTACACTCCCTATAAGATTAAGATTCACTTATTTGTCACATGTACCTTACAGAACAGTGAAATTATTTTTTGCATATGACAGTTAGGAAGCTTGGGTCAGAGCACAGGGTCAGCCAGGATACATCACATATCCGGAAAGGCCTTGCTCAAGGACTCAGCGGTGGCCACTTAGCAGTGCTGGGGCTTTAACCCCCAACCTACCAATAAGTAACACATAGCCTTAACCTCTGAGACCACTCCCCAATAATACTGGAATTATGACAACCAGCCAATCAGAAGGTTAGAAAAGTCATTACATTATTTTTTTCCAGATTCCGTTTAAAGTGACTTGATGTATGTATGTATTTGACCCACTGAAATTCTGCTTAAATAAATTGATTGTCTCTAATTAAGTGTTGTAAAAAAAAATACCTCTATAGTAGATGGCTTAATTACCTCTCCAAAAGAAATGTATACTTGTAATTCCTTGAATTATTGTGGAAAAAATAAGATTGAATGTGATTGCAGAATTAATTTATGGTGGCTTAGTGGTTAGCACGGTCACCTTGCACCTTCAGGGTTAGATTCCTTGATTAGTGCTAATGATTAGCACTGTCACCTTGCACCTCCAGGGTTCAGGTTAGATTCCCGACTCGGGTCTGTGTGCATAGGGTTCAAAGATCTCCTTGTACTTGGTAGGTTTCCTCCTGGTGCTATAGTTTCCTCCCACAGTGTGCCCTGCTATGGATTGGCACCCCGTCCAGAGTTTATATCGCCTCATGCTCTAGGTCTCCTGGGATAGGCTCCCACGACATGACAGGCTGCCCATCTCCACTATTACAAGTTCCATCACAGTGTCAGCCATCCGATGTAATAAGCAATTCAGCATTGACAAAGTCAGTATCACTACCCAGTTATTAAGTAAATAGCATTTAAACACATAATACTACCATTGGATATTTGGGGAAAGTGTGTCTTCTTTAGTCACAGACATTAAGCAGTACTGAGCATGCAGGTAGTGAATGACACCACTGTTACTTGTTGCTCATGAAGCAAATGGTAGCTTCAATTTCCTCTAAGGCATTTGGAATCAAGTTCAAATAGTGCAAGGCAATGATGCATGGGGACACACTGTGTTGTGTATTTATCTTGGTCACTGCATGCTACACTGCAGTGCTAAGCCTTTGCTGCTATATATGCAGAAAAGATAATGTTAGTTTTGTATGTATGATTGTAATAAAAGATTACAGTTAAACGTTTCTGTACATCAATTAACATAGTACAACTTTATTATTTCATCTCAAAATTTATTGGAATGTGAAGAGAAAATGTGTACAAATCTAATCATTGCAAAAAACGTTCCAGACATATTTAAATGGGTATGTTTTCTTATTACAAAAATAAACACAATGAAATGTGCATCACGCATCTTGAAACCAATGCTGAAGAAAAGTTCATTTTAAGGTTGAAAAACTTTCACCAAAGTTTCACAAACTACAGCTACTACTGTTGGCGCTCTGTGCATGTGAAAAACGATCCTCTGCTCATGACTGCATCATCTTTGTTACATCCAAATGTCAGATGTTGTATAAAAGTGCAGTCAAATTCTTCCAGTAGTAGATCTGTGTAGTAAGTTTGTGCTCCGCTCCAGCTGGCTGCAGAGCTGCTGTCCGAGCTGCAGCGTGAACTGACGGAGCCGCATGCATGTGGATATTCATCATTAATCCCCAAACCCTGTGTGTGTCCCAAGTGCTCGGTAATTCTGAGCGTTTCCGTCAGTGCCCAGATATAATTGTGCGCGAATCGTAAGGTCTCTATTTTTGTCAGCTTGGCGTCATCGGGGAAAGTAGGGAGCACTTTCCTCAGTGCGTCTAGGGCGGAATTTAAGTTGTGCATGCGATGCCTTTCTCTGTCGTTCGCTTTCGCCCTGCGGTTTCCACACGTTAATAGCTTTGCCTTCAGGTGACTTTTTACTGATTTTCTCCTGCATGACATGAGGGGAAATGTGCCGTTCCTCGGTGCCCTCTCCTCCTGGTCAGGGTCACTGAGGGTCGTGATGCCTGCTCTGTGTTTGGTCATGCTTAAAGGACGTGAAGTTCAACCTCTGTTCAGTGACACTGCTCTGGATCTTTCCACTGACGCGCGCGCATCGACTTGGAAAACAGGCTGTATAATTAAAAGTGTGCGTCAATACGCAGGAAGAAAAAGGCACTTATATAGCATAAAATGGGATAAAATAAAATGATTATCATCTTAACACAAAATCCTTTCAAATACAGCTCCGTCTTACCTTATTAGGAGAAGCTTGTCCTCTTTAACAAAGTTTGTTTTCACTTTTGCGCGTGGACACTTACTGGACTGAGTGATGGACGTCTGTATATAAACGCACGTGGACAATAGGGACGTGACGCGCCGCTCTTTCATTTGTGCACCGTTTATCCAATCTGCACGTGTGGATAGCGTGTAGAGACCGACTGACCAATGAATCTTGCGCGTGCAGTTTCTTGTTTTAGTCTACCAGCTATTATTAGGCTATTATTATTATTATTATTATTAGGCAGTATTTTTGGAACGCAGTCCATTCTGACCCAGTGGTTTGCGTGATTCTAAGTTGCAAATTGTAAACGCCTTTATTTTGAAAATGACCAAAAATAATGACTCTCTTTTTTGCATAGTGACATCTGTTTTTTAATATTATATATTTGTGTTCAGTAAATATCATATGATTAAAAAGTTTTAGGTTCATTATAATATCTAACCATATCTCCAAATCAGTGCGCAACGGAAACCTACATTGTTTTGCACTTTTGCTTTAGGATACGTTATTATCTATCTATCTATCTATCTATCTATCTATCTATCTATCTATCTATCTATCTATCTATCTATATATATATATATATATATAGATAGATATAATTAACTAGCTACTAATGGAAATGTATCTACTTTAAGAATAGATTTTTAAAAAATTGTTTTTTTTTAGATTAACTAAGTTCAAAATATATATTAAGGTTTATGGCAGTCGTGCGCAAAATACAATTTCATTATGCGCGTCGTCTATTTTACACGAAATTAAAAAGTTATAGAACATATTTTTGTGGAAATGTTTTTAAAATATATTGTGCCCATCATCCATGCCATTGCTGGTTAACATATGAAATACTTTACTTTTAACTGGGTTGTAGAAATTGGCGTGCGCTGTGTGGTCTCCAAATTGCTCCAAATTGTTTACCAAGGCCAGTGCGCAATTTGTTTCTATTCGCAGTTGAGGACAAAAGACACTTAAATGTGAATGATTGGCTTAACTTTACTCTCTCCTACAAGTCCTGATAAATCTTAGTTTATTGGAGAGAGGTCAATGTGTTACTGTGGACAAAAAATATTTGCCATTGTAGACGACATCACCGCAAAAGCACTCATCTACAGTCTAACTAAATATGTATTTTGTAGGGTATCTGATAACCATATGCTTTCAATAAACTAGACAAATAAGTCAGGGAGATAGGAGATGTTGCCATGCTGTTATAAAAAGCCTTGAAATAATCCAAAGTAAACCAAATCTCACTCCTTTACAAATATTGATGCCAGATCCATGTTCGGATAACGCAGACAGGTGTGAGTTTGGGGCTGTCAGATTTCTCGTCCGATTTTTTTTTTTTATCAGTGTCGTGTAATATCCTGCTTGTTATGCAAAGTATGGGCAAACATAGGCGAGCAGTTGCTGTGGAAATCAGAGATATCGGCAAAGAGTTGGTCCAAACGAGATTTAACAATATTTAACAATAAACGAGACTTACGAGAGCAGGTGATACCTGCCCTCCGCTCCTTGATTAATACTTCCTCAACTACTCCACTTTGCAATCTGTTGTAATTCTATATTAAATCTATTTATTATTATTTTAGCAAACAGAAGTACCAGGTGGGGCTTTATTTTCATCCTCAGCTTTTGTTTGAAGGAGACCAATGAAGAGGCCAATGAAAGACTGAAAACTCGCTGACCAGCTTTTTGCCATCCATTTGTCCTAAACTGGCAGACAAGCTATTGAAATCTTCCCTCTTGTTCAGGCTGTCTATAAAGAAGAAAAGGAAACTTCGCTCTGGAGGAAAAAAAACACACAACTTAAAACATTTAATTGCAACCCGGATGCCATATGTACACCACTTGTACAAAAACTCAAACAATGTCAACTCTTTTGTGAGCTAAAACGTGCGCTTTTGGAGACGTGTGCGCTTTTGGAAAGGTGTGCGCATCGAGATCAGAATGACCTTGAGTACACTTCTTGGAAGAACTAATGCTAGTTTAATGTGCTGTCGAGGTTCCTTTTAGAGTCGGTCTATTGTACTATAACGCATATGCTTGTGATGCCCGAATACACCAATTATAAGTGAATAGCTAAGAGCACTTTGGTAAACCTCTGTTTCGGTTAAGCACTTGGGGCTCCACAGATTAATCAAGCTTTAACGTTGCGAATGATTGTTTATTCAAACCAAGGAGTTACCACATCGGGCCCCATTTGAGCAGCACATAGTCCCTCTAATTAATTTGTATTTTCAAAATATTTATGTGCTTATTAGGACTTGTTTTTCATTTACAAATGTTATGCTACAGCATGAACAGGGAGCACAGGAGGACAACGGAATACACCACCGGCGAACCTTTAAAGCAATTCACTAAAATCATTAATTTCCTTTGTTTAATTATGTATTTCACGTTTAGCTTTAAATGTTTGTTCGGGAATATAACCAAATAAACAATTGATACTACAATCACTGTTGTCTTTGAAGATATAATAATAATAATAATAATAATAATAACAACAACAACAACAACAATAATCATCATCATCATCATCATTATAATTATTATTATTATTAGCAAATACCTTTTAATCTTATGAAAGAATAGATCTTAAGAATAGGCTATAATTGTCAACATTTATTGCATATTACTTTTCAGGTTACCAGCCTTTATTAGCAGTGGAAAAATGAATGTGACAACTTAAGATCCACTAAAATAAAATGTTGTCTTTTTTTGCTGCTTTAAACTTCTGAGGAAATCACTGCCATCAAGTGATTTCTGGAGCTCTTAATGAGACTTCTGCACCTGTCAACAGGTAGTTTGGCCCACTCATCATGACCAAACTGCTCCAGCTGTCTCAGGTTTGAAGGGTGTCTTCCCCAGACTGCATGTTTCAAGTCTTAACAAATGTTTGATACCATTTAGAGGAGGGCTCAAAGAAGGCCACTTCAGAATAGTCAAATGTTGTGTTCTTAACCTTTCTTTGGTGTTTTTTAACTGTGTTTTTGGTCATGATCCAGTTGGAGGACCCATGACCTATGACTGAGACTGAGATTTCTGATACTGGGCAGTATGTTTTGCTCAAGAACGCCTTGAATGTTCTTGAGATTTCATTATGCCTTGCACAGATTCAATACACCCTGTGCTGTACAGTACCCCCAGTAGTAGCCCCAAGCCTCCTCCATATATCATAGTAGGTACAGTACAATGTTCTTTTCTTTAAAAGCTTCATTTTTGCAGCTGTGAACATTCAGCTGATGTGACTTGCCAAAAAACTCCATCTTTGTCTAATCTGTCCAAAGCACAGAAGAATTGTGCTTTTGACAAATTCCAATATGTTTTTTTTTATGATTTGCCTTCAATAGTAGAGTCCTCCTTGGTCATCTTCTATTAAATCCACTTTTGCTCAAACAGTAATGGATGGTATAATCCAACACTGATGTAAAGTACCTTGACATTAGAGTTCACTTTGAATCTCTCTTGAAGTTGACCTTGGCTCTTTGGTTAGGGTTGGTATTATCCTTCTGTTCAATCTGACATCACATTTCCTTTTGTAGCCACATCCAGGGAGGTAAGCTGTTGTCACGAGTATATTAAGGCTCTTGGAGATGGTCTTGTTATCTTTACCTTTAACATGCTTGTTAATAAATTTCTAATCCCCTTAGACAACTCCCTCCTTTGCTTTCTTGTTCAATGTGGTACACACCATCATACTAAACAGCAGAGAGACTAATTTTCACCAGTTAAATAGCCTGACTAACTGATTATAAGATTTAAGAGAACTGTGATTCTATAGTTACAGGATACACTTTAGTTTAACGTGTCACTATAGTCAAAGTATTAAAAAATTTTCTACTTTGTGCTGAACAGTTTCATTAGTCTTTTTTTTATTGGTTTGTTGGTACACGTCCATTAAAGAAGAAAAAAAATCTTAAAACTGACAAAAGTAATAATAAACAAGAATTTACTAAACATCAACTAATGAAAATACTCATGTGAATGAGTTTGTCAGTACCTTTCCCACTACACCATGTATCTTTAGGTGAGACTACAAGAAGTATGCCTAGCCAACGAAAGCCTCATCACCAGTTATCATCCTGCAAGCCTCCTATTATAATCATCACACACTTGCCCCAAACTACACTGCCTGGTCAAAGTCACCATTTTCGAAGGGTCAAATTATTAGGTTGCATCAAACAAAGAAAACGACTAAGGCGATTTGAAATTACTGGAACTGTAATTTCAACACATTATTAAACCTTGCAAATATAGTGCTAAAGCGTCAACCTGGTGGAAAGTTGTGTTTAGAAGAAAAAAAAAACACTTGTTCAAGTTGCATGGTATAAAATCAAAAGAAAAAAACACGTGTTTAATAGTTTAAAGTAAAAACATTTCCATACACACATAATGTGATGAGAACCCACAGGATTGGGACTAAACAGCTAGGATTGGCCATAATTAAACCACTTGTTAGTGACACTTCTCAGAAAAAAAGCTTCAATTTGCTAGGGAAAATAAAGATTGGACTTTAGAGCAATGGTCATGTGGTCTGATGAGCTCAGATTGAACCTATTCCAGAGTGATGGATGCATCAGGGTATGAAGGGAAGCGCATAAAGTGATGCACCCATCATGATGCTGTGACAAAACCTGACCGGACAGACATATATACAGATAGACATATAGACAAATTTTTTCCTGAGACTTTGGGTCCTCCAAAAGTAAATATATCTTTGAAAGAATGAGTTTTAACCATGCTCAGACAAAACCTTTCTTATATTTATATAGATCTTGCAAAAATATTGGCAATCAATTTAGGAAATGCCAATGTTCACTAAAATTAAGTACACGTAACTAAATATTATAAGACTTCTTGGGACGCTATATGACACAGGATGCCGGGGCTATGAAGAAAAGTTGTGGAGAACATGCAAAGCATCCCAATGAGTAATTTTTACATATTTACTGTTTTGAGTCAATTTTGGGTTTCAAATATTTGATATACATTGGTTACTTGGCAGCCTAGGCTAGCTAGTGATCGTCTAGCTAAATAAGCAAAGCTAGCACTGCTCCATGAATCAAAATCTATTTTACAGTGATACCTTGGCATACAAATTTTATCCATTCCAGAGGCAGGTTCTTAAGATGAAATTTTGCACTGTGAAATGTATTTTCCCATAGAAAATAATGTAAATGCAGACAATCCATTCCAGCCCCCCACAATATTACCAATATTACCAACTTCTAACACTATAATATTTATTCGCACATAAAACAATAAAAAAAGACATGTAAATTAAGTAAAATATGAAATAAGTAGACATTAAAGCTCACATAACTTTAATTTATGATTCCTCTTGGTACCGGCTGCTTTAAAAATGAAACTAAAAGTGGTTCCCTTTTCTTCTTGCTACCATGCTTGCTAACATTCTTGGTACCCATGGTGTATGGTCTTATGTATTTTATGTACTGTATTCTTTGTATATCATGAAGTCAATGTATTAATAAAGACACACCAGGCTAAATATTTTTGCTAGTTAACTGCTTTGCTAGTTTTCTATATGCAGACACCAGAAAGCTAACAGGAATTTTAGTTACTGCACTGCAAGATGTTTGGAGACAATATACAATGTTCTTGGAAGTCAGCATTTTAGTCTAGTAAAATTAAAATCTAATTTTTTCATTCTTGTACAATTTCAAGAAGGGGCCATGTCCATGAAACTAATACAATGTTTTTCAGCTGAGATCTACTTAAACAATATCACAGAAAAAGGTCATGCTGTTGTGCTGGTTATCAGCATGGTTGTAATGCGGCTGTAGGCTCAGTGGCGCAGCCTGAGTACTGAAGGCATGAATTCCCTGATGATACACAACAACATGACCTTGAGTGTAATTTTGCCTTCATACAACAGTTCCACAAACACCATTTATTATCAATATCAATTATGATTTGTTTGTTCATTTTGGTCTGCCAACAAATATCTTTCCGCAACTAGCAGAACTAACTAATCGTGGCTGGTGGAGCTGGCAAACAACAGTGTAAATAACAGGTTTGAAAGTAGTTTTAAATTCATACCGGTACTATGTAGTCAAAATGTGAGGAGAATAAACCATGAAAGTGGTGGACAGCCCTGTAAATCTTGTAAATTTCTCTTTATCTTTCCACTTATTCCGCTTCAGACTATCAGCTCAGTTAACTTCTGGGCTCCAGGGTTAAATCCTAAATAGTGTTAAAGATATTCCAATATGTAGAGTGTATAATCACTTTTTCCATGCACCAAGTATTGCCCTTGATTAAGAGTTAGGGAGGGATTTGTGAATCAGCCTTGTGTTAGAAGTTAAATATCTTTGTAGCCCACTGTAGGCATAAATTAAGTAACAGGCAATTGAGGCAATTCAGAAAATATTGAAGCAATTATTATACATAACGTTATCAGATGGCATTAATTAAGCATTCCCATAATTTTTTAATGCCATTTGTTAAAATAAAATGATTGAAGTTGAATAAGAACTTTGGTTTTGTTTAGTAATTTAAAATTGATTGCATGTTCAGTTAAAATCACCTGCTATAGATTTTTCAATGTAGTAGTAGTACATAGGTCAATTTAATGTAATCCTGAGAATAATCATTAATTTTACTGGAATGAGAACAAACATATTTACAGTAAAAACAGTTAAATTTACAGTAAACAGTTCTCAGGCACGTGATGATCTGATCTCCACACGATGAAACGCTGCTAAACTCTGCGCCAAAGCGTCAATGAAGTCTGACCAGAGAGAGAGAGAGAGAGAGAGAGAGACTTTTTAGCCTGCAACCCAGTGTAAGTTTTTTTTTCTTTTTTTTTTTTCCGTTTCTTACCGGTGTATAAGCCTTTATTTCGTGAAATGAATTAATGCAGTACAATACGCGTGATATTACATAGGCTAGAAATTTAATTATTTTCTGTCCAGCACACTATTTAATTAACCAGCTAATTAACAGCAGAGGTGGAGTTTGCGGGGAGACAGAGGGGCATTGCCCCCCAGCGGTAGAAATATGGCACTACATTGAGTCTAAAATAGTTACAATTAAAACATTTCTTGTACATTCATTAGGGCTGGAAAAATTACAGTGTTAACGCTTTCATTAAATGTATATTCTTTACTGAGCGTTAACTGAGCGTCCGTTTTCCTTTCATCATTGTAAAGTGTTTATCTGTATGGTATTACCTCTGACCGCTAGGGGCGCTCTCTTCATGCAGATTATAATTATCGTTCAGAACGTTGATTTCAGTTTATCAATCTGTTTTTAGGGCGTGGAAATTCAATTGGAACTTATTTAAGTGGTATTCCTGTAGACATTAATAATTATATGTCAGGTTATAGTTGAAGCTTAAAAAGGTAATGCAATAAAATAAAACGATTTCATGAAATGCTTTATAATGGATTATATTACAGTTTGTTTATTAATATATTAATTTTAAGCACTCTGGTCAGGTGACTGGCATGTTGGGAGTCAACAAAAGATGAACCTGTGGCTGAGTATTTTCTAATTATGTGAGGGATATAAGCTTGCATGCATATTCTATAGTAGTATGCATATTCTGGTGTGAATTTAATTTAACTAAATTCACTAATTTGGTTTTATTTAGTTTAAATTATTTAATGTGTACACTAAATGTTTTTAAAAAGTACATGGAAGTGAAAGATTAATAGTATAACATAAACCAACTGATATTTCAATTTGAAACAGACTTAATAACTGCCAGTTTGCTTCAGTTACCCTGCATCAGTATTACCCTGTGTAATATGGTGCAGAGTGATCCGAAAAAGCATGTCTTTGATTCGCTGTGTTGATTGGGTTTATAGCAATATTGGTCTTATTATCTTCTGCTTCTGTATGTACAGTATATGCATAACAAGCCATGCAGTAGTTGAAATGTCTCCTGATGCAGATATTAAAAAAAAAAAATCTTTGGGGGAATATGGTGTATATTTATAATCATGTGTGTCATGAAGGGCCCGGGGAGGGGGTCAAGCACCTGCTATGGGCCTGAGGGCATGACTCTCTCTGCCTAGGATTTGTGTGAGGCAAATAGAATCTTTGCATACATTTGCATATTGGCAATTTGTGGTGACCGTAAAGTGTTGCATGGATAGTTTATCTGACCCTGCAGATTTTGGTTTTTAAACCTGTGCTCTCCTCTCCAGGGTCTCATTGGCAACAGGCCCAAAGTCTGACCTTGGAACCCAGGGCAGTTTTCATGTCAATGTTTTCAACACCCAACAAACTAGGTTATATTAATGGCATGTGGGAAGAAGGTTGGCAATGAAAAGAAGTGTTTGACTTCTTTATATCCTCAAACGAGCTAGGTCCATATACTGACCTAGCTCGTTCCCCACAGAGGAATCTTCTTCTGTAAAAAAGGAAGATTGGGTTAATGTTGGAATAAAATGGCCAAAGTGTTGTAAGTGTGTTACACAACTGATGCAGTAGCACAAGTTCTTAAAAGAACTGGGGTTCTCAGTTCCAGTCCCGGAGGACCACTGCTCTGCATATTTTAGTGCTTTCTCAGCTCACAGTGTACCTGATTTACTAATCAACTAATCAGTAGCCTTTTCTTAATTGAAGTAGAGCAGAGAAAACAATAAAGGGCAATGGTCCTCCTGGAATACCCACCGTACTAAAATGTTGTCAGGTCTGGATATGGTTGTTGTCCCAACATCCTTATGCTCCTCTTATGAATAATAATCGGTCTACCAAAAGGGATAAGATTAAACACTAGCCTTGGAGTTGTAATCCAATAGGTTTAGCAGTAAACATCATATGGTACAAAGGAGGAAAATAACTCAAATAATCTAGCAGTGCTTAGACACAGGTCTGCCGTTCAGTCTGACTACACAGTATGTGGAATCTGCTGAACAAGTAAGGATGACATAAAACCTGATCTGGTGGAGAGAAGGAAATGTATATGGAAAGAAACCTGAGTCTAGCCTCAGAACAGTAAACAGAAACCAGCTACTTTAGAAGACTCTGTAATAAAACCGGTCAATAGTCCTAGCATCACAAACCAAGAGGATTGCAACAAATATTTTGCCGTTATTTATTTCCTAACAATTTAATTCTATGAAGGGGTGAGTTAAGATGAGTTTTATTGTTGAGAAGAATAAAAGAGTATGCATTATATGTCTCAGCATATGTACTGTGTCATTACTGTTGTGCAAAAAGTAATGACACCCATAGTTTTTATAAATTTATAATTTAGGCATTTGGCAGATAATCTTATTCAGAGCGATTTACAAAAGTGCTTTGAAGTTTCTGTCATTGGATAGATCCTTACACTGCTTACTAGGTTATTAATTTTTATCAGTCACATACAGTGCCCCCCCAGGCATTTTTCATTTTTTGTTACATTATAACCTTTAAGTTAAATGTTTTTTTATCTGAATTTTATGTGATCGATCTGAAATCTGAAAGTTGGCATGTGCTATGTATTCAACCACTTTGCTATGTATCCCCACAAAACTTCTTGTGCAACCAATTACCTTGTGAAATGAAGTCCACCTGTGTACAATTTAAGTGTTACATCTGTCAGTATAAAACCTTTTCTGAAAGGCCCCAGAGGCTGCAACACCACTAAACAAGAGGCATCACACCATGAAGAAGGAGCTCTCCAAATAAGTCAGGGAGAGAGTTGTTGAGAAGTACAAGTCAGGGTTGGGTTATAAAAAATATCCAAATGTTGGATGATCCCCCGTCAAATCCATCAAAACTCACAAACCCTGGCAAGGAGGGCATTAATCAGAGAGGCAGCACAGAGACCAAAGGTAAGCCTGAAGGAGCTGCAGAGTGCATGGGATCACAATAAGCTATACACTGGACTTTATGGAAAACTGGCCAGAAAAAAGCCATTACTGGGTGTTAAAAATAAGAAGGCACGTTTTGAGTTTGCCTAAAGACATGTGCCCAAATGTATGGAGGAAAGTGCTCTGGCCAGATAAAACTAAAATTAAAAATTTTTGGCCACCAAGGAAAGCGCTATGTCTGGTACAAAACCAACACATCCCATCACCCCAAGAACACCATGTTATTTCTTCAGCAGGGACTGGGAAACTGATCCGAGTCGAGGGAAAGATGGATGGCTAAATACAGGGATACAGGTGGAAACCATCCAACATGAAGGAGCTGGAGCAGTTTTGCCTTGAGGAATGGGCAAAAATCCCAGTGGCAAGATGTGG
>JAQQZT010000039.1:13789389-13810278 GCA_030068275.1 Clarias platycephalus | reverse complement strand
CCTCAGTCTCTCTGTGTTGGTCTTCAGGGAGCGGAATCGCTTCCCAGACCGCAACAGAGAAAACAGTCCATTGTTGGAATGGCTGCGGTCCTTCACAATCTTCCTGGCTTTGGTACAGCACCGCTTGCTGTAGATCGAGTGCAGGTCAGGAATCTCGGTGCGGCGTAATTGCGTAAAATGTTAGTAATGATGGCGACTTTAAATGGATCACCAATGTGGGTTGATTATTTATTGGTATTAACTTTTTCTGTCCCTTTGAAGATTCAGAAGCAGCTGAACAAGGCTCTGGATGACCTGTCAATGAGCCTGTGCACGCTGAAGGAAGGAATGAGCTACACAAAGTGCCTGCCTACACATGGCCTCACATATAAACAAGTCCTAGACAGCATCAAAGAGTACCAGACACTGAGTGAGTCAGTTCAAGTTTCTTCTGTGATGGGCTTTATATGTGATATTGAAGAACTGCTGTCTGGCTCATGGTTTACATAAATTGTCTGAATTGATGGATGACGGATTACATTTTTTAAAAGATAACAAAATAACTGAGTACTTAAATGGCGGAACTAACGCGTTAGATTACTCGTTACATCGTTAATTCAGGTACTCTAACGAGTTACTTTGTAACAAGTTACACGCAAAACTGGTGACAACGTTCGTTTAAAATACATCAATAAAAAGTACAGTAGTAGCAAGGGTCAACTGTAAAACAAACAAACAAACAAGCTCCCTTGAAGAAGGTTTCAAATGTGCAGCCCCATGTTCTGCATGAGTCTAAATAACACTGATTGATGTTATAAGCAGCGCCTTCACATGCAGGTCTATCATTAGATGGTGGTGATCATATCATACCGGACAATAAAAACTCATGAGAGACTGCTTTAAGTGTGTGTGTGTGTGTGCGCGCGCGCGTGTGACTGTATCCTCTTTACAGAAGGTTTATAGAAACTTTCCCAGTGACTCAGTGAGTTACTCAGTGGATGCTCATAGATGACTATAAACTATGATTCTTTGTTTCAGATGAAGTACAGTGGTCCAAAGGCAAGGTTTCAGGGGCAGTCTACTGGGGCGATGAAAAGCTTACAGATCTTCTTGTGAAAGTGCTGGGTTCTATAAATTACTTTGTTTCATTTCTGGTTACAATGTTGTAAAATAACTGCTTTCAGGCTGGATATGATCAGATGATCTCCTTTAAGCTTTAACAATGAGTTTGTAGATAACATTGGAAATTATTGTGAGTTTGTCGGCGCTCTTTATTCTTTCTCTGTCAGGTGTATGGTGAGTTTGCTTGGAGTAATCCCCTCCACCCGGACATCTTCCCTGGAGTGAGAAAGATGGAGGCTGAGGTGGTGCGGATGGCATGTTCTCTTTTCAATGGTGGGCCCGAGTCATGTGGCACAGTAAGCTCAGATTCATGACTCATTATTCATGGGGAAATAAAATTAACAAACCGTTTTTTGATTTGTAGCCAAACTCTTGCATTTTGTATGCAAAACTTTTGACTCCTCTTAGTTTTGGAGTGGAAAAATTACACTTTACCATCATCCTGTTACAGTTAATCTAAAACACAATACTATTTTTGCTTTATTTTTTTCTATTGTAAACTAATTACCCTATGATTTAAATATCATGCATGCAGTTCGTGGTTGTTATTATTATTATTATTATTATTATTATTAAGTTTATATGCTCACTGACATGCTCTACACATTTTATTTAAAAATTGTTAAAAATTCTTCCAAATTCTTCCAAAAAGAATGAAAGATTCAAACAGGCTAAAACTCTCAAGTAGTTTGTAGTCGAGTAACAAGTCAATAGGATCAAAAAAACAGCTTTCACAAGACCTAAAAACAGAACATATTGACCTTTCACAGAACTACAGAGGGAAATAAACAGATACCAAGATTACTTTGAAAGCCCTAATTTGGCATTGAAGGAGCTAGGCACAAAACACACCAGAGCAGGACAAAAATAACTTTCAGTCTCTACCCATTCATTAAAAACAAGATAAGACAATACTTGGATATTTTAAATGGCAAGACTTTATTTGTGCTATCACTTTTAAAATCACACATGTAGATACGGGTGGTTTCAAAGCTCATTTTCAGCTAAATTATGGCCCTTATAATAAATATAAAAGGACATGTTATTTTACACCACACATGTGGACATGTAATAAATCTGCCTTACATGGTTTGTGTGTTTTTCTAGGTCACCTCTGGTGGAACTGAGAGCATTTTGATGGCCTGTAAGGCATACAGAGACCTGGCTGATGAGCGAGGAATTAAATATCCAGAGATGTATGTGTGATCTAAAATATTTCCAAAGTTTGTGTTTTTGTGTGATCCTGCATAGCGTGTTTAACTGTTCAATACATTGATGTGTTGCAGCTTAGGGAAATCATGTGAAGATATATTGACATTTTTGACAAGGGTAGTCTTAAAGTACATTTTATAAGTGAACCACAGCCTCAATTTTCTCATTATTATGCTGATAAATGTGCTGAAATAGGTGCTGATAATCGGCTGAGTTTCCCATTTTAATTAGCATTCAAGAATAACCATTTCTTTGATGCCATCTCTACGGTGTATGCCAGTAAATTAACAATTAAATGAATATAAAAATTGTGAAAATGCTGTTTAGGCATACTGAGCAGCGTTAGTTAAACTTACTTCTTACAAAAACTGATCTGTGCAGGCCAAAATAATAGGCAGTGCAAAGCATTTTAATCATCACTACACTGTTTACAGGTTCGTAGAGTATAGGGTCAAAGCATGTTACAGGCAGAATAAGCCATCTTGTAAGTCGAAGTGTAAATGTAAACAAGCCAATTTTTCTTTTTAATTTTTGTAAAAGTTTCCCAGGAATTACCTACAGCTACATCTGACAGATTTCCCAGGCTCCAATAGTCCAAATAGTGCCATGTTAAATGTGTTGATTTACAACTGTGTACAGGCTGCAGAACTGTTAAAGAGTCAAAAGTTTTTTATCATAACCATATTTATTTTGTGCTAATTGTTCGTGTTAAAGAATTGCACCAGTAAGTGCCCACGCAGCATTTGACAAGGCAGCACACTACTTTGGGATGAAACTGATTCACATACCTTTGGATAAAAAGACCATGAAAGTCGATGTTAAGGTACGAAGTTCGAAGAGACATATGATAAACGGATAGACTTCAAGGCATTTATGATCCATAACGATTAGTTTTCCATTTTAATCCAGGCCATGAAGAGAGCTATCTCCAAGAACACCGTCATGCTGGTGTGCTCCGCTACTCAGTTCGCTCATGGAATCATAGACCCCATTGTGGAAGTAGGGAAGGTAAAAAAAAAATATATATGTTTAATTTTCAAATGTTGCGTTGTATTTTTAATGAGACCACATCTCTCATTTAATAAATATTAGATGTCATGAATATGTTTTTTAATTAATTAATAAAATTGATATTGTTCGTTGTAGTTGGCAGAAAAGTACAAGATTCCCTTCCATGTAGATGCCTGCTTGGGTGGGTTCCTTATAGTCTTCATGGAAAAGGCTGGGTTCAAGCTGGAGCCGTTTGACTTCCGAGTTAAAGGTGTCACAAGCATTTCAGCAGATACACATAAGGTCAGAAATGAAAAATAAGTGGACATTTGCATTATGCTGTTTTTTTTTTTTTTGAGGATCAGATGGTGCTAACCTGTTTTTGTATAAAGGTTCTAGAATGTAAACCTAAAATAATTAGCATAACTTTGCCTAATGATAATACATTGCCATATCCAAGTTAAATGTAACATGACTTTTATGATGTTTTCTGGCTTTTCATATAACTTGCCAATCATGTTACTAAATTTTAGGTTTGATTGATTCTTTACAGTATGGCTATGCACCCAAAGGTTCCTCAGTGGTGATCTACAGAGACCAGAAGTATCGCCACTATCAGTACTTTGTGGCACCTGACTGGCAGGGAGGAATTTACGCATCTCCTTCAATAGCTGGTTCTCGGCCTGGTGGCATCATCGCTGCCTGCTGGGCCACCATGATGTATATTGGAGAGAATGGTTATGTGGACGCCACCAGAAAGGTTGTTCAAACCACCCGCATCATTACTGCAGGGTAAAACAGACAGGATGAAGCTCATGTTTCTCATGCGTTAGCAGTATGTATTGGCAAATGAACTGATTATGCACTGATTTTCTTTGTTAGCATCCGTAAAGTGGAGGGACTGTTTGTGTTTGGAAACCCAGAAGTCTCAGTGGTGGCCTTAGGCTCCAGTGTATTCGATATCTTTCGTTTATCTAATGCACTCACATCAAAGGGCTGGAATCTCAATACTCTCCAGTTCCCGTCTGGGTAACCCATCCTGGAATAATCTTGTTTCCATGAAGCTAACAAACTTGTTTTTTTTTTGGTGCATATCTTAACGCTGTTTGTCTGTCCACAGCATTCACATTTGTGTAACTATGCTGCACACACAACCGGGTGTGGCACAGCAATTCATTAAAGATGTAAGGGAGGAAGTAGCAATAATCATGAAAAATCCAAAGGAGAAGACCACTGGAATGGTGAGGTTTTTATATCATATGTTTATACGTTTGATATGTTTATCTAAATCATGCAGTGGTAAAGTCTGTAAGTACAGTAGAACCCAATGAACCCTACAGAACCAATGTGTACATCCTGAAAAAACATGTGTAATGTTACTTTTAAAGTATATAATATCTCTTTTATAACTTATAAAAAGCCAACAGTGAGAACAGAACTGGCTTTCAGAAAAAACGAAATACAGTCAGGATGTTCTTCTGGTTAAAGAATGGAGGGAAAAAAAGCAAGAAATCTTGAATAATTACAGTCCATTGGTACAGCCAAACCACTGTACCACTTTATTCTCTAACAGCACAGGTCTGAGAATAAGGTCTTGCTGCCAGGTAAACCACCGAGTTATATTCAAGCACTTGTTCAAATATTATTTTGTACTATAGTTCCAGCTTACATAGGGACTTGTAATATCTGCCTCACATAAACCTTTTTTTTGTTTTGTTTTGTTTTATACACAACGTGTATAATTGTTAATGGTCTCCAGTGTTAGTGTTTTGTAACCAGAAGTTACATCAGAAGTAAGGAGGTGAGAAATAAAACCAGGCTTCAGGATGAAGGGATTAATATTTTCAAGCACGCCAAAAAGAGACGCTGGTGAGGGAAGGTCTTGTTCATAGATGTTCAAGTTCAAGTTTACTACAACATACGCTATATGACCATAAGTCCAAAAGTGCACCTGAGCATCACACCCATATTTGCTTTATTTGCTTACTGAACATCCCATTTCAAAATTGGTACCCTAATTTTGGCCCAAATTTGTTTCGTTCTGACGAAATTATACACAAAGCAGGGTCCACAAAGGCATGCCTTTTTGATTGGCACAGAGTCCTGATCTCAAACCCACTGAACACTTTTGGGATGGCCCGGAATGATGACTGCTTTCCGTCTTGCCCTTGCTCTCTTTGTAGCAGCATTTTGGAAACTATGTTAGGGTGCAGTGGTCATGTATCTAACAACCTTTGGCCATATAGTTTAAGTGATAACAAGATGCTCCACTGTAAAAGGATAAACCATGCAGCTGGTTACTCCAATACTGAGATAATATTTTTTACTGTTGGATAATTACTGTGGTATAAGAGATATAAACACTTCGTGGTGCATTGATTATTTACCTTTCACAGCATAGCACATTGTAGAAGGAGCCTTTATTGTCATTATATAGTAATTAGAAGTGCAACTTCTAAAACTTTATACATTAAGTATCAAAGATAAAAAAACAGTGGACAGCCATACACAGACAGACTATACACTACAGTAATTAAAAGATATAATTAAGTAAGGAACACAATTTATAAAGTAAAATAGGGCATGTTTTTTTCCCAATGATTACAAACTGAATTTTTTGTTTAGGGAGCGGTTTACGGGATGGCCCAGACCATCCCCGATCGGTCAATGGTGACTGAGGTGTCTTGTGGCTTCCTGGATTGCCTCTACAGCACTGATGTTAAAACGGTCCAGAAAGACCACTACACCAGCAAGAAGAACCACTTGAATGGGAACTCTGAAACACACTGAGTCTACTGTGATCGCTGGGGGTCTGTGCCTGCAGCTGCCCATGAGCTGCTCATTACATTTACATACATACTGGTGTTTCTTTTTTTTTTCTTTTTTTTGTCCATCATTTCAATCACTCATTTGCTCATTTCTAGGTAACACACAAGCCATATTAACTCCATTCACTTTGGGCATTTTCTTCCAGATGTTTTACTGTAGATAGATTTGTCTGTGGTATCAACGTCAGCACAGAAGGTTCAGGGACGGTCAGAAAGCATGTTCATATGTTCAATTTCTGTTATATATGTCTGTTGATACTTCTCATATATATTTCACATTTCTCCAGCCATACTGTTGGAGGTAAATGCTCCAGTCGAACTCTCAGGTTTCACTGAATGAATCATTCAGTGAGATTTTAGTACAATTGCACAATTTCAGGAAAAACGTTAATTGCAAATTACAGACTTCTCAAATTATTACTCTTAATTTTTATGAGTACAGATGTCACAGACAGTGTTTTCATGCAAGTAAAATGAGTCCATACAGTGTGCTGGTCCTGATCACGATCAGATAACTCTGCAGCCTTATTAATGTTACCGAGTAACATGAAAATGGACCGAGCACCATTCATAAATATTTCCAACATCATCTAATATTGATGTATTACTCACTTATACCTGAATAACAAAAAAAGCTTTTTGTTTTTACAAAGATTAGGATTTCTAATTCTTTTTTATTTTAATATTAGTACATATCATGTATATCTATAATGGCTTAATTCTATAATGTTCTGAACAAAATTTACTGGTAATTCTGAGATGGATCCTGCCCCCACATTATATCTACCTCAGAATTTGTTCTAACTGTTATACATTAAATTCATAATTTTTAATAGTTTTTCTTTGTTTATAATCACAATTGGAATAAGTATTCTCATTTTTTATGTACTTGCCATTAATACCATGACAGATTGTTTGAACTCCTTGGGAGACGGTTTGGAGAGAGATTTTATTAAAACACTTAATTAATATTGGTAGCAGTTTTATATTTTGCTTGCTTCTCGTCCCAGGAAAATACATGTTCTTAAACTACCCAAACTGTAAATGTTGTTAAACTACCCAATAGGAAAAGAGCGACACGGTGACGACACGGTACCACTGAAACATGACTGCAGACCTCATCGGCTGCTTAATTTTGTATGTATTCATAATGTTTGTGACCACGATGTGTGTTTTTACATTATGCATCACTAATAGAGTCTCATATTTCAGTAATGTAATTATTATTTTTGTGTGTGCTTATTGTGTTTTTGTTTTCATAAGTTGTCACAGGGATACAGCTGTTCTTAACATCATAACATTTAAAGGTTAAACTGGTGATGTGCAAAATTCAATTATTTGTAATAGCAAGAATATTTTTTCAAATCTTATTTTCATATCCAGTGTTTTATAATTGAAGCAGTTGTCCCTTTACCTACACAGAAACATTTTAAAGGCAATGAGCCTGGCATTATTACTACCTAAATGTTAGGCATCTTCATTTTCAAAAGCTGGAGTATCCATTGACTTTTATGATTTTTGTAACTAATGAACCACGCTGTTCACGTGTTTGTGTGTGTGTGTGTGTGTGTGTCTTTTGGCAGGCTCTAGTGCTAGTGCAGTGTTAGGTCAGCCTCAGGGAGAGGGCCTTTTCCACACAATGTCATATCCACTTATCATACTACCCTGTTCCTGCAAAAAATAAAGTTGTATTTTGAAAATCCATCAGTCTGATGCGTCATTATTTCCTTAATATATATTTAATGTTATACTTTTGTCTAGTCACATCTATTAATATTAATTTGAAACAGTTGTGTTGCAACAACAATCATCATCATTTAATAAGCTTCATTGTTAAGTATATGTTGCAGGTCACTGCATCTCCACTAGGGCTGATGTATGTGATGATGACAAAGAGATTCATTCATTCATTCATTCATTCATTCATTTTCTGTACCGCTTTAACCATTATTTCACAAAAAATTCCTTGACATTGCACAAACCCTCAGTATTTTTCTCAGCATTTAAAGAAAATCTTTATATAATTTTAATGAACATATTAAACCTAATCATGGTGAAAATCAAGTGTAATACCTCTACAGGAACGGAAGGATAGGGCCTTGAAGAATAGGAGTTGAACCATCAGCTTCACAGAAACGGTGTGGTTAGAAGAAAATCAGAATGACCATTATTACATCACTTAAATGCATAGTAAAGTGAATTGGGACAGTGCACGGAGAAGTTGGTTTATGTAAATGCGATAAACCAACTGATTAGCTGAGCTGATGAAAAGTCATAGAACTGCATAATGATGATTTGATCTGACACAGCTTTATGCCATTTATGCAATTTTATACTTATAGAAAATTTCCAAATTCAAATTATTAATCGTTATATGCGATTTTGTATAATGTATAAAATACAATATAAACTATGATGTGTATATACAATTCTCAGCCATAATATTAAGCACAATATCGCCAGGCCTGGCGCCTCCAGGCATGACTCCACAAGACCTCTGGGGTGTGCTGTGGTGTCTAGCAGAGATTTCTTTGGGTGCTGTGGGTTGTGAGGTAGGGCCTCAATAGACTGACTTGTTTGTCCGGAGGCATTCCATGGATGCCCATTCAGATTAAGATCTGGGGAATGTGGACACCGAATCAACACCCTTAAACTCTCTGCCGGCTAAGCACAACGTGAGGCAGGCTATGATGCACTGGGCTTTCTTCTATTTTTCTGTCATGACTAGCATTACCTTTTTTAAATGGTTTGTGCTGCAATGGTTTTTCTGTAGTATCAGACTGGACAGACTGGCCTTTGGTCCCCAGAGGTGTAGATGAACCTAGCATGCCCATGATCCTGTCTCCAGTTTCATCAATGATAATCAATGTTATTCAATTCACCTGTCAGTGATGTTAGAATCGTGGCTGATCGGTGTACATATAATTACATAAGCTGAATGTGTTCCTTCTGCTAGTTTAAAAGCTTTACTGAATCATATAACCTTGGCAAAAAGATTGAAAGACATTTTATACTATGTTATACACAAAAACTGACTCATCATCTGACTGTAGTTAGTTAAATTGAGCCCTTGACACAGACAGAAATATTTCCATAATAATGATAAATCTTTTCTTTATTTAATCCAACAAATGGCTGACGGCTGCACCCAATGAACAACTCAACCTCTATTTACTATTCAGCCTATCTGCTTTGCATGTCTTTTGTGTAAAAGGTTGGTCAAATGATTGGACAGACTGTGTGTGCAGATATTCAGAATAAATTCAGTATCATTGGGTTTTGCTTTATTTTGGAGTTTAAGGCTTATCCATCAAAATTGTTGAAATACTCTACAAAATCATGATCGTAAGGGAAGCAATATCCTGCGCACAACAAATAGAAAATAAATGCATAATACTTTTTCAGGGCAGAGTAGATATTAGGTTACAGCTATAAAACACAAGAAGATCCTGTACAGATAGCTATTAATTTACAGACAATTTATCATGTGTTTTCACTGATACTGTCTGTGTAACAGGCCATCAAAGATTTTCAGTTTGGGATTGGATTAGTATGCATTTGGAAAACCCAACCAACTAAATACTTTTAATTGTGCAGTCTAAGATATACGACAGTCGTCCTCACAACACTGAAACTTGATCAATGAAAGTAGCAAGAGTAATGTCACGATTAGACAGTCCTCCACACTCATGTGTACTGAGGGTGATGTGAACCTGGCAAAGAGAAATCCCAGGAGAGGTGGTGTTATTGACAAATCATGAACTGAATTTTTCCTGATGAGAATGAAAACAGTTAATTCAATATTAGTCATATACCTTATTGTAAACATTGAACCACTCTGGATGATGATCCATTTTCTCAGCCTGTAGTGCTACTCTAGACATAAACCCAAAAGCCTAGGAAAAATAAAAGTAATTCAACTAAAAGGATGTCATTTGTGTGGTAAGATTTTGATGTTTTATATGTATGCTGTGCTCTCACTGTCGAGTAATAACTAATTCTGGATGGTTGCTCACCTGGTTAAAGTCTTTAAAAACAAACTCCTTATAGAGGGCATCCCTGCCCACCACTTCGGCCCACTGTGCGCTGCGGAGCATGGGGAGGAGCTGCTCTCTCTCCTCCAAAGACAGAACCTGAATCTTACCAGCCTGCATGGTTACAACAGACACATTCAGCAGTGATTTAGTTAGTTCTTTAGATGCACAAAGATACAACGAGCTAGCAAAGCTCAAACTTAAACTTAGGAGCACAGAGCTAGGAAGTGAACTGAAATGCCACCTGTTGCTTTAGTGTGCTGCCATAAATGTAATATAACTGCATATTAAAAACAAAAACGATCATTTTATTTATCCATTTTCCCCCATTCTACAAACTATTTCTATTTACTTTACAGCATGTGGAGTCTAATGACATTATGTGCATGTGATATTTACAGTATTATTATTCCATCCATCTCTTTAGGAACCTCTGCAGTGAACCTATCTACTGTGGAGTGACCTTTGGTGCCAATGGTGATCTTTGTATTTATTCTCATTTTTCAACCGTGGTATGACCTCCAGTCAACATTCGCATGCATATTTACACACTACAAGCAATTTGGAAGCACCATTGATTTATTATTATTATTACTACTATTATTATTATTATTATTATTATTATTATTAATAATAAAATATGTGAATACGTATAAATAAAACACTGTATTCTATATTGGGGAAAGTACAAGTATGTTATTAAACATTTTTGCAGGACTAAAACCTAAACAGCAATGCAAGAGTTACAGTCATTGAGCAGGGGGATGTTTCATAACGGAGCTCTGTGATTGGATGCAGTGGAGCACATCTGGACGCAATGATGACTTGCTTTTTCAGGTTCAGGAGATTTCACCATGCAGGTCACACTGAGCTGGTTAACGCTTTCCCTTTCCAGTGACTTATAACAGTTTCACCAAATCACAACTTTAATCCTACTTTCAAACTTTAATCCTACTTTCAAGAAAGTAGGTTAAGTGAAAATATTTCTTTAAAAAATCCATAGTAGAAAATGATCTTTAAGATAAATCAAGCTTTTAATGAAAAATAATGGATGAGAATTTATGCTTTCATCACAATTATACATAATGTATGATCAAATCAAGCTACTTCAAAGAGCTTTGATTCATGACTTGATACACATGATGTAATCGCAGATCAGTTGTGTTTTCTTTATAATGATGTGCGACTCTGAAACCGAGTGTGAATAAATGACATCAGCACTTTCCTCTCTCCCAGCAAACTGTGACACAATGAAGCAGATAACATCCTCACACATCAATCAACACGTCTCTTAGCAACAAGATATGTAATCTAAAGCTAAATTCATGCCCACAAATGCACAAAAAACATGCATGAAAATAGTATATTGTGATATCGATATAATGTGCTTCTAGTTATAAGAAAACGGACAGAATCGAAAACCTGAAATTACACCGTAACGTTACAGCCAGAGAAACAACAGCAACAGGTGAAACACATCGGCGGTACTTTTATACGCGCCAAACAGCACACTACACGCTATGCACAGCTTAATACAATAAATAAAGTTGTATTATAATAAGTATCTGCTATGTACCCACCATGATTTCACTGAAATCAGTACCGCTTTCCTGCTCCGTCTCTCCTGCTCTGAATTAAACACGTCCCCATACCCGTATTTTCTCGAACCCCGCCCCTGGGCAGACGATTGGTCAAAATCCCATATTGACACGCAATCTCCAGTGTTCATTTGCTACCTCCTATCAACTCTACAACAGGAGGCGGGCTTTATCGCAATACGGGTAGAGAAATTAAACAAGTGCGAGTTAATATCAAACACAACCAGCATTGCGCCTCACACCGCGCGTGAGACCCCCTCAGGTAGGGCGGAAGAAGCCCAGCAGCTACGGGATTATCTGTGTAAACCAAATAACTGGCCTCCTCTAAACAAGGGTCAGTGAAGGGTCCTGCATAGGTTTGTTCTTAGGTGAAGTATTGAAAAATAAACAGTCATTGACGAGGCCATAGATGTAAATGTACTTATAAATTAAGGTAGACACGTCAACTCTGTCGCCATCTTAGCGAGGCTGTGGAAGTGCAGTATCCATAAGAAAACCCTGTGTTAGTGAGGTTTAATCAGTAAAAAAGGCTTCAATTTGCAATGCAGAATAAAGAATGGACTTTTGAGGAATGGAAAAATGTCATGTGGTCTGATGAGTCCAATTGACCCTATTCCTTAGCGATATGCCAGTCAGGGTAAGAAGTAAAAACGTCTAATGCCTGGGAAACGTCTTTCCCTGATCTTGTCTTGAAACCTTCATCTGCTTTATCCGCCACTTCCACACACTCTTTCTTCTCGACCGGTTTCCTTCTCAGTACCACTCAGCATCTTTTGTTGGAGTTCTGTAAGGTGCATCACCACCACCTCTCTCCTTAGGTTCCCAGTCTTTTTAAACCGACTTCACAGGCCAGTCTTCCTCAAAAACAACAGTAAATGCTGCCTTCCCAGATCAGTGACTTCCCATTTCAAAAGACTCTTAACATTGCCTAGGGATTTAGCCTATCCTTCAAATATTCCCTGCACGAGAACATAACATGCTTGACAGTTTCACTTTCATGGCATACCTCTGTTCCGTTGGTTGTCCCATTGGGTGTTTACCTACAGTACTATATGTAGAGTGCTATTAAGATTGCTGTGTACAATTCTTAGTCTGCTAATTGATACTTCTTCTTATACTTATTATAATAATTCTGAATTCTCCCTCATCACATCTACTTTGTCCTGTATTGAATTTTAATGTTTTCCTTTTGGTCCATTGTCCACTTCCATTGGTGTTTTACCTTTCTTCACACTATACTTTTCCCCTCTGACTTTGACAATTTGATAGTCAACATCTTTTTTTTTTGTTTGCTTCTTTTGTTTGCTTATACTTCTTCTGCTTGCTTGTGAGGCTACTATCCCAGCACACTACAGCATAAAAGATCATACGGTAGGCAGTCTGTTTGCTCTAATATGATCTTTTATGCTGTAGAGGGCTAGGGTCGTAACCTCTCAAGCAAGAATGCCTTGCACTTTTACAAGGTTGTAAGAAGAGCTGGTTTGATGGTTGGCTGGACTAGCTGGAATCCCTACTGGAGTGCTGGACGATGAACAAACTGCTGTCCTTGATGTCCAACACCAACTTCCTACTGCACACATCTTTTGGCAAGCAAAAACATTTTCTTGATAAGTTCAGTGGCACACTTCTATCACAGAGCTCCTCAACTGACACATCCTTTTTCCATGTGTGTTTTTATCTTTATGCTCTATATGGTGCTACAAGTGCTACAACTACAAGTATATAATCTGGGATTGCTTCAGTTGGTCAGGTCTTGGCTCAACAACGTTATGTGAAAATGAAATGAAGCCATACTTGGGGCAACATAAAATGTACTGTAAATAATGTTCAGTATAATCTGTGCAGACTAGCTAAAGCTATTAGAATCCTGGTTGAGTCCATAGAATGCCACAGCATACAGTCATCTTGGGTTAGGTGAAGGGTTTAATGAAGATTGCGTTATGCTCTGACTCACTTTTACTTGCTCTGACGCTGACTTACCTTTAACAGCAGTGTTGTGCTGTATTTCCATACTAAGTAGAACAGGAAAGTATTTGCTGTCAAATGTAGAAAGTTGAAATTTTCTATTATGTCTTGGAAAGCTAGATAATTTGCTTCATCAGAGAAATTATATTGTCTTCGTAGTTAAGCATTAAAAATGCATTTTCAGAGACATACTGGGCACCAAGTATCTACACTGTTGTCTGTGTCTTAAGAGTGCTGTGTTGTGGTGTATTGATTCTAATCTTATTTTATTATGTCACATAAAAAGCATTTACAAGCAAGCCAAGGAAGCCTACCTATGAATCTAGTGGTGACTTTATCCTAAAAGTTTTACTAGTAAGTTTTACTATAAGTAAAAATTTTGTTACATACTATTGATATGTAATGAAACAATTCAAAGTTATGAGCCTTTATCATGCAAAAGCATGAAAGAAAACCACTTAGGAAATATCCAGCACAGCTCTGTGATCTTTGAATTCTTTGTTTATAACTTTTGTAGCCTACAATAAATGAGTTCAGTAGAGAAACAGGTTTTCAGCCGACTATGGAGATCTGCAGTCTAATTTTCTATTTTCTTTTTCTCACAACAGCTGAGTGTGAGATGACCATGAATACAGGTAGCAGAATATGTATTTCTTAAATAACTATTGACATTTGGAGATAAAAATAAAATAAAATAAATTGTTTTCTTCAATGCTTTGTAAGCTGTTATGGTTGTAAATCTAGAGTTCTGTATGTTTTTATAGTGAGAGTGAGAGATACATTTTTAACACCTATAATATTGTAAAGACAATATATTCTGCTAGGGGTCTGAGCACACAACTTCTCATTCATTACTATTAAAAGGTGTGTTAAATTACTATTAAATCTCTAAATGTATTAGAGATTTTCTTCGTATAATTTTCAATATTTTATATAAATTTCAACATCAGAGGCCATGATCAGAGGTAGTTTTTCTTATGATTATGATTTGACATATGATTCATTTTTTTATTGAGTTTTATTATCCTATTCCTCCTATTGACCTACATTATCACTAAAATGGGGCATGTTTTTAAGTAAATTACGTTTTCCAACATGATAACTCATCCTTTTTATAGCAGTATAATTTTTATTTGCAGAACCTACACTGAAAATGGATGAAGCGTTACTAACAGTCCGTAATCAGATGTCCTACCGGCTACAAGTTCTTTACACTTCAGATTACTGCTATAAGGTATTTAGGTATTTTGTTACTTAGTTCCAAAATGATCTGTAGGTAGGATTCATGATTAGTGTTCTATAACAATAATAATAATCATAATAATAATAATAATAATTATTATATATATATATATATATATATATATATATATATAATATTTTTCAATATAATATTATAATAACTCATGCTGTTTTTGTGGTAATGGATATGTTTGATTGACTGCAAAACACTTCTTTACGTCACTCTGGATAAGGCCATCTGACAAATTCCGTACAAAGCAATAATAGTTACAATAGTTCATAGTTACCATTAAGCAGTTTGATATCTCCATAACACTAAAGATATTACATCTATCTTTTGAAAGCTTATACAAGTCTGTGGCTGACTAAGTGATATACAAATAATATGCTCACATAATATTTGCAGTGTCTATACCAACCTTTGGCTAGCATGGAAGTTGGACCAGGAAATGTGTCTGTGGTGCTGAACACACCATTCACTCTGTCTCTGAAAGCCTCACCTGTGAATGCAACTAACACCTTGTGCATGTAAGACTTAAAGTTACCCTAAAGCTGTACACTAATATCCAATGACGTATCTTTTGCTCCTGAGTGCAAAATCCTTTTCCATTTGAATGGATTACTTTACATCAACATCCCTATCTATAAATCACTGTCCATATGGACAGGTTCATTCCATTTATGTGGGCTGAAGCACCTTGACATGGACTAAATATACAGCCTTAATAGCAGAAGATTCAATTTGCAATCTCTCAACCTACACAGACCATGGTGTGTCAGCATTTGACCTGACTTTAGGTCCTGAGTGCTGGCCTTTGGAAGATATCTCACATGTTATTGATCTTGCTGCCATTTGGGGTTAATAGGAGCAGACATTCAAAATAAAGAAAGGAGCCAATTAGACATCAACACTAGAAATATCCACAGAAACCATACCTGGAATGGTAAGTACAAAGATTTAGTAGCCAAAGGTATCTAGAATTCTGGCCTAAGACTCATCAGAACTGAAGCATTCCATGTGGGGTTGTTATTAAAAGGGTGGTGGGGAATTAAACAGGTATCATGTTGCATGAGATGAGGTACTGTGTCTTGGCGGCATGGCCCCAGGCAGGGGTCTACTCTTGTGCTTCTTAAAGATCAATAGTGAGGTCCCTTTCCAGATGGAGCCACTATCGATTTACCCTCCCCCGCCAATGAACATCCACAGAATGATCAATGAATGCTTGTAACATGCATTTTGGGGATGAAACAGGAGATGGTAGAATGTGGTCGAAAAGTGCATTTCTACTTTCTTTGCTCTAGATGGCTCCATCAAGCCTCATGAATACTGAGTTTATCTTGCTCATCATACAACAAAGAAAAAGCTTTTCTGACTTGGCATCTTAAGCAAAAGACTGAGTTTCTAAATAACACCCATGATTCCTATATGCATAACATGTTATCTTGTCTAGCTTAATGCATAATAGTGGCATGTCAATGTGTAAAAGGTTTCTGTATAAATTATAGTGTTTGCTGAATTGTAGGATTTAAGTTGAATGACTGAACAATAGCCTGTGCGTTGAAAAGTGTCATATTGATAAATGTATGGTTTAAAGGATTTACTTATGTTTCAATTCTTAGGACAGGCCAAAGTATGTTTTATAATATGACACACTATATGGCAGTAAGTATTTTGACTCCTGACTATCACACCCACAAGTGGGTCTTGCCACAAATTTGTAAGGACAAACTTCAGTTGGGGTTGAGTCCTAACCTCAACTCCAATAAAGACGATGGAGATGAATTAAAATGCTAACTACATGCCTGTTATAGCCTGTCATAGCAGTAAAGGAGAACAAAATCCTAATTGGGATGCTCTAACATGCACAGTAATGACTGGTTAGGTGTCCACATACTCAGTGTACATACAGGGTAGAGTATTACTTAAATGATGTATGACCCATGCCGTTTATTCTATTCATGTCAATAAGACCTAATGATTTGTGAACAATATGGAAAATATTACCACATTTATGCAAGGGGTGTTCAAGTCAAACCAGGATTGTTCTGATTGTGCAGAATAACAGAACACAGTTCACAGTTATAAAAACAGCTTTTATTTCTCCATACAGTATAATCCCTTGCCACACTAATGTATTTACTCCAGACTTTTAGACTTAGTTCCAGACTTTAAGACTATTTTAGACTTCCAGACTATTTCAGACTTTCAAACTTAGTGCTGAGATACTGGCCTGCCTGGAGCTCCTTTAATGGGCCTTTCCCTTAATAGAAAAAAACAGCCTGGTTTGATCACCAAGGATATTCGTTTTTTGAAAGTCAATACACAATACACAAACTCATACTGCCCACCACACACAGTACAGGAACTCAGCTGGGAGTTATTTCCACGTCCCCTGCACAGGTCTGACCTCACTCCAAGCAATCCCACCTGTTTGGGCCATTGAAGGTGTTCCAGCAGGTACAGTAGTCCAATCAAGAGTCCGAGGTACTACGAAAATTTTCTACCTTAAAGGTATCCAAGCACTAGCCAAACACTGGGAGAAGTGTTTTAATGTAGAAGAGGGAATACAGAAATAAAGCTACTTTTTAACTGTCATAATTGTGTTCCCTTACTATACACACTCAAAAGTCCTGGTTTGACTTGAACACCCCATTTGTAAAAGAAAAATGCTCCTAATCTGAAATATTTAAATATAAATATAACCAGATAAATAAATGAAAAATATATAGTTCAATTCAATTTTATTTGTATAGCGCTTTTAACAATTGTCATTGTCGCAAAGCAGCTTTACACAATAAGTATTTGGAATGTGAATGTGTATGAATCGAAATGGTCAGATAGTCCCTGATGAGCAAGCCGAGGGCGACAGTGGCAAGGAAAAACTCCCTGAGATGGTAATAGGAAGAAACCTTGAGTGGCACCAGACTCAACAGAGAACCCATCCTCATTTGGGTGAAACAGAAACATTCATACTGTGTGTTAGGTGGCAGCCAGTTCAGCTATAACAGTTGGTGTTAATTGATGTTAATATGGAGTCCAGGTAGTTATGAAAAATAGTAAAAATTGTCAATTTTAATGCAGTTTAATTTTGGATCTCATACTTTGTATTAACATTTACTTTTCTATTATTCCAGCTTAAGCTATCTATTTGAAGAAGCAGGGCATTATTCTCTTTGGGTCACACCTGGAGATGCACTTGATGTAACCTGCTATATTTCTCTAGATAAGTCTCCACATAGCACATACCAACGTAAGTACCATCTCCTTAAATGACTGTATAAGAATATAAACTAATGTCTTCTAATGTCAGTTACGTTTATATACATAAGATCAGCAAACAAGGCAGAAGTCAATTAGTGGTTGGCACTGTCATGTGCACCTCCAGGGTTGGAGGTTTAAATTGCGCCTCCAGTCTTTGTGCATGGAGTAAATATCTCTGATGGATATCCACCAGAGATACACATTCCAACAGGTTAAGTGGTGTTACAGAATTTCCTGAAGTGTATTATTTTGTAAGTGTGTGTTGTGCCCTGCAATGGTTGGCACCCCATTCTGGTTCCCTGGCCTTAGGTCCCCTACACAGGATCAGCGGTATAGACAATGGGTGGACAGATAATTAGCAGAAATGCTTCTAATGCAGGAACATTATTCTCTCCTTCTCCCATGCCAACACACACATTACTTCACCAGACTATACTGTATGATTTATATAGCAGTAACATATAAACACATTTATCAATGTAAGACTTTACCCTTTGCTATCAATGATTTAATCAAATCAAATATTCTCTTTGATCAGTATAAACCTTGAATGAGTCAGTAGAATGGAAACATGTATCTTGTGATCTAGACTCCTATAGAGAAGTGCTTTTTGCATCCCGGGGGCCGGATCCTTGTAATATTGATTCAATAAGCTGAGCCTTTCTTCAAAAACAGCTCAAAGAAATGCTTTTTCGCCATGTTTGTTTTGAAAACTGCCCCATGAGAGGAGCATTGTGGGAAATACATTAGAGGAGCAAGAAGGATTAAGACATAATGGGATTTTGAAAGCACCATCCTCCATAATGCAGAGTCTATTTTACAATAGTGCAGATTATGTTGTAGATCAGACTTTAAGGGTAAGTAACCATTATCTTCTAGATATATGGCCAGTGTTGCTAAACTCTGCACCACATGATGAGCTTCCATTAGCTGCACTGTCCAATGATTATATGCAGACTCCGGTGGGCTCTCACAGCTTAAGTAATCAGCCTGGTGATCAGCTGGCAGGAGGCTGAAAACACAGGAATAAGCTGACCATTGCACATTTGGGGCTTGAACAGAACTATGCCAAAACCATGGAGTAATTTTCTTATTTTCTTATAAAAGTCTTATTCATTCATATTTATTCAGTATAGCCTGGTCAGTGTAGCTCAGAGGTTTCAGCTGATACTTTTAGTGTCATTGGATAACATTATGCTTTTTCTAAATATTAAAATAAAACTTCTGTTTTTCAGAAACAAACGCTAACTGTACAGACTTAAATCTTTGCAATAAGAGCTTTCTTTCATATGTAATGTCAATGTATTCCTTTGTAAAAACTTAAAACAAGGTGGCTACAAGGTTTAGCATGTTTGCGGCATAATTATAGTCAGATGGAAACAAGTGACCAAAAGATTTTCTTTATCCAAAAAGTGTATTTTATTTTTTTTTTTACATTATTTTATATTAAAAGCATTAAAGATCTCTGATACACCTGAAGATTACATTTCATCTAATGACTTTCTGTGAAGTAGCTATTAGAGGCTTTAGATGATTTATATTACTATAATTGTGATCGATTTTTTGATAAGTTCTTTAGAAGAATGATTCAAAATCTGTAGTTGAATGTAACTGTCATATTCTTTAGAATCAGTGCATGATTTGTGTCATTTTGTAAACAGACATTTGATCTTTGTCATGACCTATAGACCTTATTAGAGGATTTAATGATATTCTAAAATAAAATACATTAATTATTTTTTAAACATTGTTTGCAAAATAATGTCTCAGACTTCCATTAAGGTAAAATGACAACCTCAAGTTTTTATTTGCAACATTATCATTAGATAGATTATTAATTCTTATTTTATTGAAGACACACTGAAGTAGTTACAGTTTAAACATGCAGTTGGTGTCAATTAACTTCCTGGCCATGGTGTTGTAGTCCTTTAGCTCAGTCATCACAACAAAGTTTCAGTACATCACTGCTTTTGTGTCATGGTGTGTATCTACTTACTGATTGAAGATCCATTTCTGTGTTTGTTTTTCCACTTAAGCGCCTCCCCTTGTACCTTTGGTGGTTGCCAGTGTTTTACTTTTTCTTCTCATCATAGATGATACCTTCTGCCAAACCATGTCATGTGCTTTATCATGTACTACAAAAAATACTTCCCTCCACACTCTCTTACTGGTGATTCAGGGTTTCGGTTGCACAGATTGATTTTACAGTGACAAGTTGGTTTTTGTGCTATGCAACAGGAAACTGTTGGGCTCTTGAGAGTCTCTCTGCAACACCAAGTGATTATGTTTCAACCCTGCTCGTAAAAATCATGAAATCGCGTAGTCATGTAAATGTAGAACTCAAAGCCATGCAACTAAGTACGTTGTAACAAATCAGTACAAATAAAAAACATTATATTTTTTAAAGGAACATTCTTGTATCAGGTTTTGGGTAGATAGAGTAATGGAGACTAGACTGTGGTTGAATGGAATGTTTTTTGCATGCCGAATGAGAATTTTGTTGTTTTGCTAGTATTGATTCATGTATCAACCAAAGATCCCAGTTTAAACTTAAGGTGATTTTGAGTAATCTTTTTGGGGCTTTTTTTTTTTTTTTTAAATACACACAGTCAACAGCCAGGTATGGGGCAATAAATACTCAGAACCAAACAATATAT
>JAQQZT010000039.1:13747061-13784054 GCA_030068275.1 Clarias platycephalus | reverse complement strand
GAGAAAACTAAAGTGTTTTTTGACCTTGCATACATGTAAACCTGTTTTAAGAGACTCATTAAGCAATATTAGCAACCATTAAAATGGCATAATAGGACCCCTTTAAGCCCTTTTTTATATCCATTATTTTTTTCATGTTCATGAAGGTGCCAATATTTCTGGAGGTGACTTCACATGCAATTATAATGTAACAGCGTATACAGATAGGCATTTTTAAAAATTCCAATCTATTTTATAATGTATTTCTACACAGCATAATCTCTATTTGCTATTGCATTGTGGGTTTTGCCAAAATATGGTCCTATAGTGAATACAGGAGTGAGTGATACTGCACTGGGTTAATGTTTTATATTGTTTATGTTTATGCATCATATTCAGAACCCTAAGACAAATTAATTTAGGTTTATAATATTCATATGTTTAAAAAGCTCAATCGAGTGTTACAGTGGCATCTACAGTTACAACTGTTAAATGTTTTTTGGCTAGAGCATCTTCTTGGAATTTAATAAATTCAAGACTTTGCCTCGAATGTTTTCCCTTCCAGACTGATTAATATATCGCCTGTCTAGCAATAAGTTAAAACTTTCTGCTGAAGACATAAGCATCTGTCATCTGAGCAGAGGCGCAGTGCAGTCAATTTGCCAGATGCCATTGACATGATGTTGATATAGTACAGTATAACTGGGGACTTTGCTGCCTTTAATTTTTTAAAAAGGATCTGGGTTTTAATCTCAGCAGTGGAAAGCCTGTTGCCAGTTTTCTCATAATTGTGATTAACGGGTTCGCTGGGTTTATACTAGATACCGGAGAAATAAGATTAGGGTGTTTGTGTAGCATATTCACTTTTTAAAAAATAATTTAACAGTAGCAACTGTTAAATTGTGAAAAATAAATCCTATATTTTGTAAGTTAGCAGACATGTTTAAGATGTGTTGTAGCTGCATGACACATTATGAGCATGATATAATATCAATCCAAAAAGGCAGTATTATGTTACAAAATTTAGTATAGACATATACAAAATAAATACAGTAGTTAATACTGAAATGGTAGCATTTAAATTTTCGTACAGATGAAATAATTAATTAAGCTAGTTACTTTTCTCCTTGAAATCTTGTGAGATGCTTTTCCATATCAACACCTTTGAGACATTTTGTTTAATGGTTTCATTTAAAACTAATTACAATGTCATAGATTAGATTTAATGACAAAACCAGTCATTAAGGCTACGAGCCATAAGAATTTGACCCATGTACTTTTAGTCATTAGCACAGAATCTTCAGTAATCAGTAAGCTACTACTTTGCTACTTCGTGTTTTTGACTTACGAAATATACTCTTTATAAGTATTGGCTATCCTACTTTGCTGCCCAAACTGCTGCTAAGCTTACTGTGCACTCATAAGCTTTTTACACACTAGAATAAAATGTGCTTCAAAAACAGCATTTTGTTTCAGCTTTATTTTTTACTTATACGTCATTTCTGAAACTCACCTTAAATTATAGGTATTATTAGCATAAATGAGAAACTGGCAGTGAAAGTTAATTGTTTAATTTATCAGAAGTGATTTTCTTCAACATAACGTGTAACATTGTGCCGGGCACCAAGAAGCTTTTAATTAAAATGATAGGCTCCTATATTGTTGAAATCTGCTTGAGTCTCATATGGAAAACGACTTAACCTTTGTCTTTGTTACTATGGTTACTAATGGATGGAGTCACAAAATGTGAGATGTATGTGTATTGAGTGTGTGTGTGCCCACGTGTGAGAGAGTGAGAGGAAGAAACCTGGAAAGAGAGAGAGAGAGATCTGTCGTACTTAATAGTCCTCTTTGGAAGTTGGCATGCGATTAAAATCTTGTATCAGCAGGTTAGTACTAAAAGGGGCAGTAATGGTCTCTGTTCTGATCTCTTAATTGAATTTCATAAGGGAAAAACAAGGGAGGGCCAGTACAGATACAGTAAGCTTTATCACTGAGTCTATTCTGGGGCTTTTTTCTGATCTCTTTGTGGTATTTAAAAAGGGTTTGATGGACGAATTCCAGAGAGAACAAACCACTGGAACCATAATCTTGACACTGAAAGTCTTATACTTGAGATATTATTGGTTGTGTTGTAATGGAGGATATAATGCCTTCCAGTATGCTGAGATTATTAATGTAAACAAAACATACATTTTGAAGATGCATAGAAATGAATACTGCTAATTTAGTATAGTGTTCACTACACTGCCACTTGGGTAGCTTGTACTAAGCTACATGTCTTTAATAAATTACAGCAAAGAGCTTTAGTCAGCATTTCTGTATGAGGAGATTCAGAGGGCAAGCATTCATTTCCTGAGTGAATCATAATACATATATTGCATTACCTTGCAGTGCATTTTTACACACACAAAAAAAAACATAAGCTTCTACCCTAAGCCTTCAGATTTGAAATATGACAGTGTCTTGTTTATTAATTTCTATCGACAAGTGAACATTATGTTTTTGTCATATTGTTGTAGATTTTTCTGAAAGACTGATGAATCCTCCAGCAGTCTTTTGCTTGATGTATTGTTGGAAGCAGTGATACATATTTGTGCATTACATCACTCTCGGTTTACGCCACAAATAAGCAATTCAGAACAACAAAGTGGCAGACAGGGAGTTGTCGAAAGCACTAAAAGCAGCGGTTTGGAGCCTGTTTTTCTTTGAAAAATTTATAGATGGTAGAAGACAATAATCAAATTTTAAACTCTGTAAATGTATTGATTTTGCATCAATAACAGATAATAGCTAGAAAAACCTCTCATTTTGTCTCACAGTAGTGCTATCATATTTATAAAATTAAGCATCTGAAATGGTGTTAACTTAGGCACTAACACCATTGTAGAGGCTTCAGTTTTCATTGGACGTACGATGTAAAAACATTGTTACAGGCCTTTCTACTTTAAATATTGTAATATGAAAAGCCTATAGACATATACACAGTGGGAGAACTTTAAACAATATATTTGTATTTATAATCATTAGTAACTGCTTTATCCTGGACAGGGTCATGGTGGATCTGGAAGCAATCTAAGTAATACTGTGTACAAGGTGAAAGGCTTCACCCCAGATGGGGTACAAGTCCTGGTCCACTGGACAGGACCCCATGCACACTCACATTCACATCTACCAACAGTTTAGCTTAGATTGAACTGGATTTGAAATTGTGACAGCAATAGAGTCAAGTTAAATATTTAACTTACAACCAAAATGTTTTATATTGTCCAAAATATACTATGCACAACAAAGGTTGGAACATATTGTATACACTGGATATAAAAAGTTTTAACAACCATCTTTATAATTCAGTGTTTGACAAAAAAAAAAAAAGGAGCGAGAGAAATAAATTATGTAATTTAATTCTACTAATTAAATTAATTTAATTAGTTAGTAATTTAATTAATTCTATTCTACTAGCAACCGGCAAAACCCAAGTGTGAAAAACTAATTTAAAAAATGTTTATGGCAAACTAAAGAAATAACTACATTAACAATAACTTGGTTTGACAAGTGTGCGCAACCCTTGACTAATATGTTCAAGCAGTTTTTGCTCATAATTCAACAATTTTGTTCTTTTTCAGTATCAACCCCCTTGACTACTTGATATGGCAAACTGATTCCACTATTCAATAGAATTTAGACCTTGGGGTCTGACTGGGCCATTGATCTTCTTCTTGTGAAGCCATTCCTGTGTTGACTTGAATTTTTGCTTTCGGGTGTTATTCTGGAACATTTTTTTTTTCAGGCATCTAACAAAGGCCAGCACACTTTTTTTTACAAAACAGATTAGGCGCCCTACCCCATAGTCCATACATATGAAGAGCACAAGAAATTCTTGTCACATGCAGAGAGTAACCAGTAGTTACCAAATATTCCTTCTGGTCCTTTAATGTTGTAGCGGGTTTCCTTCCAGCAGTCACTCTGATACAGTTTCATCTTGCCCTTTTGTCAAGTTTGGAGGGACATCCTGTTCTTCATAATGTCAACTAAAGTGCTCCATTTTTCTCCACTTGTTGATGATGAATGTCACAGTGTTCCATGGTACAGCAAATGTTTTGGAAATTCTTTTTGTACCCCTTTCCAGATGGATACCTTTCAACAATGATACTGTACTGTACATGCATTGCACAAGCTCTTCACAGAGCATGGTTTTAGCAGTGAGGTGAAAAAAAGATGTCATGAAAATCCAATAGAAAGAGTTTATCTTTATTTGTGGGTAATCAGAATTAATTAATTTATGACAGGAATCACATTATAAGATGTGATTTACACTATAACATTAACATCATTGCCAGATATATTGAATACCATTGATTGTCAATTATATACCAGTAAACTGGTGACAGGATCATGGGCACTGAAAGCTCATTTGTGCATGTTAGGCCTGCCCATCTGATCTGATCCCACCAAAAAAATTGTGCTCAAATTGCTGAATGAAGTCAATGCTGACCACATAGAAAGGCACCAGACTATACAGTGCATCACAGCCCATCAAGCATGAGGCAAAGAATCTAAGACCATCGACCCAACCCCAAAATTCCTTAGACTCCAAACGAACTAAGGACCAAAGACGCCAATCCATAGAGACCACACCCCGCAAACAGCAACACCCAGTGCATCCACTGCCAACATCCTGGTGCCAGACACCACAGCACATCCCCTGAGGTTTCACAGAGGGGCCAGAGACACCCTGGTGACAAAAGAGGAACCCAAACCCTAGGTGGTTTTAATGATAATGTTTATAATGCTAAATCTGATGTATCTTGGTTTCATTTCCTTGAACACAAAATCTGCTAAGCATTTATATATCCACTGTAGGCCTAAATGTATTTTCAAATTAATCAGAAAATAAAGCTGAATATATGTAGTCCTTTTGCTACCTAACTACTGAAGTTAAAAATAAGGTAATAATCTGTTTTGTTGTGTTCATATGTTTGTAGCTTCTCTATAACCCTCATGGTGTTTGTGAACTATGGTGGTGGAGGATACTGGTTCTTTCAGCATGCACCATGGAATGGTTAAGTATATGACAAAGTATGATATTTTAGGTAAATGAATAATACTGTATTCGCATGTGTGTCGAACATAGCTGTCATGAGTTCAAATTCATTGTCACATTTACACTCATTAACAAAGCATCTAATTTCAGTCTTCATTACTTCAGTTTTCAATGTAGTGTAAGTACATTTGCTATTTAAAAGCACTGATGTGATCTATTAGAACTAGTGCAGTATTGGTGCAGGATAACCTGCCTGATCAAAAAAACAGTCGCACGCTCCAAGATTTCATTGACTACCTTTAACTTTGATGACGGTGCAAAGTGTGGTGGCGAATTGTGTAAAAATTATTCCTTGTGCTCCCTGAACGCTATTTCAAATTTCAAAACTGGAAATATATATTTTTTTTAATTATTAGAATCCTGGAATATGTTTGTGCCATCAGGGAATAAAAAAGTCTATAGATGTGATAACCTGGTCATTCAGTACAATGGAAGCGGTCAGTTTTTTTACCGCTAATCTTCATGAAGCATTAAGTGATCTCCATTCTTGATTTTTTTCTGACCATATGTTTTCCACGAAGGTTAATTTTTTTACACACACACAAAAAAAAACTCTTGCACAGTAACACAGTGATATTGTATACTGTTTAAGATGACCATAGTGATTGTGCACTCTGTTTAAAAGTAGTGCAGTGATGGTGTTGACAATTTTTAAATCACTGTAGTGATGTTCATTATTTAAAGGAGATGAAGTGATGCTGTACCCTTTGTAAAAGCACTGCAGTGATGGTTTATGCAATTGCAAAACAATTCAGATTTATGCTATTGAACTGCAAAACCAATATGTTTCTACAACCACGGCTTGGATTTCGGGTTGGCCAGATTTCCTGACCTGTAGTAATTGTTATACTTGCTAGGAATGCCCATGTCATTGATACTTTCCTTTATCTAGATTTATACAGTGAAGTCATGGTTTTCTTCAGAATTAATAAACAAAGTTTACTGAGTGGAGACAAAACTAAAATGTTCGGTTTTCAAATTAGACAGATTATTATACTGTATTGTTATAATTTCGTTCTCCTCTTCTCCTTACTTCTCCTCCTCCACCTGTTTCCTTTTATTCTTTAATGATGTCTGTCCACTTATAATCAAAGCATTGTCCTAAAGATAAATATCACTGATGATCCACACAGGAGGCAGCACGGGATGCATGTTTAATATTTAATGGGGATCATTACAAAGTGCATCTGCAGGAGTAGTCACAGTTGAACACAGTGTAAACAGCCTTATATACATTTTAACAACATAAACATGCTCTAACTAATGCATTCAGATAGAATATATTAAAGTGGTAATATGGAATTTATTACTATTTTATGCCTCCATTTTGTCTAATTGTATATTACCTCTTTTTGCTTTATTTATTAGTTCTCGAAACTGTGAATGAGTTCAGTGGGTGTTTATATATTTGTGTGTGTGTGTGTATGTGTGTGTGTGTATGTGTGTGTGTATGTGTGTGTGTATGTGGATGTGTATGTGTGTGTGTATGTGTGTGTGTGTTTCTTTCTTTCTTTTTCTTTATGTTTCACAGGCCTTACCATAGCTGATCTTGTGATGCCCTGGTAAGCTTCCAGCAACTACTTAATAAATCAATACAGAATGATTACTTTCCATTTTCTGATTATATGGAAGATGTGAAATAAGGTCCAGAAGCTAAATCTCTCTTCAAAATGATTCAATTGCAGAACTTTTTCACATTGCAGTATGGTACACTTGCCACCAATTAATCTATCTTTCTCCACCGGTACTGTACATTAAGCCCAAAAGACCGAAGCAATTCACCGTGTACTAATTAAAGTTAAATGTATTAAATGAAAAAAAAGTTACCTCTAGCATCTAGGATACTGTATGTTGCAATACGTTTGTGACTTTCATCCATTTCAGCTAACACACCAAGTATTACCTATTAAACACTTGCTTAACATACAGGAGAGTAAAAATATACTTAATAGCATTATCCTATTGCCAATACTGAAGCAGGAAGGGTCTTGTGATTTAAAGCAGATGCATTCAATATTAATAATAAATTATGTTATTTTTGGCCAGGTTTGTATTCATCATAGGAACATCTATAATGTTAGCATTTAACTCCATGCGAAGGAAAGCTGTGACAAGACTCCAACTTTTTCGGAAGCTGAGCTGGAGAACAGTGGTACTAATGCTCATTGGGTTTTGCTTCATTAACTACAGCCCCAGAGATGGTTTATGTGAGTAACATATACTGTAAAATCAAACCTCAATACACTCACTAATCACTTTATTCAGATCAACTGTACAACATCATATTCATGAAACTGATCAATCTGGCATTCGCAGTATGTAATAAGGTAGTACCCACTCTTTAATTCTATTTATTTATCTGTTTATGTGTAAATCATCTTATAGTAGCGAATCTTAACGTTAGGCAAATGAACAACATATCTTTTTTCACCATGTGATTGTTGATTTAACAAAAAAAAATGAAGCCAAAAAAAAATTATGTGGGCATTTCTAAGTACCCTCTTACTGCTTCCACAAGATTTAAGAGGGTTAGTTGCCAGATGCTCCTAATCATCAGTTCTTGATTAATTGATCATCAGCAGGTGTGCAAACCTCTATAAAAGCAAATTATTTGTTTTGGCAGTTTGCTGGTCACATTCACACATTCAGGTGTGTTAGCACAATGCCAAGAGTGAAAGACATAAGCAGTGGTCTTAGAGAAGCTAATGTTGCTGCACATCAATTTGGAAAGGGTTATACAACCATTTCCAAACAATTTGGATTTCAGTGTTCGACAGTAAGAAAGATTACTAATTAGTTGAAAGCATTCAAGACAGTTGCCAATTTTCCCAGAAGTGGATGTCCCAGCACATTCACCCCAGTGTCAGACCATACAATGTTTAGAGAAATACAAAAAAGGCCTCTCTGAGCATGGTTAAAGGTTAAAGCCCATGAGGACAATGATCTGAAGCACAACAGTAAATCTACACTGGAATGGCTGAAGAATCAAGGTTTTGGAATGGCCTAGTCAAAGTCCAGAGAACTGTGAATAAATGAATAACCAAAACCTCAATTCAATTCAATTCAATTCAATTTTATTTGTATAGCGCTTTTAACAATTGTCGTTGTCGCAAAGCAGCTTTACACAATCAATAGAATTATTTAAGTTTGTATGGAATGTGAATGTGTATTAATCAGAATGATCAGTTTGAACTGAATGAATGTTGTGGAGAAGAACGGCTCAAAATTCCTCCACAATGTTGTGAGAGACAAAGTCAAAGTCATGCAGGAAAGGAGTACTTCAAATTATTACTGCTAGTAATAAAGGATGGATTAGGTGGATCATGTTGTTGTTTGTCTGAGCTGGTTTTGCCTAATAGCAGTTACTATTAGATGGTTTTTATGTTTATATTATGTTTTTTTACTCAAAAACACCTAGAATAGTGTAAAAAATAAATGAGGGTGTACTTACTTTTGCACACGACTGTATGTGGCAGTAGTGCATTACATCAAATCATTCATATGGTACATTCATACGCTCACTTCAAACCACAGAATCAGAAAAAAAGTCATCTCAGTGAGTTTGATGGCATAGTTGATGGTGCAAAATTGCCTGGAATGAGTGTTTCCCAAACCCAAATTTATGATCTCTTGGGAAGTTGCACAAAAAAACTAATAATTTCTAATTGAAGAGAGAGGACAAAGGAGAATGGCCAGATTGGTTCAAACTCTTAGGAAGTAGACAGTAAATCACATAATCACTCTTCACAACTACGGTGAAGAGAAAAGCATCTCGGCGTCTCAGAAAGCTTAACACATTGACCTTTGAGACTACAACAGCAGAAGACATCATATCAGGTTCCTGTCCTGTTAGGTGAGGATAATTTATCATAACTGAATGACCCAACTCCCAGCACATTTCAATAAAAAAAATCAAACTGAACTATACAGTCCTTGAATCATTTTGATTCATTCCAGTTTGGAACAGTTAAAGGTCCCCAAGAAGCCTTTCCAGTGTGTAGCATAGCGTAAATGTCAAGTTCTCAAAAACTTCATAATATCTACTATAGTGTAAATGTCACAGTTTCAGATTTTCTTAAAATACCTTCATGCAAGGCACCACACTTGAATGCAGGGGATTGTGTAGGTTAATACTGATGCGTACAAAACTTACAGTTTAACATCAACGGTCTAATATTATTTCTGCAAACTGTGCTATAAGTCTGTTCAGCAAAATCAAATAAACAAGAGAGCATCTGTCAGTATTACAGTAACGTTCGTGAACATGTATAGAACAGGCACTAATAGGACCAATGTGAAAATCCCTGACTACATTAAGTAAGAAAAGCAGTAAGGGTTCTGCCCGTACATTAGCCTCACTAATGTAGCTGTTTGTGTAAATGTATCTGTAACTAGGTTAAACAAAATATTGTTCTACTTTCCAGTGGCAATCCTATTAGGGGACCGCTAACAGAGGTGTAACTGTGCAAAAGCAGGCCTGCTTTAATGCTCAATTAAGAGCTATAGAGTTTCATACTGCTGGCTGTGTAAGCTTTGTGTAATAGAATTATAGCATTTACCATAAACAACAGAATGCACATACTTTTATCAGATACCTGAATAGTCACTTTTATCTAATGTCTAAATTCCTCATGTATATTATAAATGTTCAAGCTGTTTTTGATTCAAGCACCACATGAGCATGGTATGGAGTTGCTGATCCAGTGGATTGTTTTCCTATTAGCCCTAGTTCAGTCAAAGATGCACAACTAGAGGCTTGATTTACAGAAAAGCAATAATGGTAGCATAAGCATTATTACCAAACAGCGATCCAGGAGACGTTCATCAAGTTGCTGACAGTAACATATCTCCCAGCCAATAACAGGGAGCATGGTCTATTGCAGAGATATACTTCATTTCCTCTTTAAATATATTGTATACACATAAAAATGTTATTTGTGTTCCCAGATGTTTTGTCTAGATATAAAATAATTGTAGATAAACGTTGTATCAAATGCATCGTAATGGGATTGTGCCATTCTGGTCAATATTTTTATTATGGTCAATTATTATTATTATTATTATTATTATTGTTGTTGTTGTTGTTGTTGTTGTTGTTACTATTATTGTTGTTGTTGTTGTTGTTGTTGTTGTTGTTGTTGTTGTTATTATTATTATTATTGTGTTCATATATATATAATGCTGCATGTAGCTGGCACCTCCTAATCGACTCTAAATCTCTTGATACAGTAAGATAGGATAAAGTGGAAAGTACATTTCCTTCGAAAAGCACAGCTGTGTGTTTTAACTAAAAGGCACCATCAGTCACTAAAATCACTTCCTCTCATGCTGCAGAAAGGTGGAGTGTTTCCGCTTTTTATTTGATTTGTTGGATCGATGATTGGGATTATATTGTTTCACACGGTCCTCCTCTATGTGCCACAAAGAGGTTTTCAATTAACTAAATGCACAGATTAGCATCAATCTTCTTGTCCATGTCTGTTCTTCAGCACCCTCGACCTAAAAGAAGTGATTAGTTTCTGCCAGGCAGGTCACACCTCTGTGCTGACAGACACACTCCTCAACACTGATACTCTACAGCATTAAAGGCCTGACGAAAAGAAAATTATGGACTTAATGTTAGAAATTATTTACTCGATAGAAATCCACACTGCTTTGATTAGAAACTTGGGGTTGTTTAAAGTTCAAAAGCATGGCATTAGGGGTTTCTTCCAGGGTCTCCAGATCCATCCAATGTCCCAAAATGATTACAGTAGGTGGATTGCTAAATTACTGTTGGTGCGAATGTAAATTGAAAATGAATTGAATGTATATCATTTTTATTTTAAATGAAATGGTCAAAATTTATATTTTTTCATTATTAGAGGTTAACTGAGACAGAATCACACCACTTCAAAGCTTAAAAGTACCACATGTACCATCTTGTACCTATGGAGAGTTTACCTTTAAAAAAATTTAATTGTTGGAAGTAAATGTTATTCAACAAGTTTCTCTTTTAGATGTTTTAAATTAATTTTTCAAGTTATAAACTGCCTTTATTTTATGTGTGTAAGTGGCATTGTCCTGGCTGCGGATACCTGGAGTGCTTCAGCGATTAGCTTTCACTTACTTTATCCTGTCACTGATGCAGATGCTTTCTCCCTATCGAGAGATCCCACAAAGTCAGGTGTGTCAAGCGTAGTTGTGAACTTTCTAATTCATACTATACCACATTGTCCTAAGAGATGAAATGTCATTGAGACATTCTTTCTTGCTGAATTTTGCAGGTTCGCTGGTGGAGTCCTGTTCAGGATGTGATCCTCTACTGGCCTGAGTGGCTTTTCATTTTGTTTCTAGAGATGGTGTGGCTGTGTGTGACCTTCCTGCTGCCCGTGCCCAACTGCCCCACGTGAGTTGTGGGAACCCCACAGAGGAACGTGTGCATAAATCTCCAATGCAGTAAAGCATTTGAGACATACAGTATGTTTAATCTACATCCAGGAGCTTGATCTGAATGTAATATGATTACGATATTATTCGTAAGTCATGTTAATAATATTAGCTGGGTGACATGTACGACATGTACGTCACTGCGATCACTGTTCATCAACGTCACAGCGTAGTGCCTTTTTAAGCAAACATGTATTGAATAATGCTTTTGTATTTTGTAGTCATAAAGGTATACACGGTTATGGCTTGATTTGTGTGCTTGAGTGAGAGAGAGGGAGAGAGAGAAAGAAAGTGTGCATGCAAGCAGCCTTGTGTGTTGTGCAGCTCTTATGAGACACTCCTGATGATTTATGAGTGTGTGGCAAATGCTTCAGAGGGAATAATTAGCCAATCTCAGTTTGTCATGTGCACTAAAAGGAGGCAGAGGCAGAGGATCCATCTTCCTCAATTTTCCTTTATATTCTTCTCTTCTGTTATTTTTTTGTTCACCAAATTACTGTATTTATTCCTATTTTTTCTCATCTCGATTTTTTCCTTTTATACATATTCTCATTCTGTTTAACCCCATACCAGAATTAATACACATGCAGACAGCTTAGTATCTTCAGGATTAAATACACATTATTACTTAGAATTTTCATCTATATCCATCTAGGAACCTCTGTAGTTTAACTAGGGACTGTTGAAGCCAGTGGTAACCATTGTACTTATTCCCATTTTTACGACCGTGGTAGGACCTCCAGTTAACATTCACACACGCATAATACATATTTAGCTACCACTCTTCAAGAAACAGTGCTCAAGTGATAGAATGACTGTGTTCAGTTTTTGTGTGGTCAGGCACAGAAATCATGTACATGCTTTCTACAGTGGGTATTTAGGAGCTGGAGGTATAGGAGATAATGGTCTCTACCCAAACTGCACAGGAGGGGCTGCTGCATATATAGATAGATGGTTATTAGGACATAATATCTACTGGCATCCAACTTGCAAGGTAAGAAAAAGAGCCCCCACAATAAAGTCTACTCTGGGAAATCTACTCTTTATGGTTGTAGACCTGAAAGAATTTAAACTATGTTATATTTACTGTTGATATTTTATATTTTCATTCACAGGCCATGTATCACACAACCCAGCCTTTTGACCCAGAAGGAGTCCTAGGTACTATTAATTCGATCGTCATGGGATTCATTGGAATGCAAGTAAGTAAGTCTTAAATTACATACTGTACATATGTACTTAATCCTCCTAATTTGCAAGTATGCTACCCACAGTGGCAGCAGTTTTTTTTTGTATAGATTTGTCCCATCATGAACCTGTAAAGCAAAAGGAGCATGTACAGAGCATGTTGCATGTACAGAGTTTGCAGTGAGGTTGTCTGCATAACATGTAATTATTAATGGATTGTGGATAAAATTATAAAAATAAAAAAAAAAGAAAGAAAGAAACACTTAGTTTCACTAATTTCAATTAGCTAGCTAATATCATGTAGCACTAAAAGCAACCCGACACTATAATTTAGACCACATAACGATATTTCTCTTAATCACAAAATATGCATTTAATAAAATAGGATATAATAACTTATTATTTATTTATTTGATTTAATAAGTTACGTACAAACCATTTTTGTACATGGAAGTCCATGATATTTGAAACACCGTTATACTGTAAGTGAGGACTGAATTGCTTTCTCTTCTACAAAGACTTGGTCAATATTTGAGAATAACATTTTCAATTTCCCGTCCTTACCCCACCACATGAAAGAGCCTAATGATGTTATTACAGGTGACTGGGCTGGACTGGTTCCGCTGACGCACAGCTGCTTCCTCTCAGGGACACAGGGAAGTGTGTAGTGTAGCATAGTGTCCTATAATATAGTGCTGTCTATCAAAGGACCAAAACTTTTCTCACCCCTTGGTAGTGGCATTGCTCTTGAGGGGTGAGAACTTGCCGTGCAAACCTAGGCACATTGCTCTCCTCCCTGAGGTTCGGAGATGAAAAACAGTTAGAGGCAAGTCCGTCAATCAGCACGCCTTAGAGAACACGGCAGGTGTCAGCCTTTGGCGCTTGTGTCTGTCCGCTAGTGCGTCCTCGGCTGAGCCATATTCGTCATCACTGGCTTAATCAGTAAGCGTGGAGAGCAGTGAAACCTGACCTCAGTGTCAGGGACAAAACCAGCACATCCGCTAGCAGCAGCCTTACCAAATCTACCCTTATGCAAGTTAAGCATTCGGTGAGCCCTGTAGTCCAAACTATGATGTGGGATTCTGGTTTTAGTAGAATTTAAATTTACATTACGTGAGCTTTATTGTGCACCAAACAAACTGTGTATTAATTGCATATCACCTGATGTTTTCAACATAGTATCTATGAACACTTACATATTTAAGGTATTATAAGTTATAATATGACTTTCATTTCACAAGGCAGGAAAAATTTTCCTCTTCTACCGCAAACTGAACAAGAAGATCATCATACGATTCATAATCTGGGCTGCCATCCTGGTATGTTGTTAACATCATGCACAAAAAGATAAACCACTTTAACATATTCACAAGTAAATTTCACAAGTATAGGATTCTTTGTAAGCTTTTGAGCCTAGATGCAATGCTGAGTTTAGACCTTTTGCAAGCTTTTCTTATTTCTTTGTGATTTAATTTTTTTTTCAACATTTTAATAGAAAGCAGCATAGCGCTGGAGTAAGCACATAACAGGAGAGGAAAATGGTTGAAAGGCTAATAAATATCTACAGGAAGATAAAAGACATACACCTGATATCTAAACTGTACTATGAGACCTTTGAGGCAAACAAGTGTTATATTGCATGTAGTTGCAGACAGTTAATGAAGTAGGTAGGCATCATATGATCTGTCTCTACATGCACAGAATAGGTTCCCAGGCAGAGACTGGTATACATGCTCTCTTGAGACTGGACCGGATGACTCGCACAGCTTGTGGATCTCTGGGATATTAACAGTTAATGTTACATATTAATTACACATCATATAAAGAAGACAATCAATTTTTTACTACTGTATTGTTCCCAACATTTGTACACTTACTTGGATAATGAACTGTTATCCAAATTTTTCAATTTATAGCAAATAGGGCATAGTTTGAGATTTACTTTGCTTATTAAAAATAATTAGATGAACTTAATTATGGGAAGAGGACTGGTGCTTTGGGAATGCTCCATTTGGGTGGTCTGAATGGAAAAGGGGACATAAGCCAGGGTGGTAGTGTGGTGTGGGAGGGCATTTAAACCTTTGTCCCCTGGGGGTTATGTGAGATGTCCTTTTCTCTGAAAGCCTTCTGGACAAAGAAGAGAGCAGGGTTCACACAGAAATGTTTATCTGTAATTTGGTTTATTTAGGGGCATCTGGGCATAATACCATGCGTACACAAGGTATGTATTTCTCATGCAGATTATAACTTATTTGTATATAACTAGTTTCAGACGGCAACTAAAAAACACCAGTTTGAAATCAGTAAACAAGCAGTACATTTTTGTGCAACCAAGTCTCTAATTAGGACCATGAAATATTGGGTTGTATGTTGCAGAAAAAAACTGCCACTGACTTGTTTTGGGGTCTGGTAGCAGATTTTCTGGAATGGCCTCTCCAGAGAGCACATGTGCTGATTGAAGGCTTTTGTCTGGTAGACTCAAGACATCAGCTGAACAGCTCAATGACCAAAGGAAACTTTTTGTGCTCTTTGTGCTTTATTAAAACTAACAATATAAAATCAGTTTTGTATGAAATATGCAAACCAATGGAATCAATATTTTTATCATTTTGTTTTACCTTCTTGGAGCATAGACATATTTAATTTCTTTTTTTTATTTATTTATTTATTTTTTTACTTTCCAGCAAGATTTCTCCATCTTTGTCTTTGAGTTATTACCTGAATACCGTATTTAACTATAAAACGCATTGATAAATAGCTTATAAAATGAGACAGGTATAAAAGAATGTTAATGACTTACAGTAACTACACAGGAAATACCGGAAATGTAATTTTGAAACATTTTGAAAAGTTGTTTTGACCAGGCTGGTCCTTGCTACGCTCTTAGGACCACTGGTAATCAGTCTCAGGCTTTAGATTTAGAGAAAAAAAAATTAGCGTAATACTTTTTTTTTTTTTTTTTTTTTTTTAATAAAAGGTAAAATATATCTATTTTTTCATGAATACATTAAGAGGGCACATATTGTGATTCCAGTGTTAAAAGATGGCTGGTACCATTATTTCAGTATTTAAAATTTTATTATCCTCAGCTCCTATGACAAATTGGTCCATTACAGCCTCCATGTTGAATCACACTGGCCATTATGGCAGAGGGATATTGCTCAATGTGCTGAAATAAAGGAAAGGAGATCTGTTATACTTCACCTGGAGGCAAAGCATGATAAAATAAACTAGCCAACAGTAAAACATTATGTTGATAAAATAACGCTAAAGCATAATATGCCCACTTTTCATGTATGCCAAAAGCTCTATTGAAGAAATATAGCTAAGGGTCAAGGTTGCCTCAGGATTGCCTTTACACTATCCGTACCATTCAGGGGAGATATGATATTTTGTTTCAATGAATATGTAGTTTTATGTGCACACACACACACACACACACACACACACACACACACACACACACACACATATATATATATATATATATATATATATATATATATAGTGTGTGTATGTGTGAAGTAGTAATACTGTTCAAATGTTCTTGTTATGAGCTGTGAAGAGTAGGATCTAGAAACTAGGAAGAACTTTTAAGGAGTTTAATGTGAAATTGCTACACTCCAGGCTAGACTGAAATAGCCAGTCACAGAAAAATATGACTTGAAATATTTATTGGCACACAGAGATGGGAAGCCAGAATGTACACCATAACTTCAGCAAGCACCAGAACAGCTATCAGTTATTACTGACATCTCTAGAGAGCAGTATGATTTAATAGGAAAGGCTGCAGGTTCAACAGTCTGTTCTATGCTTAATGCACTCATGACACAAGGGGTTATATTCTGGTTAAGCAAGTGTAATGGTCTCCTACCACATCAGCAATATAATAAACCATAGTTTAAAAGAGTAGGGCTAGCAGCAGTGATGTGAATCCTGTGGCATGAGATGATCTTTTGAGGCTGTTGTTCCTCTATGTCCTCATAAACAGCACCCCTGGGTTAATTAGAGTTCAACGATCAGTGGTTGGCCATGTGAGATTAAAATTGAGCGATTGCCCCACATAGCACTGATAGTCCTGCATCCTACCTACATAGCCTGGAGACTCAATCTAAAACCAGCCAAGCTATTTCCACATCATCGATTCTGTCATCTATACAAATGATGGATATTCCTCTAACAAGCAGGTTTGGATGCTGATGTGTCCTTCCTTGCCAAAGCAAAATGCGTCTGCGTCTGTCTAAGTCAGAGCCTGCATTAGAAAAACTTACCCATTTACTGTAAATATTTGCAGTTTTTCAGAGAATGTAGGTATCACTATTTGTGTGTAGTAACAGACGGAGTAATAAATGATGTAAACCATGTAGCAGGAAGCATGATTTATGTAAAATGATATGGAATTAATTTCTTCTTGGCCTATGAAAGATACCAATGTGTTGCATTGTGTACAGGTCTGTAAAATTTGGCTAGACTCACCTCTCAGAAGCTCAGATAATCTCCTTGAATATTTATTGTGCTGTTCTAGATCTCCAGTGTCCGAGAGTGCTTGCTTTATGGCTCAGCATTGATTTGAAATCTGTTTCGTTTTTGACCCTCAGGGAATCTTGGCGGCCATCCTTTCTAAGTGCACACGAGACTCTGGATTTATACCTGTCAATAAAAACCTTTGGTAAGTGCTTCCTGACCCCCTAAATCCAACCACTTATCTCAACAGTAAAGAAGGGATGAGTCTACAGTAGGCACAAATCAGAGGCTGCTAAAACACACATTTACTTACCTCTAACTGTGGACTAGCCTGTAAATAATCACCCTTTCACTTGGAAGAATGAGGCATGCCAGGTGATGCATTCTCTAACAAGATCACTCTTCTTAACAGCCAAGAAAGAGAGAAGCTTTACACTTCCAACTCTCCATCATGTCAAAAGACAGCTTCTCACTAGCACTCTTATATAGTGCTTGGTAAAATGTGCAGGCATGATGCTAGCACTAAACAGCAAAAAGTTTGAGACATAAACCTCAAATAGAAATCTTTCCAAGTATGCTACTGTCCAGAATAACAGTAACGGTTATTAACAGTACAATTCACATTATATAATATAAGGACTTAAATTACATTGTGTGTGTGCGTGTGTGTGTGTGGAGCATGTTTCATCTTTGAGACTTGAGACTTTCTTCCATCTATGCACATCTAACTCAATTACATACCTGAGTTTAATGGACAGATCATAATGTGCAGCTTATTGAGCCCCTGAGAGTGTCTGTCTTGATTCCTAAAAGTAATTAACCATGAGCCGAGACTCAGTTTTGGCTCCGCTTCAGCTGACATAAGAAATGCCTGCTGGAGCACCCTGGGATGCAGCCATTTTACATTAGACAAAAATTCCAGCCAGCATCCTCGTACTTAGGAACCGACAGGAATGTGATTTGTTGGCAGACCTCTTGATTTTCTTTTTTTGAGCAAATGCCAAACATTCACTTTGGATGCTAATGTTTCTCTTAGGCATAATCTTAGGACACATTCTGTGCATTGTAAATTATTTATCTGTTTCTTTGTAATTTGTTTTCTTTATCATTGTTGTTTGTTCAGTCTATTGTGGCCCTGTTGAATACACTATAAAATACTGATATGTGTCCTTTGTGCATGTGTGAAAAGTTTTAGTGTTATTAAAACCCTGCCTTTCAAATGAGCAATATCTGGAAATTTATTGTCTGTTGCAAGCAGGAACCTGATAGCCTTGTTGTCAGGTTCCTGCTCTAAATGTGAAAAAGGAGCTAAATCCACAGGTTTTATGAAATATTAAAACACATATATATAAGGAAGACACGGAAGCATTATGTTTTGTTATATCATATCATATTATATACTCTTAGACTACTAGGCTTCCTCACAGGAACTTTAAAGGTTCTCCCTGAAGTACAACTAAACCATGAGCCTTTAACTTACTTAAATTGTAGATTTAAAAAAATATATCAAAAAGTAATTATAAATTTTAACAAGAAGTTACGGGAAAAAAAGTACATCTACACTTTTCGGGTAAACTCTTGAATGGTTTATTATGGGTTTGTCTCATACATTCAGGTTCTTGCCAGAAGAACAGTACATTCTACATTTAAATTTACTACAACTTTTCTAGCATTCTACATTTAACCATTTTTGTTTGTTTCACTCATCTTCTAGGTCCCTATCCTATGTGACATTTATGGGCTCTATGTCCTTTGTGTTGCTGGGTATGATGTATTTTGTGGTGGACATCAAGGGATGGTGGGGTGGCCAACCTTTCATTTATCCTGGTGCGAACATTACATGTACTTGTATCCTCATATGCAGCTCTTGTAGCACTTTATATGGAAGTGTTTTTAATATTTCAACCCAATTCTTAATGTCTTGTATATTTATATTATAAATGTATATACAGTGGAACCTCGGATTACGAGCATAATTCGTTCCGGAAGCAGGCTCGTATTCCAAAATACTCGTAAACCAAATTTAATTTTCCCATAAGAAATAATGGAAACTCAAATTTTTCATTCTACAGCCCAAAAAAATAAATACATAAAAATAATTAATACAAAATATAAAGTAAAAATAAAACAAATTAACCTGCACTTTACCTTTAAAAAAAGTAAAAATGAATCCCGACAGATAAGTGTTTCCATTTGTGCGCGCAGGCGCTGTGTGTGTGCAGAGAGTGTCCGTCTGTATCTGTGTGTGAAGCCGAGAGAAGGAGGAGGTGGAAGGGGGACTGTAAAGGCAAGAGAGAGTGTGTGTGTGTTGCTGTGAGTGAAGGAGCACGGTGTCAAATTACACACACACACACACACACACACACACACACACACACTCGCCTTTACAGCCCCCCTCCCGGCTTCGACACACATAGACACACACACACTCTCTGCCTTACACAGAAACTCTGCTCTGTCGCAATTCTTTTCAACTGTAAAGTGCTGGTTTATTTTATTTATTTTTTTGTTACTTTACAGCAGTGATTCCGTTAGTAAGCACACACACGCGCTGTACAAATACGCTTACAAACGCAAAATAAAATATGTTTCACACACACACACACACACATGGTCACAGTGTTATAGTAAACAGTACACGTGTGCACGGATGTTGATTATACCAGTAAGAGACGAGCACTAAGGCCCAGCAGGGGAGACGATTATCCATAATTCCGCAGCGCAAAAGAGAGAAAAACCGTTGGCTCAGTTATGATCACATGACTCTCGCCGTCAAAACAAGAAACGTATGCGTGATACATGATACTCAGTACTCGTAAACCAAGACAATGCTCGTTTTTCAAGTCAAAATTTATTAAAAAATCTTTGCTCGTCGTGCGGAACACTCGTAAACCGCGTTACTCGTAATCCAAGGTTCTACTGTATTTATACATTTGATGGACGAACCAATTTGTTAATTTAGTGTGAACTGGTTTTCAGGAATGAACTCCATCTTGGTGTATGTGGGCCATTCCCTGCTGGGCTTTTACTTTCCTTTCAGCTGGGAGATGCGCAACCAGGACAGTCACTGGGAGCCACTGTTCCAGAGCCTGTGGGGAACTATACTCTGGATCTTTATCGCTTATTTGCTTTACCGCAAACATTTTTTCCTTAAAATCTAAGTTTGTCTTTTGTTTAATTATGTAGAGCGAGATGACCCAACTTCCAAATATTGTTTTTTTTATTATTCAAATTAATGCTTCTCTGTTAGCCGTGATGTATTCATTTAATTCATAAAACTGAATGTAGGTCATTCCCGTTCCCAATTAGTAAAAAAGTATCTGTGCTGAAACCTGCCTGTCTGATTTACTGTTTCCTGCAGACACCTGGGTTTTTATTTGTTGTCAGTTGCATAAGACTCTGAATGTACTGATTAAATCTTCGGTTCGGGGCTGAAGTAGTACTTAACAAATTAGAATAAGTGATTCTGCCACTTCAGGGGTGACCATTTTGAAGCTGTTGCCATAGTCACCCCCCTTCAGGGTTGTAAGACAGAGAGTGAGTACCATCTGCTCTTCAGCTGACAGTCTTTTAATAGGGGTCATGCTGGACTGCTCACCAAGGAGTAGCTCTAATAAGGGCACACTTTTCAGACTCACTAATGCAAAATCAGGGAAATTACCTTACTGGTTCTAGTTTTTTTCACAAGTGGATCTACATCAAATAAGGCAAAGTCAGTACAAGCTTCACTTATTAACTCTTATAAATGAAATTTGAATAATAAATGTTTAACAGCATCTCCAACCTCTCTCCCAGCTGTGAGTGGTTATCAAGGGAGCGTTAGTCAGAATGGGAAGATTTAATTTCTCTGCATGAGAGTTCTCAGAAGCAGCTTCACATGGAACACTTTCAGACGTCCTCTCATTAACAAACTGCATTATGTCTGGTTCCATAAACAGAGAAAGTTACTTAACAGACATTACATGGTTATTGTCATTGTTGTTGTTCTTTTTGTTCACATATCTATTAAAAGTTTGAATCTTTTTAATTATCTTTTACTATTGTTCTGAAAATTTAATCAAAATACGTCTCTGTTAGATTACGAGAAAGCTTTTAATTTGGGGCTGATCAAATTAACTACAGTAGTCCTAGAATGAAGTTGATTAAATAATAAAGGAAATGGAGTAATAAGCATTGATATACTGCAGATCATAAGGGCAGTGTGTTTTTTGTTATGTGTAGTTATGGGTGTCACACTAGGTGATGAAAATGTGAAATGTTTCTGTTTTCTTGTTATGTTCATTAGGATTAGAAAATACTCCAGATGGAAAACTATACTAAATATACTACTAACATTAATGTGTAAGCATATTCAAACTTAGTATCACTAGCTACGCCCAGTTCTTTGAACACCGGATGACCAGAGGTGATAAATATTAACTTGACACCTTACTGTGTGCAGACAAGCCAGTGATCCTGGAGCAGCATGGCTTTAAGTAATGCCCATAGGGGCGAGACACGCCTTGTAGTGTGCCAGTTTGGGCAGTCAGCCTGCCACTAGGCCATGGCAATGACATCCATCACCCAGTGGTCTAGGTCATGTTAGACATGGAGATCCCCATGTCTTTACTCAGTGAAAATTGAAGAAATAGTCTGTTTGAAAGCCAAGTTTTTGTCTAAGGTAACAGCAACCCCCAAAATATATTTCCATCCGTGCTTGCAAGACAAAGTTATTATTGCCCCTGAGGTTGTCATTAGCAAAAGACAGTTTCAGTTTCACTTCATTTTCTGCATCCTGCATAGGCTGTAAGGTGCTCCAGCACAATGAGAGAGTTTCCACACTAGGGTTTTGAGGGGCATGGCTTATGGTGGTGTGTTGCATTTTCAGAAGGTTATAAATAAATGAATGTTCCCCCAGTTCGATGTCATGCACGGTTCTTGCATACTTCAGTAGCCACCAAATACAGTATACCTTTACTGTGAATGGGAGCTAGACAGTATGACCTGTAAGAGGCTGTGCTGCCTGTATCAGCTACCAAATCTACTATTGTAGAGCGGCAGGAGTTAAGGAAGTAGGGCTCTCAAATGTGCTAGCAGCATGGCACCAGAGACCCCTCACCTGTCTTATAGAAGGGGATGTGGTAGTTACCAGAAAAAATGTAAAGATAAAATAATGGTCTACTGGGGAGAATGAAGTAGGTGACCAGGTGATATTCACTACACCTCGTGTTTAAGAAGAAGTGAAATAGAATCTCATTTGAATGAGCTCATTTTACAAGAGAAACTCACTGTGGACATGTGTCATGGATATTGCTTTGTGTTTGCTTGCCTTTATTGATTACCATTGACAATATGTCTCAAAATCACATGTCATGGCTACTGTAGGCTAAATTTGTCTTTGTTAATAGAGACCTTTTAGGCTCGGTCATGTGCCCTTTTAAGTAAAGCTACATAAACAGTGTCTTCCTATAAGAAATATATTGACTGTGTGATAATATTCCTACAAAATGGAGCAACTTCAATCAATGCACTCTGTTAATGCAAAAATAAATTTTATTTGTGTGTATTAGCTGTAAGTTGCTTATCACAAGTCTCTTTTGAGAGTAAATGTTCATTACTTGGGCTAAAAAGTGTAACTTTAAGTAGTAACTTTAAGATTTATTAACATGACCAAAATTCTGCCTTTGCATTTGTGATTAAGAACAACATTAGACTGCAACTAAATAGATGAGTTGCTAAGTCCTAAATGTACACCAGTGTAGTGCATCTTTTAATTTAATTGCATTGTTTCTTTTAGGAAAGCATTGGACGCCCCCAGGGACAAAGCACATAAAAAGTGAAAAACACAAACATTACAGAAACGTGCTGCGAAACCAAAAAGCAAACAAAAATATCAAAGTGCAGATATTACAGAAATATGCTCCAAACAACAAAAACACAAAAATGTCAGAACATGGGGAAAAAAATCTTCAAAAGAGAAGTGCTCTGGGGACATTTGGGGAGGAGGGGGGATGAGCTTGATTTGGTCTAGCGGCTGCAGCAACCAAGACCTACCAATGAACGAAACATCAATTAATATAACTGTTTATTTTGATGTTATTAGAACCATTGTGGTGTGCATTATTACAGAAATAGAATAAAGTTTCATAGTAAATATTAGCACCAATTAATTTACCAATAGCCTTTTCCATGTGCTAACACTTTAGTATGTGTTTTTGTATTTGCAATGCGTTTCCATATTATTTGTGCTGTCATTTTTGTATGTACTGTACTTTGTCCCTAAGGGCCACAGGAAAAAATTACTGATGTGGCATTTTTAATCTTCATATAGTTTTTAGTAGACCTCTGTTCAGCAGTCACTGAGTGACTGTGGTGTTATCGTGGACTGATGCCAGACACAGAGGCAAAGCCACAAGTGATGAGACTGAGGTGATCTGCTAATCAGAGAGAGTAACCTCACTTCCATTGCCAGCTCAACAACCAAACTCAAGAGGAACAATAATATACTGCATTGATTAATAGTACTAAATAGTCATTGGGTCAGAATAGTTTCCTTCAATATGTTACATTAGTGGCATAATATATTTACTGCCAGGAAGTATTTGAGCGTTCTCTGTACTGTGACCATGAATCCATGTGCATAGCCTATAAAAAAATAGGCACTATGTAAAACTTTTCCCTCATGTCTTTATCATTATCCTGAGTAGCCCACATAACCTTCTGTCCTCTATTCAACTGTAAAATCTTGGTTACAGATGTACACTTTTCTTACATTCTAGACCACCAGGGTAGATTTTTCTCAGGGTTCATTTCATTTAATTCATTTATCTTCTATACTGCTTATCCTGTACAGGGTTGCGAGGTGGCTGGTGCCTATCCCAGGAGACGTTGGGCAAGAGGGGGGTACACGACAGACAGGGTACCAATCCATCACAGAGCACAAATACTATGGGAAATTTGGGAACACCAAGCATGGGCAAATTGGGAAAACCCAATAAGCATGAGAAGAACAAGCAAACTCCATGCACAAAGACCCAAGACGGGACTCAAACCCCAACCCTGGAGGTGCAATGTGACAGTGTTAAGCACTAAACCATCGTGCCACCACTAGTGGAGGATGTACATCAAAAATATTTGGCCCAACTTTACCAGAATAATGTGAGGTATGTGTAGTAGGAATATACAGTATACGTACTGTAGGTAGACTGCTTTTTCTTTTGTGTTTTGAACAGAAGAAGGTAATGGTCCAGGTACCAGCAACAGGGAGTGCAGGGTGTTTTGGTAGAGAATTACCTACCAGACTAACATGCATCAAACTGAATTGTAGCTCTTTCAAATTGAGTGTGTAAACATTGTGGAATTATGTGCAATTCACATTGACTTGGACCACTTGTGAAACCACTGGTCTCAGAGCTGGTTTATTTTTCAGCCTAGGGCTTCTGTATGTTCCATTGCAGCTAGTTTGCATGCCATTTTGTGCTCTTTAATAAAACTGGTACGTTGTGTAATATCCCAGGGCAGGGCTGGGCATTTACTCAGCTGTGTTGAGTGCAGGATTTAGCTTTACTAAAGTAGCCTTAACACTAACCCATTACATACAGACCACCTGTTCTGTGGTGGACGCAATTTCTGATAAATTAATAAAGCTTTTTTTCTGTAATTAGAAAAAACAAGGAAAACAAGGATTTTAAAGAAACATTTAATAGATGGGTACTACTACTATTCCTACTACTGCTACTTCTTCTACTTCTACTACTACTACTACTACTACTACTACTGTACTACTACTACTACTACTACTACTACTACTACTGTACTACTACTACTAATAATAATAATAATAATAATAATAATAATCGGAAGGGCGGCACATGGTGTAGTGGTTAGCACTGTGGTCTTGCACCTCCAGGGTCAGGATTTGATTCCCACCTTGGGTCTGTGTGCATGGAGTTTGCATGTTCTCCCCGTGCTCGGTGGGTTTCCTCTGGGTAATCCTGTTTCCTCCCACAGTCCAAAGACATACTGATTAGGCAAATTGGCATTCCCAAATTGTCCGGTGTGTGTGTGTGTGTGTGTGTGTGTTCCATGTGATGGCTTGGCAACCTGTCAAGGGTGTACCCCGCCTCATGCCTAATTTCTCCTAGGATAGGCTCCAGGCACCCCGCAACCCTGCACACACAGGATAAGCGTTATAGAAGACTGATACAGTAAGAAGAAGAAGAAGAATAGGAACTGGAATAACTATTTTTCTGTTGTTTGTCCTTATTACTGAAAACCAGTAATGGAATTACAACTTACTTCACAATTTAATTTCTTTTTTTCACATACATCATTTAAATGTAAGAATGTTATCTAGACTGTAATCTCATTTTTTTTGTAAAATTATCATAGAAAAAAACATTAAGCTACAACCTATACATGGGATAAAAAATCATATATCCAGTCTATTAGATAATTTCTATTAAGCAGCTATCTCCATTTATCTGTCTTGTTCTGCTGATATTTAATCAGTGCAACGTCTTGTTTTCCCTGTTTACTGCTCATGTTTACTGTCATAAGCTTCTTCTGTTCTTAAATCAGAGTGATTGCATCTTGCCTGGGAAAACCAACATAAGCATTCTTTATTGGGACAATGGCCTATAAAATATATGTTCCGTCAAATTAATGGAAAACATCTTGTTTGGTTCAGTGTAACTTAAAGCGTCGATCAGTGTCTTTCAAGCACGGGCCTGATTTACTCAGTCTACCATTCCCTACAAAAAGCTAAAAAACCTGATGATGCCACATACAGTACATGTGCTAATCCAACCCTGGGAATGTTACACGTTATGTTATATCTGTTCAGTGGTCCATACATGTCCTTTAATTAGCCTCTAAGACTTTGTTTAGGGAATCCGAGAATGTTGGTGATGCTGTAGCTGCGTGTGCGCTCAACATTATGCCTAAGTTGATCCTCCCCCTGCGTTTCCACACACACACACATACACGCGCGCGCGCGCGCACTCACATACGCAGGCGCGCGCGCGCACACGCACAGTCTCAGCAGCCCGTCAATGGGATACTCAGCATACGGACTTCTTTGGACTCCTGCATAACAACAACAACAAAAAAACGTTTACCTTTGATTATTTTTTGCGCTACGGGTTTGATCGGGTTGATTTAGCTGATTGTTGTGAAATCACCCTTATGACAGTGCGGCATGGGTAGGACGCGGGTTTTTACGCTGTGGGGAGACACTGTCCTGGTCCTCTTGCTTCTCTGGGAAGGTAAGTCTGAGCTTTGAGGTTAGTGTCCTACGCAGACTTTACAACATTATTTTAATTAAAACTAATAAATAATACATACGTCTGTTTCAACCACTTCGTGAAGCTATTATTGCGCATTTGCACTTGTTCCATTTAAAGTTACCTCAAGTCCTAACCACGTATCATATGACTTTATTCTAATGGGGTTCAGACTGAATGGTGGATAAAACCTTTTAATACTAAGGTCACAATTTTCCAATATGGTAAACGTTATTGTCCATTTCTGGGAAATTGCCTTTGGCTTCATAACAGCTACACCAAAAACACAGACCACATCAACCCACACAGAAGAAGACATGATCCAGTAATATAATCAGAACAAAAAGAAGAGACATAAGAACATGAACAAGCTTCTGTCTCTTGTTAAAGAGTTAGTAATTATATAAGAATAAATATGTTGTATAGTAATCAAATACCCACATTAGGAATTTATAACAGCAACAGCTTTTGTGGCTTGTCTTTTATCAGTTATTGTACATTCTTAGAAAAATCTTCTTCCAGCGTCTTTTGTTTAGAGTTGTCCTTTTCCTAAAATGATGCTACTTCAGTACTTTATCTTTGTCAGGTCTTATATAGAATTTTTACAGTTCTTCCAAGGAGGACAATATAGTTCCCCCTAAGGGCTCTAGCTTTTACCTTTTTTTTAGGTCTTGGCAATGATGCACTGGAATCACAGGGTGAGCACCTCAATATAGAATCTGGAAGCCTAAAAAATAAAACACAGTTTTAGCTCATTGGAAATACAAGGAGAGAGAATAGTCACGCATAACATACATTTATGTTGGCTTTTGTACAACTAGACATTGTAAATCCTGTAGGTTTAATTGTGTCCTAGAGCATCTCTCTTACTTATTTTCACTCAAAGAGAATATGCCATTACCCTGTTATAAGTGGAAATCTGTATTGCAGCCACAGAAATTAGAGCACATGCTTTACACAAGCCATATATACCCTGCTATATTTTATAATCCCATTTAAAACCCTTGGTCCAACTGCACTAACACTACCCTCTGAAAAATGACTATATTTAAATTGTAACTCATAGCTCAGAGGTATGTAGATAAGGCTCTGTGGCTAGTTACATTAACAGGGAATAATCACACTTATGCAGTTTGAGTGCAGGCAAAAGTAGTACATAGCAGAGGTTTCATTGCTATTTTGGTCATCCAGAAAGCATGAAGCTTTGTGTGCCTGCCTGTGAGCACTGTTTCAATATTCCCCCTTTGTAAGGCTGAGCTGTGACGCTCTAATCAGTAAATGATAAATCAAGCTTAAAATAAAATATCAGTTATGATCAAATGAAAATATACTTTATTTAAGTAATCTGATTTATTCAATGTTATTTGTTTTATTTACAAAGTTTATTGTAATATGTGTAATCCAGATGCAAGCACAAAACATATAAATTCAGTTTACGCTGTTGGCTTCCTCATACCTGGACTTGCAATGTGTTGTATTTAAATTGAAAAAAATATTCTAATATAAATTAAATTTTTTGTTATTGTTATTATTTTTCTTTTTTTTTTTTTATTCTCCAAGGCAGTTTAATCTCTGCAGAATATGAAATAAAACTAATTTTCTATTTGTTTGTAATTATTTGGTGCATAACTTTTGTAAGAGGCTTATTTTAAAGAAAATAAAAACTACTGTGTGATGTTTGCCGTGAAGTATGCCTAATGCACTAAGAGGTGAGGGGGGGGCGGCTGAGCAGGGATGGTGTAGGACTAATGAAAATGATTTTTGCCACATTACTTTACTATGGTCAATTGATTAGTTTCTGAAATTGATTACTGGGAATTATTGTGCAGTCTTTGCTGAACTTCATTCAAAGACTTAATACATAAAGAGTAGAGCTTTTTCCCAATATGTTTTAAATACGTTTTATATCTTGTCTTCATCATAAAATACTCTCATAGAATATAATGTTTCAATGTGATTATTCACAATATTTGCACATGAGATGCTATCCTGTTGTGAGATCTTTTTTTGTTTTTTGAGAAGTGTGTTTCATAAAACAGCCCATGTTGATAATGGTACAGTGCCCCATTTCGTGACAGTTTAGAAAACAAAGGCTGAGTGGCCATCAGAGGGCAGGTGTGCAGCAGGTGGGCAGAACTCTCAACAAACATTGTGTGTTTGTCTTCTGAAGGGAAAATACTGGCAGTAAAATAATAGAGCACACAGCTCTGATAACAGATGAGGCTTAAAATCCCTCATTAAAGACACGAGATGGCTGGCAGCTCCTCCTACAAAATGGATCTCGTTTATTTTATGACAAGTCACCCAATGAAAAGGGATGGTACAAAAGTAATGAGTTTTGACTATATGGGTAGTAAGGGAAATAATCCACTATCGCTGTCTAATGTCTCAGCCCACACTTTGACATTTGCACTGTAGCTAGATTACTGGAATTATCAGAAGAGCGTAAGACTTATGTTGCTAACAAGGCTGGGCTTAATGTTTTGGTGTCTCTTTTATACTCAGTTGTTTTGATCCAGCATTAGATTTATGTTTACTCATGGAAAACGCATTGGGTGGGGCAGTCTGGTCTGTAGAACAAATCATATATTACTGTCCTTTGAGTCAGGACCTGAACAGACTAACCATATAGGAGACCTAAGAAACACTGTTTACTGGACAATGGAATTGATACCAGGGTGTTGTCTCACCCTACTGTCATATCAGAATGAGCTCACGTTTAATATCATATACCACACATTAAATATTCAGCAACATTTCTGGATGAACATTGTTAGATATCATGGAAAACATCAGTGTAACAATGAGAATTTTTTTGTTCAGGTCTGTGTTTTTTCCTTTGTGTCTTTGGGTGTTTTTTTCCTGCTTTGATAAGAATGCATAATTTTTTGTAACAGGTTTATGATATTTAATTTATGATATTATAAAATATCACTGGAGTAATATAACAAATCTGTGTCAGATTTTTTGAAAAGTTTTGTTATTTTTATGATTGTTAGCCATTTTTAAATTGTGTCAGTAGGCATAGTTTTCGTGGCAAGTTTTTTTCGAATCTCACCAAATTTTAAACAAAACCAAACAACTTTTAAGTAAATTAAAAGCAAAAAAGTTTAGTGAAGACAAACGTAAATAGACAGCTCTGAACCGGTCAGAAAGACAGACCCTCCAGAAAAAGCTCTAACTACGGGGTCGTCGAAGTTCATAACTTCCTTAATTTACATGGGTTTATATTCCTGATAAGTACCTCATCACTCCTCCTTGTTCCTTCGTTCGACTCAATTTTTATTTAAAATTCAATAGGTATATGTTAATCTGTTCAGCCTAGCAGTGTGGTAACTCCCAATTCCATACTTTCCCCCTCTTATCTCATCTTTTATTTATTTATTATTTATTCATATCTGTGTCGGTCTCATTGGGCCTCCAAAAATGTAATTCTCCTTTTTTCTTTTTTCACCGAAAGTTTGGTTTGTTCCTCCCTTTCCTAACCAGAATATCGACCACTAGTGCTGACGGCTAAATTTTTCCATCAGAGAAAGACTTCCCAACAGTCATGTCTCAACTGTCCGTAGTATGCTTAAAGTTATTGAAATTATTTATTTATTATTTTTTTGTTTTATTATAATTCTTTTCTTTTATGATCTGTAAATTACATGTAATATAATGATTAATTATATTCCTTAATTACGGTTAGGATCAATATGACAAATTTTGTCAAATTATTATTATTATTGTTATTATTATTATTATCATTACTTACTTACTTACTTCTGATTTAAAAGACTGATCATTAAAACTAGTAATTATAGACACAACCATCATTGATGAATTTTGGTTATGTAGTGTAATATAGAGTGATAAGTGTTAGTTGTAGTAGTAAGGGATAGTAATGGATTTGATTATTGATTATTGATCCCTTTGTTTCTTAGCTTAAAAAAAAATAAAAAATAAAAAAAAAGGAAGCCTGGTCATCATGTGCTCTGCATGTGGGGGGAAAAAATGGAAGTAAAAGTTATTTCTCTGTTAATCTTAGTTTGGCAAAGTACTTTATGTACTTTTCCATTACGCTCTGTTAGACTAAATAGCACCAAATTCCTAAAATACAATTGAAATTCAATAAAATTTTCCACAGCGTACTGTACATGCTTTGTTAATGATTTTCAGTTCAGTGTACATTACTGTCATTTTATAATCAGTTTTTCATAATTTATATGAAAATAAGGTTTATGTAAAGGATAAATCCATGTTGTAGACATATGCTGTAATATAACACAAGAATGAGACTCTAGGACCCTTATGTCTAATATGCATCCTGCACGCTTTTATCACATGTAGGCTATGATGGCCATATCTCTAAAAATATCAATATCTGGTGTCACCCAGAAGAGGATGGGTTCCATTTTCAGACTGTTTCTACTCGTGGTTTCTTCCCTGTGCCATATTGCAGAGTTTTTCATTGCTTAAGATGATAAATAATTGCAAAACTTATTTATTTACCATAAAACCATTTTGACAGAGAATTCAATTTTCATTCACCTCTGTAGCCACTGCATCTGTTCAACCTGTACAACATTGGAAAGGCTGACATACAGCAATATGTATGTCAATATCCACATAATTCTGAGTCCTTTTGTGTTTTGAGTGTGTGAAACATTGATTTGTGGATCCATGGTTATGACCCTGTTACCCTATCTGTTGAACTGGGATGACTTCTGACCTTTTACACTCTCACCCAAGTGGTAATCTCTCATGATCAGGCCACAGGAGATTGCTCACTGCAAAGGAAGTAGTGCTAGCTGATCATGGTAAGCTTGGCCCTTGCCATGTCTGCATTAGCACAATCATTTTCATCAGCAGCCACTGCTTTTGAGACAGAGCAGGCCAATAAATCTTATTTGATGCATGACACTATTTGATTTAGCCACTTATTACATTATATGATTTAGTTTAGCTTGTGTCTTGAGTTGCTTTCAGAGAGCTTGTAAATCTTGCTGATTTTCTTGCTATCGTCACCACTTTTGCATGATGGCGCAAATACAAAGTTGATTAGACTGCATTCCAGAGAAGAGTTTTGTCTTTTTATATTCTACACTTACATTGGCAACATTATTTTTTTTATACATCCCTCAAAGGTTGAAATCCACATCTTGAAACCATTTTTTCTATGATTGTGCTTTGCCTAAAATGTTTCTAACAATATGTTACTTTTAATTAAAATGTAAGAATTTTTTATTATCTATATTTTAGTAAAACTAAGTATTGGAATGAAGTGATCACCCTTAAGGTATCACAGGCTCCGTTGTTGTCTCAACCTTTAGAAAAACTCTGGCTGTATGCTTTGAGTATATGTTGTCTTCTGTATGTCTACTGTATGTCGCTATGCCTTATTGCCGCTATACTCTATTAGTGTTGCACAGGTCAGCTGAGAACATAATATAATATAATATAAATTACTTAAGCTTTCAGATGTATGATAAATCAATATGCATTGTGATGTTAAGAGAAACTTTATGGTGGATTGTAGTTTGTTTTGATTTCAAAACCATCGCATCTAGATTAAAAACCTGAGTAGGTCACAGAAATGATTGAAAGCACCTTAATTTGGGATGAGTCTGTCACATAGTGTTGTGTCTGAATGAGCTGAATGTGGTGCAACAGAATGTGGTGCATGTGGACTGCTGTACCTTTCGGAGCTCCAGCCCTGATCTTTCAGTTAGTTAAGGGTCACATTTCCATCCCATGCATCACTGGAATCTAATTTGCTTTGGTGTAGGCACAAGGAGACATTGATTGAAATTATGTCCCAAGGGCATTTGGAGCTCTTGTTCTCTACACGAGTCTTTACACGTTATGTTCCAGTGGTTGGTAAGCCATTTGTTAGTGATCATTTACAGCAATGAACAACAATCAGAACATGGCTTTGCTGATGTTGTCTCTTTCCAGTTCCTTAAAAAGGTCTAATAATTGACCGGCCTTTTTATAATGTTTGCTACGCATGATCAATCAATCAGTCTATGACTTTTCAATGGTGAAACAAAATTTCTATATAGTTTATATAGTTTATTCCCTTGCCACTCTTTCACAATGCAAGAAATTATGGTTCTTTATGGGTCAGTGTCTTAGAGTTAGTGGTTCATGCAAAATTACCCAGTGAACAATTTCATCCATGGAGTAAAGAACTGAAAAGCCAGCAGGTGATCACAGTAAAATGTATGGACAAGCCATAGGTTGATGCAGAAAGGGTAATTATCACAGTGATCTAGAAGTGTCTTTCATTTGGATGATAATGGATTATCACTAGGATCAAACCCACAAAAAGTCTCATTTATCCTGTTTGTTTGTGTCCTCAATGCCCTTTTATCTTTGAGTCCATCTTAAATTTAATTTTAAACTCTAGATTAGATTTGTTGGTAATTTCCCTGATAATAATGACATTGAATAGAACATGTTGTTTAAAGGTTTCTCATTTGTGGGTCCTAATGTCCTGGGCAATCCCAAGAGAGCCTACAAACCAAATTTAAATGTAGAGCCCAATCCAACAACAGACTTTAAATTAGATTTTCCTAATGAGCGATGTCTATTCCTGATGCATTTTATTCCTTGCTTAACTTGATGGTGATGGTGGTTGCATTGGTATTAAATTAAAATGCCTGCCTGTTTTATTTAGAAAACCATGACTGTTAAATAATAAGATATTCATGCAGTCCTTTACTTGGTTGGATTCTAAAGCTGGTGAATCAGGTTAAGACTGAATCTTGGAGAAAGTTTTCTGAAACATTTAGCATTTTACATTTTAGAATCTTGCTTGTAAACTTTTTAAATACAAACTCTGTGGTGGCTATTTAACAAAAGTCAAAGCTTAAAAATATATAGTTTTAGACTTCCCAAATAATTCAACCACTATGAATAGGTGGATAAGAGCTCTGGCATGCATAGAATATGGTGAAGGGAAATTGGAACATAATGATCAATAATAACAGCCCTTTATTGAATTGTAGCTTAATTGGCAGCCTTTTAGTTAATTAAATCGCTGCCGTGGTGGAGTAATGATTTTTTGCTATATTATGCACATTATACACAGTCATTACCATTTGCTTTATAAGTATTTAGTAACCCTTACATGTTTGCATTTTTTATTTATGCTAGATTGTTGTTCAGTTCTAAGACATGAAAGGAATTTTTTCCAGTTATTTATTTTATAAAATAACTTTTTCTCCAGCTCTACGATTTGTTTGCTGTATGACTGATAAGTTAATGTGCATTAGGTTGGAGGGAAGGAGAGTTTTCAGTTTTGTCGGTCTTTATTACTATAGCTATTGATTGACCAGCTGTCAGACTAAATGCCTGACTTCCAGTCGGCCATTGTTTGGCGACATTGGCTGTGTATGCTGACCTTGAATGAAAGGGCATGGGCCATGTTTTCCCACAGATCAGTACTTTGTTTTGTGACCTCCACTGACTATAGCAAATAACCAGTCCATTTATACTCAGCCGTTGTGTTCCAGTAAGGAAAGAACATGGAGTTACTGTAGGATTATGATTGCTACGTAAACATGTAGTAATTTTAAGTCATTTCAGCTACAGCCATGTTGCTTTAACGGAACAGTGGGTAATTGCAGTAAATGCATCTCCGTAGTACTTACACATAACATCACATGAATAGCACTCTTTGACGGCTAAATGGATTATGGGATGGTAGAATCCTCTGACTGTTTGCATGCTTCCGCTTTCTGTTGAGTTCAAGAGAATGGCAAGTAAGAGCCTCTCTCTCTCTCTGTAACAACTCATGATGTCATGGATGCTAAATCTCTCTGAGCTAATCAAGTTCATGTCTTTGTCCTGACCGATCCAGAGGGCGTTTCTCATCATTCGGCTGACTCGCTGAACAGCCAATACGTTCTTCAATGAGACTGCACATGTACGATGAGGTTTGACCGAGGTTTTCAGACTACTATTGAAGAATGTGTATTAGTATGGAGTGGGCTTTTTTTCACATCCTTACCTAAAAGTGTGGCCACAACAGCTTTTGTTAAAGTTTTTAACACCATAGGCTGACATGTCATTATTAGAAGATTTACACAGTTGAACGTTAAAACAAATAACAAATATTTTTCCAGCTGTGTATGTGAGTGTTTTACAGACAATTGGTGTGGGAGCTGAAATTATTGCAGCAGACTGCCCCATTGTGCTTTTTGTTCATGATCCAGGCTGTGGCTAGAAAAGGTCATGTCAGTGAGTGCATTGCATATTTATGATCAATTGGCAAGACAAATGCACCAACAGTATATTTAAACTTAATAATCTATCGACTTTCCTGAACGTTTTTTTTCTCTCTAAATGTAAATGACACCATTTTTTTGCTGTTATTTTAATACTGAATATGTTTAAGACCTTCAGAAACTACATGAGACAAACTCTCTCCAATGCACTAAGTTGGTGTACTTAGACATTTGGTACAACACAAGGAAATAATCATAACTATATAAAAAAGTTTCAATGTTGTGTTAGCAGGCAGCAGTTTCACAAACTTAAGTGTTATTCTGGACTATTTTATTACATGGACAATATTATACTCATAAAGAGATAACATATTTTCATACCTTTGTCTTTTGTCACTAAACCATTTTATCTTGTGGGTCTGTAGACTGGTTATATATTATTCTTAAAGATTTCGCACAACAGAAATATGAGATATATCTGCAAAACTATACAGCACAGTATACATTCTGTGGTTTATTTGGTAGTATTTTTAGTGTGATTGATTTAACTAGTAGCATGCACTTTTTTTTGTCTGGGGAGACCCGACCCAGACAACTGAGTCAGTCCCATGCCTCTCTCACAAAGTAGAATCAGGGTGCTAAGAAGGTTAAATGACTCACACAGTGATATGAAAAATGTGACGTGCAACAGAACAATAGAAAACCAATTGCACAAATGTTATCATTCTGAATGTTTATATTGTTTTGTTCCTGCATGCCCTGTGCCACCCCAGGTAAGATGCCACACTGGAGGGCTATGCATGTTGTCAATATCTAAATCCATGGTGAAACACATATTGCATGTAACATGAAAGAGACATGAAACATGCTACCAAATAAAAACGTTAGTTTTACCTAGCTACTGTAACTATCCGTCTGGTTAGATTGTCCAAATAACCTCAGTCGCATTTGCCTGTAATTATGTAATTAGATAATAATAATAATAATAATAATAATAATAATAATAATAGATTTTATTTGTAGGTGCCTTTCATGACAATCAAGGACACCTTACATACCATAACTACAAAAATGATTGTTATTAATTACCAAGTTAATGTTAGCTGGCTAGCTGAATACCACAAACTGCTGATTGTTTACTTTGTTGATAATTTCTGTTATCAAAAAAATAAAGGTAGCTGCTATTTTCCAATACTTTCTGATGCTTCCTAATAGTTTCTAACTTGTAGTTATAATGCATTCTTCCTATTAAGTGTTCAGAATTACTAACTTAGAAACCACAAATTTACCCTAGAAAGCGTAATTTATGCTTTAGTCTCAATGGTTTCACAATGATCTTGTTTGCAAAAAAACAAAAAACAATAATGTTTTTGAAAATATGGAGACTTAGTCACTGTTTATAGGCATCTTTAAGTATAATTTGATTCTTTAAACCATCAGTTTTCCTTCTTGAGGTTGATTATTGAACCTCTTTACTCTCATCATTTAATGAGCAGATTTGCTTGTCATCTTCCCATGATTAATCAACCAAATCTACTTCTTTGGCTCATTGTTCTGCCACTAGCACCTGCAGTATTAGCACTATTATAAATTAGTATTTACATTTAGAAATAAATACTGTAAATTAATGTTATTTTGATGTTGTATTTGCAACATTGTTTTGGTGTCAATTATTCACCATTATCCAATTGTGACCAAAATAGGATATAACCAGAAATAACCAAAAAATTACATTATGAATGTAAAGTGATCCAAAAAATGCTATCTTGACACCTTCAGGGAGCAAAAAATCTGCATGTAATGTTGCTGAGATGTAATGCTTATACGTGTTGTCTCATCTTCTCTCATAACTAACATTAGGTTTACAACTAACTTACTTCAACAGTCAGGGTGCTACACAAAGCATAGTTTATATTTTTATATCAGTGCTATAACAATGCGCAGGCTGTAACTGCAGTAGATAATTAAATATTTGGTCTTAATATGAATATTTTAAATTGCAATACATTCTATTACCACTCACAACCAGCAAATTACTCCGAGCATAAAAATGCACAGCACGACTAATGTTGCAATGTTATTCTGTTATAAGGCTAGCAATAACGTATGCCATAAAACTCACTAAATTCCAAAATCTACATACTTTTACATACCATGCGTAAAATGTTTCTGTCCCTTACATTACTTCAATCACTGGAAGTATGTTTTTATGAGCCTTAGGGTACACTGGATACAGTAATGCACTGTAACAAATTGATGTAAATTTACAGGAATTTTTTTACAGTTTCCGACTGTTTTTTCAAAATACTGCACATTACTGTAAAAGAAACAGCATTACTGTGATTTACAA
>JAQQZT010000039.1:13721774-13746961 GCA_030068275.1 Clarias platycephalus | reverse complement strand
ACTGTAAATTAGATAATCAACACACTTTAATGAAAACTTCAGTAAGTGCAAGTACTTTTGCCAATTTTGTGGGCCTCTGTGTGGTGCAGTGGGTTAAAGCGCTCGCCCTATCATCCGAGGATCGCAGGTTCGAACTGCTGCCAGTAATTTACTGTAATTTTACATGAAAATTTTTTACAGTGTGGTATTGAATTGGTATCATATTCTATATGTTTCAAGAATAATTTTCCCTAGTATTCAGTAAATGTCTTTTTTATTGAGTTCATTTTATTTTATTTAATATATTTTTCCTGAATTCACATATCTACACAGATTTACAGTATTATTTCTTCATAAATTAAAGGAAATGTATGTTAATGATGATCACCTTGAAAGTCTGAAGAAAACTTTTTGGTTCCTGAATCATGTACAATAGAACAAACCTCTCTAAATCCAAATGCTATATAAATTCAATAACCTTTGCCTGATTTATTGGCAAATCCACAATCTTTTTTTTTTTTTAAACATTTATCTCTTTGAAAATATTATGCATTATTATTATGCTTTGGTGAATTATATTGATATTTTGCCTTCCTTTTACATTACACAAATAACTGTACAGGTATATGAGATTTAAACAATTAAATATAGCAACTGCCTTACAATGATACATAGCTTACGAAGTAACTGTATTCCTTTTGATGTTTGTCTGTGTCTAAGCAAGGCTTTTAATAAAAGAGGTTGGAGAGTGCCTGGGAGTATCTCCATTCTTCAGGAAGGCATGCCTTGTATCTATCAATTCAAACTCCTGTCATCCAGCACAGTTAAATCAAATCAGTGTCTGAAACCAGATCCAATACCTAAACTACAACAACAGAAATAGAAAATCTAGTTTCTATGTCTGCTAATGATATTACTACGTTCCTAAGTGGCTGCCCACAGCCGTCGGACAGGAACACAAGAGGGATATAATTACAGGCCGAACACTCGCCTCTCCAATTTCCAGTAAAGCACATGGGGCTGTTATGGTGTTTTATAGATTACCCATCCCCCCAATACGCACAGTCTCACTGTAGGTAATGATTCATTTCTTCACAGTATTATGTTATCCACTATAATTAAACTTCCCAAGGTGAGTACAAGGAGAAACGGAAACCACATCATATTGACATGTGAGAAATTCATTAAGAGGCTTGTCAGTGTCATATGAGATACTGCTTTACTTGTCATTCACTGAAGCACTTGATCTAAAACCTGGATGTGTTTCTTGATTTTACTCAGTAACTCGCTTTTTCTCATGAATGAACAGCTGTCTTCACACAGATAATTCTCTGTGGAGCTTGGAAATTGACAAAAGTATTTGGATATGAATATGTGAACTATATACACATACAGGAGCACCATAAATGGACGTTCGTCTGGACAATTCCAGGGGCCCTTGATTGACAGAGGCTCCTTAAAAATGCTATGACAATTAAAAAAAGGTTGGCTTTGTCAAGATTGGGGGCCCAGTATATTAGGATATCAAGGGGCCCAGAACATCTAGCAGCATCCCTGTAAACAATAGTAACTTTGCTAAAGGGGGTAGTTTTGTGAGTTAGTGGTTGAAATTTGAAACAGAAATATAAGTTCAAATAAAAATAAAAAAAATGCTTCTTTTATGCAAGTTGGCATCTGGTATCTCTAAGGAACAGTTGGTGATTTTGGCATGCTCCAACAAATAAAACTGTTTATATCACACTTAAATAACTAGGTTCTAGCAGTGAAGTTAAGCAATTGATGCTGAATACTGTAGATGCTGAGCGTATGTCATTAAGTAATGCTCGTCCTAGTTAGCCAGCCAGTAAGTAGCTGCTTAATAGAAATTTGGTAAACTCATTTAGGTTTATGTAATATATTTTAACCAAAACTCTACTCCATGGCATTTCACACCTGTTCATAGAAGCTGGCATCAAAAAAATGGCTCAATGCCTTCCCCTAGAAACCAAAATGGCCTAATATACAGTACCGGTCAAAGTTTTGGACACACCTTCTTATTTAGTGTTTTTTATTCTATTGTTTTCAACATTGTTTATTAATTTTGAAGACATTGAAATTATGACAGAACAAATATGGAATTATGTAGTCAACAAAAATGGGTTAAATAGAGAGGTGTTTGGGGTTAAGTCTCCAACAGTGTCACCAGCAAAGAACCCCCATGTCATCATACATTCAGAAACTGTGTGTTTTACCCTCTTTACATTTAACAAGGACATGGTGGTTAGAACCAAAAATCTCAAATTTGCACTCATCGGACCAAGTAACAGTTTTCCTTTGATGTCCATTTTTTGTGATTCCTGGACACAGCAAGTCTCTCCTGTTTGTTCTTCTTCCAAAGTAATGGTTTCTTTGCCATTTCTTTGCCACACAGTCTCCTCTGAACAGTGAATATTGGAATATGTCTGCTGCTTGAACTCTGAGAAGTATTTATGTGTGCTCTAAGGTTTCTGAGGCTGGTCAGTCTAATAAACGTATCCTCTGATTTTTTAGACTGCAACTGAAGTAATTTTTTACTTTATTAAAAGTAATGATGGACTGATTTTTCTCTGTAGTTAATTAAGTGATTCTTGTCATAATATGGATTTAGACAATAGATCTAGTGGCACTAATAGGGCTAGTGACTCTATACCCACCCTTCCTCTTAACTAAAGCACATTAGGAAGGTAAGAAATGTGTACAAGGCACACCTGTAAATGAAAAATAATTCCTGGTGACTACCTCATGAATCTGATAAGTGAATGCCATGTGTGTGCCAAGCATTTGAAACATTAGAATTTTTAAAGATTGCTTAGGTTCAGATTTTTTTAATTATCAATTCATATTCTGAAATTTCCAAGCTCCATATTTCTTTGCAAATATATGAAAAGTCAATTGGTAAAAAAGCTCATAACAAATGGAAGGAAATAAAGTGTGTGAGTGGGTGAGGTGGGGGGGGGGGGGGAGTACTGTGTGTATATTCAATGTAATATCAACTAATACAGTTTTTGACTAAGTTAAGTCAGGAAAAATATATGTCTACCTAAAGCTCTACCTTTCCAACAAATCAATGATGTGCCTGAGTGGCTCATATCTGTATTCTCCTCTGGTTCAGTTTTGTCTGGTCCAGACTGCAACATCAGGGGTCCTCATTTCACATTTAGTTAATATACTGCTGTACATCAGCCAAAGTGCTGCTTTTTAGTGACTGATCCTAATAATGTTCTTGACTGTGTTTATTGTAAAGAAGCATTATTTCTTTGTATAATATGTACTTGTGAAATAAATGGACATTAAACATTCTTCTTGCTTGGGTGTAGAATATGCCAGCAAGAAGACAAACTACCGACTGCAATAAATAAATAAATAAATAACAAGTGACCAAAGTAATAGACAAAATTATTCCTTTTTCTTATTTCTTTTGCTTACTTTAAGTTATAGCAAAATATGAAAAAGGCCCGTTGGTTACTGTTATGACAATATTATTGTCACCCTAGCTCTGCAAATCACTTTATGTCTTTTATGGCTCCTTTTATTTATCACAGGCTCTTGGGGACTGTATTTTCCTCAGCCCACATACACAGAGAGCATCTATATTGGCCAGGCAGCAGGTACACCAGTGCTTCAGGTGCATCCCATGCGGGAGAGAGCTTCAGAGCATCCATACCTCTGCCTGTACTGGAAGAAGCTTCAGAAATCTGTTCTATATGCATCATGGTTCTATATCGACCCTGTGACAGGAGTGATCTACATGAACAAAACTCTGGATTGGACAGATTTTGAGTTATTATGTGAGTTTAAATAGATATAGGTATATATATAGATATTTTTTTCTTACTTTTCTTGCTTTAGGTTAACAGAATGCAATACCGTGTCTTGTAAATGGTTATTGTGGTTCTTTAATATAAAAAAAAAATGCTAAGAGACTCGATAATCATTCATGACTCTGTTTTAATGTTTTGCAATGATGATATATCTTCTAGCTAGCAACTGGCCTGCGCTGGCAAAGAGGTTGTCTCTGAAAGTGACAGCATCCCCAATGCAATCCGCTCTGCATCCCAGTGTGGAGATCAATCTTATATTCTTCAATGCAACAGCACCCGCATGTGGCCACATGAAGCTAGAGAAACTGTGCTTTCCTGATCGCGACACAAACCCCCACATCAAGGAGAACCGCATGCCCGGATCTTTGCGCCAGCTTCGTCGCCTTACCCATGCTAACCTCTGTCCCAACTACACCATCAGCTATGAGGTGGAAACAGGTACCATCAAAGCCGAAAGCTTATTTTTATTATATTAACCCAAAGTTTTAGGGTTACGTTAAACATTAAAGCAAATCTGTAAGTATAACTGATAACTATAAAAACATACTAATACTCATTCACAAGTATTCATTCATATATGCTATCTATTTTGTTTGCAGAGACCCCAGGGCCATTTGTGGTCAATGACACCACTTCTGAGCTGGTAGTCACAGCACCTTTAGACCGTGAGGAAAAGGAGGTCTATCTTCTGATCATAAAATGTTTAGTACGGACAGAAGAGACATTGAATACTGTTCTTACTCCCCTGCATATCAACATATACGATGAAGATGACAATCCCCCCTATGTGAATGGAACAGACACTGAGGATGTGCTTATAGAATTCAGCCGCAGTAAGGTGAGCAATATACTAAAGCCTCTTTATGGTATTTTTTTTAATTTTACACACTTTTGTGGTTTACAAATTATATAAAATCCAAATAATGCAAACAGCTTAAATAAAAATTAAAATTATGTTTCATCCCGTTTTTATCAGATAAATAGCATTTTCTTTCATTGTCATGAACCCTCAGCCTTTCAATGTCTCTTACTGTTTAATCAAGGTCTAATAAGTGTTGCTATCCCTTTGCAGGGAGCTATGTTTGGCAATCTGTTTGTTTATGACAGAGACACAACTTCTACCTATCAGAAGGAACAGAGCCAGAATAAGTATGTATGGACGCTTTTGACTAATGACTCCTGGATTAAAGACACATTTACTATTCAACAGAATTTCAGTGAAGAAAAGCCCATCTTTGGCAACGTGCGAGGCACAGTCTATAAATACCGTAAGGATGCTGAAACACTGTCTGGTTCAAACCGATTGGTCACTTTGAAATACTCACAGGAAATTTATTTCTTTTTCCTCTTTTGTCCTTGTGCAGAGTTGCTTCTCAACAGGAACATTTTAGTGGATGAGAAGCGCTCATTTCAGTTGGATTTTCTGGTCAATGATACTACATTTCAAGGCCCTGAGGGAACTCTGATGCTGCATTTCAATGTTACCATTTTGCCAGTTCCTATAAGCTTCGGAAACACTTCGTACACCTTTTGGCTCTCTCTGAAGTCCATGGCCTACTCCAAGGTGCTAGGATAAAGTTATTGCTTGTTTATTGTTTTTCAGCATCTGACTGCGGAAGCAATACAGATGCTGTTTGCAAGTCATTGTACTTTTTACAAATAATGAAGAAATGTTTGTAAAGTGAATTATTAATCCTTTAACTTAAATGATCGTTTCCCTTCTGGGTGGTTCTTTTAGATTGACAGTGTATGTGTGGACAACTGCCTGAAGTTCAAGGGTATTGAAATTGCATACCATTTAGAGTTGGTTGACAAGAACATCTCGGCTGACATTCAGTCCTGCTACACGGCAGTTGATGTGGCACGGAATCTTGAGGACATGTCTGGTGTTCTCTACATAAATGACACAGAGCCCCTACACAGGCCTGAATGTCAGGAGTTGCATTATGTGCTTGTTGCTGATGAACTGCATAAGAAGTTTCAGACAAAAACAACAGTCATCATCAATTTTGAAGGCGAAGGTAAGTGTTGTCTCTTTGCCTGAAAGGACTTTGGTGGAATGTACTGTAATGTCACTAGGCTTGGCTTACTGTGTGTGTATGACTCTATTGTAGCGGATCCGTTAATGACAGAGGGCCAGCGCTTGTTGGCCTGTGCAGCGAAGAGACAGCGTGGGGAGTGTGAGACATTTAGAGGCCTGGGAACTCCCAGTGGAAGATGTCAGTGGAGACAGAGCACAGAAAAGGGTGGTAGGTCTTAATGTTTATCTTTATCATTAGCTGCACCACGGTGTGTGTACAGTGTATTGTTGCTTTGATTATTGGATTTATAATTTGCAGTATATAACACTTTTCAAATTGTACATTTGCATTCTTTTACAGTCATATCAGAAAAGTACTCCACTTGTTCTCCAGACCTGCGTACTTGTCCAGACGGCTACTGTGATGTGATTGAAAGCAAAAATATATCCATATGTCCTCAGGATTGCACCCGTGAGCAAATCTTCAGCTTTTGGGATTTTATGCTTTGTGAATTATTGATTACGTCTATTGTTGTGAGCTATACACACTTAGTGCTTCTGTTGTCTTGTTAGGTGAGCCAATTATTGGAGGCCATGAGAGAGGCCTGATGCTTGGTATTAAGGCAGGACATGGAACCTGCTATTGTTATTCAGAAAAGTGTTTTTGTGAGCAAGATGATATGGAAGGTGAACGCTTTACTCTTTGTGTTCAAATTTTATATTATTATTAAAAGTTAATTTAATTTGATATAAACCATGTTTTCGGGTTTTAACTTCTCATTGTGATCATTTTGGATCATTCTAGATTCTTGTTCAAACTCATTCAGTAGTTGTCCTATGGCATTAACATGTAGTGCTTTTTTATTTCTGATACAGAGGCGATATGCGATGATATGTGTAAGACTGTCATAGCCACTGCAGTCCTTCTCTCCTTTATCGTCTCCATTCTCCTCTCCTCCTACTTCATCCATCGTTATCACAAGAGCACCCCCAAACCACCTATCGCTTCAGCCGAGATGACTTTCCGCAGACCTGCCCAGTCCTATCCTATCAGCTACTCTGCCAACAATGTCCGACGAGGATCTCTGGACTCCATGGAAAACCAGGTCGCCATCGACACCTTCAAGATACCTGTAAGGGCTTTTAAGTGATTTTTAACAGTTTATTTATTACTGGGCAGTCTAGTGTATAAAAAGGCTGGCAAAGTGTTTGAGCATTCTTTCAGGCGACAGTAGATGTTGTTGTTTTGACTTAACAGGAGGATCCGAAGTGGGAATTCCCACGAAAGAACCTAGTCCTGGGTAAAACTCTCGGAGAGGGAGAGTTTGGGAAGGTCGTAAAAGCAACAGCATTCCGGCTTAAAGGAAAGGCAGGCTACACTACAGTAGCTGTAAAAATGTTGAAAGGTAAGACAAACAACAATGTAAGTCTAAAAACCAAAGGCTGCTATCATCTAAATGCACCGACACTGACGGTCACGGCCGCAAATTCTGATTAGAAAAAAAGATAGGTTTAAAAATAAATGTGTATTTATAACAAATGGCACACTTATACACCAAAAATGCACATGCCTTACATGATTGGCATTTCCTTATTTAGCACTATTAGCAAGCTATCTGCGTAAAGTGTTAATGTTTCCAGCTAAGCATTGAGCTCGTTAGGCTATACTTCTCTATAAGCAATCTGGTCAAATTTGCTAAGATGTTAATTCATTTTAATCTAGGTGTCTTATGTTAAGTTATTAAACTAAGTATTAGCAATGGCCAGAAGTACTAGTTGTGGACCATTGTATTGTTGTCTTTACCGGCAGCTATTTGATAGCAAACTAGCCAACTTTAGGCTAATTTATATTGTGTGTACCAGTAGCAAGCTACCAAACATTATCTTTTGTTATATTTTATAATGAAACCAGTAACCAATAAACTAGTAATATAGATTTTATATCATATAGGCAGTCACTTCTACATAATAATAACTGCCAATGATGAATGTGGGTCAAGTTATATTGTATCTATGTGTTCTTAGCTTGTGTATCATAAATGACACCAATAATTCAAAATTGTAATTGCAGCAAAGTGTTATTTTACAAGTGCTGTATATCTCTCTATTTCATACAGAAAACGCTTCTCACAGTGAACTTCGTGACCTGTTGTCAGAATTCACCTTGCTTAAGCAGGTCAACCATCCACATGTAATAAAAATGTATGGTGCTTGTAGCCAGGATGGTAAGAAACATATATATTTAAAATTTTCTCATTTCAGAAATTGCAGTTTCAATTTTTTTTAGTAACCTTTAATGCTTTTTTCTTTTTCTTTCGTTGTCTGTCTGCGGTCTATTCAGGCCCCTTGTATCTGATCGTTGAATATGCCAAGTATGGATCACTGCGAAACTTTCTGAGAGAGAGCCGGAAAGTGGGGCCCAGCTATATGGGTAACGATGCCAACCGCAACTCCAGCTACCTTGAGAATCCAGATGAAAGAGCTCTGACCATGGGAGACCTCATCTCATTTGCCTGGCAGATTTCCAGAGGAATGCAATACCTAGCTGAAATGAAGGTACACTTGCACTTTGTAGTTGAGTTGATAGTGTAATGTACAGTATATACTGTAGCATGTGGTGTTGGCATCTCACAGGTCCTGGGCCTGGGCTTTGAACTTCAGCTCTACCTAGTGTTTACACCAATGCTTATTCATGGTTTCATTTATTAATGTCATATTTTTTTTGTAGCTTGTTCATAGAGATCTTGCTGCAAGGAATGTGCTTGTAGCAGAGGGCAGAAAGATGAAGATATCAGACTTTGGTTTATCTCGAGATGTCTATGAGGAAGATTCCTATGTGAAGAGGAGCAAGGTACTATAGTAAAATGTGCTGGTTTTGAATTGAATCACTTTTTCCGATATACAGAACTGTTGTAAGCAACATACTTGAGTCATTTTATAATTTGGGGTTAATGTCACATGAGTAAAAACAACAAAAACACAGTTCCATCTCACTAGAACAAATAGTGGTTCAAGTTAGTAAATTTCTTCAGTATGACATATCTGTAAAACTGCATTTCAAAGGTCGGCTGATACTCAGTAGCCATACAGCCACTTCCGGACAAAATGCACTATAACTTTGTAAGATACAAACTAAATTGAGCTCGATAAACTTGAACAAAAGAAATGAACATGTTTGCAGCCTGGTACAAAAAACCCCCTGTTTTGGTTAATATACAAATCTACAATATATATTATATAATACTACATATATTACATATTTTTATTATGATAATTTTCAAGCTAAGTGAAGCATAGGATGAATATCCTGTTTGTGTGACATTATAGCATGCTTTCCCTTATTAAGTTAAATATGACTTAAATTTTTTTAAAGAAATGTTTTGTTATAACTATATTATCATCTACTGGATGTGGAATCGACCCCAAATTATAGAATGACCCTCATAGCATATTAATGAGGTGTATTTCAGTAATATTTGAAACATATTGTATTCCCACTTTTCAGGGTCGTATTCCTGTCAAATGGATGGCTATTGAATCCCTGTTTGACCACATATATACCACACAAAGTGATGTGTAAGTACATATTCTGTATTATATGACAAGAAAACAATTTCAAATAACTAGTTTTGTGACAATGTTTTAAAGGTTCCCTCTTTCGTTTTAAGCTGGTCCTTCGGAGTGCTGTTATGGGAAATCGTGACCCTGGGTGGAAATCCTTACCCAGGCATTGCACCAGAGCGACTCTTTAATCTACTCAAGACTGGCTACAGGATGGAAAAACCTGAGAACTGCACTGAAGAAATGTGTGTTTAACGTGCACTGCATGTTTAATTATTTTTCTTATCATTATCTAAATGATATACACAAAATGTTATAATATACAAAACCAATAAATTGTCCTGTGGACTACTAAATAGGGAATATTGAGCACATAAATGGTTATGACACACTATGAAATGTGGCTGATGAATTGTCTTTTATGAAACAGGTATAGTCTGATGCTTCGCTGCTGGAAGCAGGAACAAGATAAGAGACCGACCTTTAGTGAGATCAGCAAAGAACTGGAGAAGATGATGGTGAAAAGCAGAGTAAGAATAATCAGAAATGACTATACTCACATCCCCATATGCATACTAAAATGAAAACAAACCTGGGCCTGTTTTTTTACCAGCCCAAGGCACTTGTACTTCCTTACTGCTGACATAAGTCATGTAAGATGTTCAGGGGTAAGTGAGCAAATGGCCCTAGGAAATATGTTCCACCTTGCTTGCATTTCAGTACAAGATTTATTAGACTGTCAGATTTGTTGCTTATTCAGCTATAAAAGTTTAAATAGTTTATTTTTAAAGTGCTTACTATTGATTAGCATGTACTAAAACTGAGGGCCTTGACGGGTTATGTTTTATTATATTGGTAAGATTGCTCAAGGTAAGTGTCTTACCCCTGCCTTTTACAGCAACAAGATAATGTCTTGGTAGCTATTTTTACTCCTAAGTAAAGCAAAGTATTAAAAATTTACATTTTTAGTTTGCTTTTAAAGATATTAAAGCTTTTAAATAAAAAAAATCTGATTTTAAAAAAACATGATTCATGCTCTCCTAAGCTAATCATTATCAGTCATTAAACTATTTAGCTCTCTCTCTCTCTTCCTTCTAGTCTTAATAGCCCTTTTTTCTCTCTTAAAAGGACTATCTGGATCTGGCAGCTTCCACTCCTGCAGACGCACTGCTATATGATGACACTCTGTCTGAAGAGGATACTCCTCTAGTGGACTGTAATAACGCCCCTCTCCCTCGAACCCTCCCTTCCACTTGGATTGAAAACAAGCTCTATGGTAGAATTTCCCATGCATTCACTCGATTCTAAAACAAACAAACAAAAAAAAAAAACCTTTTTGTCTTTGAATGGCTTCCATAGAGAGGATGTGCTGTGGTTGTGCTAATGAAATGAACGTGAGAGATGTCTGGAAAAAAAAAAACGTGAGATTTTTAAAGTGAGATTTTTTATTTTGGACCTGCTTCTGATGTACATGAATACATTCACAGGTTACATTAGTTCCTATTTAGATGTAAGCATGAAACACATTTTGCATAATTTTAAAGCAAAGGTTTCAGATACTTATTTTGTAATAGCTAATGTTACCTTTTGGTTTACAGTTGTTGTTTTTTTAATTTACATTAGAAACAGGTCCCATCTGAAAAAATCTGTCTGGTATAAATTACATACTCACATTCTCTGTAATATCTTTTACATATTACAGAAGTTCAGTGTTTATAGTAGGCTCAAAATGCTGAATAGAGACGCAGTAAGGCTTTTTAATTAAACTCTTCCATTATGACTGAATAAGCAAGGCTTTAGTCATTTAGTGTATTTAGCAATAAACTTACTTTCTATGCAGCTATCCTCATGCCCTGATCATCAGGAAATATTCCAAAAAGTTGCATACTAGTAAGGCTGGATTGCTTTATGTTCTATTGTATAAAGAAATACTAATAGATGTTACATAAGAAAACAACATAAACAATAAAATATCACATAACAGGTTATTGCATGAATATAGAAACACTTCATGTAAATATTGGGACCAAAGACATCTCTCATGCACTCTTAAACTTAAATGTTAATATTTGTGGTGCAAATAAACAAGAAAGAGTTTGTTTGAGAGCCTTACTGTCTGCCCTCTAATTTTTTTTCCCTTCAGTGCAGAAACAGTGATATGTTTTCATTTTTAGGCATGTCATACCCGAACTGGCCTGAGAAGAGCCCGGTACTGCTCAACAGACTTGATGCAACTAATCCAGAATTTACAAGATATGCCAATGATAGTGTTTATGCAAACTGGATGGCTTTGCCTTCTCCTACAAAAATTATGGACAAGCTTGATAGTTAAAGACAAATAGTGGCAGATGTGTAAATGTATATTTAACTGTATATAAGTTATACGATGCTAAAGTTCGTTCCCTTTTATTTCTGTCGCTTTAGCATTCTGTGTAAAGAGGCATCTGACTGCAAATTGGCTGGAATTACTCACACTGTTATACACAGTATTTAGGTATCTTCACCTTGAAGTCCTGTTGCCAATGTGATATCACTGCATGACTGTGTGCAAAGTTTAATGTGCATATTCAGTGTCTTTCAAGTGCCTGTGTCGCTTCTCCTATAGCCTCAAGTATGAAATATAACAGATGAAATCGCAGAAATGAAAAGGGAACTTCTTTTCCATCACCTGCTGTAGATTTTTTTTTAAATAATTGTACAAAGAATTGATACCAAGGCCATATAAAGAATTACAACTTATTCTTGAACCCTTTGCCAAATGAATAATACCAATGAAATTTGTCACAACAGTTATCAAATATTCCTTAAGATACCTCAAATTTAAACTGATTCTAAACAGTGTAAATATACTGATTTAGTGTCTCATGGCCAGTTATTTTTGATTTCTTGTGAAGACATTCTTTGTGCAACCATTCTAATGCAAATGAGTGTGATTTCTTGTTATATTATTATAACATTATTTTGAAATCAATAAAACTGGTAGACGTTGGTTGGCTCATTGCTTGGTTTTATACAGTATTACAGTATACCGTATACATATATATTGTATATAAATAAAATCAGAAAAAATGACTCTTTATGACACACTGCATAGGAAGTTGATGTCTCACATGCACAGTGCTCCCCTGAAGCCACATTCCCTTTCTTCATTACAGTAAAAATGGCACTAAACAATTAAACACTACTTTCACCTTAAACAAAGCAAAAAACATTTCTCATTACATCAAACACGTTGATGCTGATATGACAGAAATGCTTCAGAAACCATTTTTTCTCTTTGAATGGATGATGATATGCATAGAAAATTATTTCAGTACACAGTATACGCAACAATACACAATAAGTAAATGAAACGGCATGTTTAAATCATAGGCAGTAATTTAGGGGAAAAGTAAAGTGATGTCTGCGATGGATTTGCACCCCATCCAGGGGGTACCCTGTGTTGTTCCTTATGTCTCCTGGGATAGGCTCCCCCATGACCCGGTATATAGGATAAAGTGGTATAGATGATGAGTGAGGTGGTAAGGTAAAGCTAGCCATCTTGAAACAGTAAAAAAATTATTTTTTTTAACAAAATATCTCTATTTTTAATAATTACAGCAAGTTATGTTTTAATTGTCATTCCTTTCTATAACTTTGTCAAGAAAACTTTGTCTATACTGTACATTGTCAAGAATTATTGTTTCTTCAGACTGTTATACAAAATACAGTCCATATACAGGCAGAGCATTAGTGGCACGGTGGTAGGCTTCTTGCTTGTCATGTGTTTGATTCCCAGCCAATGTCCAAATCCTAGGGCGAGCCATTAAGAGCATCTTTAGTACAAGTAGAATGAGAGGGATGCGGGTCAGATGGTCCGCTGTGGTGACTCCTTGATAGGAACAACCAAAAGAAGAAGAACATCACAATAGCTTGAGGCAAGAAAGTAATATTTAATAAATACAGATTACAATAAATACACAGTAAACAATCAGTATAAGAAATACTTATACTGTAATATGATAGATACACTGACAAATGAACAAAATATTTTGAACTTAACTTTCTCCTCTTGTGGATGGTTTCACATGGATACCCTACTGTACATCTGCATTTCCAAAATAAATGTAGTACCTGTGTGTCCCTCTTTCTTCAGTGAATAATCTCACACATATACCCTAGATCTGTGATCATATATACTGTACAGTGTCAGATTTATTTCAACTTAGTACTGTTTGAGTTTACCTAAGCAATATCACAAAAGAGGGAGTGCTGTTGTGTGGTTATCAGCATGGATGTGATGCAGTTGTAAGCAGAAGGCCATAGCCCAAGTGCTGAAGGCATCACAGCAGTACTGATATCTAGCCAAAGAGCATGACCTCAAGTGTGATAATGCTGTAATGATTGGTTCTTTTGATGTTCTGGAGGTACTTGACATAGGGCACTTTGCCAAATGCTTAAATATGCTCTCTTTGCTGAGTGTGCATTTGTCTATTTCTCCTGGTCGAAGTTTATTGGGGTGGACACTACAAATAATAATTCTTCTTCTAGTTAATCTTAAAACTTAACAATTCAGACACTCTACTTTTTGAAAACCCAACAGGCCCCCAGAGAGTGTACACGTGATAAGCAGTGCATAAAACGGATGGAATAAATGAATGTTACAGTTTCTTCTACCACTGCTCTTGTTTTGAATAGATATAAAATAAAAATAAAATAAAAATCCTATTATATGTTACTTCTAGAGTTAGCACTGTGGCCTTGCACGGGGAGCTTGATTCCCGTCTCGGGTCTGTTTGCATGTTATCTCTGTGCTTGGTGGGTTTCCACTGGGTACTCCGGTTTCCTTCCACAGTTAACTTAAATGTCAATATGTCTTGTCCCAGCTAGCCAGCTAATTAGGTCTCTACGTTAGCTAGTTAGTCTTTAGTTAATTTATCTTGTAAATTAATGTTGCCATGTCAATCTGTCTTCTCTCAGGTACCCAGCTTATTAGGCTTCTAAGTTAGCTAGTTAGTTTGCTGTTAATTTATGTTGTAAATTTATGTTGCAGGTAGCACCTTGGTCCTGGAGGAACATTGTTTCGTTTCAATGTGTACTGACTGTGTGAGCTAGTATACATTGACAATAAAGCCTACTTGACTTGACTTGACTTGACAGTCCAAAGACATGCCAATTTGGCTAACATGTTGTTAGTCTTTCGGCTACTCCCATCGAGGGGTTGCCACAGCAGACTATACGATCTGCACAGAATTTGGCACAGGTTTTATGTCAGATGCCCTAACTGACAGAATCCTTCCATTTTATCCGGGCTTGGGACCAGCACTGCATCTGGGGTTTGGGCATTGTGTGGGAATCAAGCACAGGCCTTCCGCTCAGTGGTTCTGTCGGTTTCTCACCCAGCATGGCATGAGAGAGCCACCAATATCCTCAGGTGTGTGTGTGTGTGTGTGTGTGTGTGTGTGTTTGTGTGTGGGCGTGTGTGCCCTGCAGTAGATTGGCACCCTGTCCAGGGTGTACCCTGCCTCGTGCCCTAACTCTCCTGAGATAGGCTCCAGGTCCCCTGCGACCCTGTACACAGGATAAACCGGTATAGAAGATGAATGAATAAGTTAATTATTTAATTAATTTATTAATGTTACCACTGGGAATTATTTAAACTACACAAATTACCACCTTGAGTTAAGAGTAAGTGACTTTTATTCTGAAGTGCTGCAGAAAAAAAGACAAGAACAACCGGAAACTGGACATAATTCTGTGCTTCCGTGTTTTCTGCCCCGTGGCGTTTCTAAAATAAAAGTAAACATTAATGTAACATGAAGGTAAGTAAAAAGAAACAGCTTTCGCGATACATTCTGCAAAGAAAATAACTTCAGCCTAAACGTTCGCGCTCACGGGTGAATCCCTCCATCCTTTTACTCTACTGTAGTTCTCCTTCCCCCTAACCGCGATGCGTCTGTATTCAACCTCGTATTGTGTTTTTATGAATGATAATATGGCTTAAAAGTCATTTAAAGCCATTGCGTCTGGTTATGGACCTATTGTCCGAGCTGCTCTTTAAAGTTGCTGAGGTACTTTACTTCTGTTTAGGTAACGTGTGTTCTTTGAATCATATTTATCAAAACAGTTTGAAAGAATGCTGTGTTAGTTAAATGGGAGATACCCTTGTTATGTTGCTCGTGAGTGTGTTTTTGTTGTTGTTGTTGTTGTTGTTGAATTACTGTGCAAATGTTAATATTTTTACTACCCGTTAAATCCATCAGGTCGTGCTGATAACACTGTCCAGCTTCACGTCTAACCTTTTGTGTTTTGGAGAATGTTCAGGTTGACTTGAGGAAGCTGAGACTGAGGATCATGTTTGTCATGACCCTCAGGTTTGTCATGTTTGAAATTAGATTACGTCATATGTTTTGGGTGAATAGTAAAATAAAATAAAAAAACTATTTAACATGCTCCTGTATTTATTATAAGCAGTGTAATCTGATATGACCTGAGATAAGACATGGAGGTGATGTGGCATAGAGTGAATTCAGGTTGAGATAAAAAGCGGTTTGTGTCAGTTGATGAGCAGGCACTTTTTGTAATCTGCTTGATTTTTGAGTCAAAGTAGTCTGAATGTAAGCTTCGTAATAAATTCATGAACTAATGGCAGATGCAGCAAAAGTGAATTTTTCTTTATGATAAGCAGAGAACTTGAGCTTAGCTTGTCATTCACAGAAAAATGTTTTTTTGGGCTTGTTCCTATTCTAATGAAGGAAAAAAAATCTTATTTTTCCAGGTGGCACATTACTGTTGAGCCGGATCAAGGTAAACATGAAGACACCGCAAGCTTTGCCAGCTGTATATTCACACGTTTTTGTGGAATCTGAATATGAACACTGAAATGCCTTAGGAATGCTTTATGACTGCAGGGGTGTAACTTCGCTGCACGAAGTAATTTAATACAAAATGAAGCCTTTATAAACGTGTCAAACCTGTCTGTGCATAAAGGGAGACCTGTCTGTGCATAAAGCGAGGTTTTGCCGAAGAAGACCTGAAGATGTGTGGCTGATCAGGAGAACTGTGTGCCCCTCCCCGCTATGCCCAGACGAGGGCTGCCACTGCAAGGCCGGGTGCGCTGGCTCCTTCTGGGTATATTTTTGCTCTTTGTCTTCCTCTTCTTTGCCTACTTGCTGGAATGTACACCACCTGCAGATGTAAACCATGGGTTGCCTGGCCTCGGAGGGGAACCTTATGGAAAAGAATATTATCAGGCACTACTTCAGGAGCAAGAGGAGCGGCACCTCAGCCGAGCGGCCAGCCTCAAGAGGCAGATTGCCCAGCTTAAACAGGAGCTGCAGGAGATGAATGACAAGCTGAAGAGCTTGCAGGAGAGAAAAGAGAGCCCTGGAATACAGGGCCTGGTTGATGGTAAAGATCAGGAACCGAGTGATTTGTTGGATTTCCTGCATTCGCAGATCGATAAGGCCGAGGTGAATACAGGAGCAAGGCTCCCCAGCGAGTATGCCTTAGTGCCTTTTGAAAGTTTCACCACAACAAAAGTTTATCAGTTGGAGATGGGGCTCACTCGGCATCCTGAAGAAAAGCCTGTACGCAAGGACCGGCGAGATGAGCTAGTGGAGGTAATTGAAGCAGGCCTGGATGTCCTTAACAATCCTGATGAAGAGGATGATCAAGAGGAAGACATCCCCATGCAGAGACAGACCTTCACAGACAGCCACTTTGTTGAAGGTAAGAACGTTGAACTTTTCATATTACTGTACGTTCATATTATGAATGTTGGCATATTTGCCATTTAAAAAAATAAAAGTGTCAATTTTGACTGGTCAGGACATTGTGACTTTTTATGCTTTCTAGGCCTCTACAGGACTGAGCGGGATAAAGGAACACAGTACGAGTTGTACTTTGCAAAGGAAAATTCGCATGAATTCCGTCATGTAACTCTGTTCCGTCCATTTGGTCCCTTAATGAAAGTGAGGAGCACATCTGTGGACACCGCCAGCACAATCATTAATATCATAGTGCCTTTGTCAGGCCGAACAGAAGCTTTTATTCAGTTTCTACACAACTTCAGGTAAGTATAGTGGCATGAAGTCTGTAAGGTACCTGAATAAGTCAGGCTTTAATAGGTTCTGTTGTTCCCTCAACTTAGAAATTAGAAATTGTATACATTTAGGGTGTAAAAGGAGCAGATGTTTACTGTATATTCAGCAGTCTCACACATGCTGAGAGGTATATTGGAAGATTTAATGAAGTGTGAAATCGAGCAGTTAGTGTGCAGATCTTTGCCATATGTACATACACTGTGCCTCAGTTGTGGCTGAAGTTTTTTTTCCCTCCTACGTTTGTTTGAGTGCAATAAAAGTATTTTATTTTTAAATGAAGTAGAATGTAATTAAAATGAGAGATATTTCAGTAAAAAATACGTTAATATGCATTTTTCTTTAGGGAGGTGTGTATACATCAGGATAAGCGAGTCCATCTTACAGTGGTTTACTTTGGGGAAGACGGTTTGCAAGAGGTGACATCATCCTTACAAAAAATGTCCAGGTTTGTGCTGTACAACATTTCTGTTCTCGGTCTAGTGGTTTGGTTTTCAGAGGTGAAATAACAAAAATAACCTATAGTTCATAATTCATCAAGCTCTAAATGATGATCTATTTGTTTTGAACAATTTTAGTTTTTTATCTAACTTCCACTTGTGTTTGTCAAAGTAAGGAGAACTTCACAAACTACACTCTCATCCCTGTGGACGAGGAGTTTTCCCGTGGCAGAGGATTGGACATCGGTGCTCACGCGTGGAAAAAAGAAACCGACGTGTTGATGTTTTTCTGCGATGTAGATATTTATTTCACATTAGAATTCCTCAACGCCTGCCGTCTCAATACAACGCCTGGTATGTGATTTAATATCAAATACGCTTGTGTTGATCATGTCTTGATAATCAGCTAGTAATAATCTAGAGATTTGGGTTACTGTTATCTAAGGTTTTTAAAATGCCCTACGGTTAATCTTTACAACATTATAAAGCTTATTGAGTAGAAATTATCTTGTGTGTGAGTGAGAGAGATTTAAACCTGTTTTAATTTATCCTGCTTGATGTGTATCCATTTTCTTTCCCCTGAAGGGAAACGAGTGTTCTATCCAGTAGTGTTTAGTTTATATAATCCTGCCATAGTATATGGGAATCTTGATTTGACTCCGCCAATTGAACATCAGTTGGTATGTAGCTAGATAATTTTTTTCCATTCTCTTTATTTTGTGGATTGAATAAACCTGTGTTTAATATTATAACTCTGCTGCATCATTTACAGATTCATAAAAAAGATGCTGGATTCTGGAGGGACTTTGGATTTGGAATGACGTGTCAGTACCGCTCAGACTTCCTCACTATCGGTCAGCTGGCATGCAACCGAGTAACATTATCTAAATGAAGTAAATGTGTGTGTTTAATATGGCATTAAGTTTTCTATTTTTGTCATTAACATTCCAGGAGGATTTGATCTGGAAGTGAAGGGTTGGGGAGTGGAGGACGTCCATTTGTACAGGAAGTATCTGAGGAGCGAGCTGATTGTGATGCGCACGCCTGTTTCAGGTCTCTTCCACCTGTGGCACGAGAAGCTGTGTGCAGACGAGTTAACACCAGAACAGTATCGCATGTGTATCCAGTCCAAAGCTATGAACGAAGCTTCTCACTCTCATTTGGGCATGTTAGTGTTCCGCGAGGAGATCGAAAACCACCTCCACAAGCAGGCCTACAAAAGTCAGAGCAGAGCAGAGGATTGAAACAGTTACAGTAAACCTGCTCACAGTAAGCACAGTCTTGCCCACCTGAGCTTTGTCCAGATTTAGCTACATGAATTAGCTACATTTTCTGAAATAATGAGAAGATATTTTATTAATTCAAATGAAGAATCACAGGTATCAACTAAGAATAAATATGGTTGGACTAAGTTAACAAAATGAAGTGCTGTATAGGATCCCACTTTGTGTGAAAGATGATCGTTATTCCTGTTCTGAAGGTCCATTTGGGTTTTTTATTTTATTGGTCATTTTAAAATGACTAAGTTGGTGCTTTTATGTTCAAGCCCGTCTAACCTAGGCATGTTACTGGTTATCATATGCTAGTTTTTGTTTGTTTTTTAAACTACAGTAACTTTTTATTTGCATTGTGTATTAAAATTGTGTTTTGTGATACTGAGGCAGTTTTTTAAAAGGTGATGCTACTAAACAAGACAATCAGTTGTAAATGGATATGAACAAAATGCTACGAAGGAATTTAAACAAGGAAATGTAACACTTACACTCAAGCATCAGATTCAGCGGGTGAAAACGCCGGACACTGCATGTGAAGTGGGTAAATGCTCACTTCACCCCAACTGGTTTTGTGTAAGCGCGGACCATTATTAATCCCTAGTAGTCATTTAGTTTCCATTCACAACATTTTTTTATTTTATTTTTTAAATAAGTTAAACAGTTGAGGCTACTAATTCAAGTCTGGCAGCTGTAGCATCTCAAAAACAGCACAATGCAATGGTGAAGGCACCTTTTTTCAAATAAAGATGGACAGCAGTCTTTCAGTTTTGTGTTGACTTCCGTTTGTAATGATGTCCATTGTCAAAAACATGTATAGTACACCAGCTGTCAGTCACTGGCACACAGTTTGGACAAAATCAGTTTAATGGGTGAATTATGGGTCTTCGTTATATAGGACTTAAGTCTTACCTAATACAGTAATGTTTCTATCATGATTCATGAAGTCTAGTGAACACTGTCTTTCACAGCTCTATAAAAATGCTGATATATGGTGAAACTTACCACCACTCTATAATTCTCAATTTCTTAATTTAAGATATACAGAGTAATACGCATGTATTCTTATTTATACAAGAAAAAAAAAAAAGAATAGGAAATAAAAATGAAGTCATTCATCTGCCTGCCTGGAAAGTTCAAAACCATTTCAAATGACAGGTGCTTTTATTTTATCTTTTTTTTCTACATCATTACTTCAGTGCGTTGATTGCTCTGGCCATATGTCCATAGTCTTATAAACTTCTTTAAGGAAGAACAAAGCTGTGTCCTCAGATTCCCTGGAAAATGAAATAAGAAAATTGTCAGTAAAAAAAAAATCCAACATATTTCTTCCTATCATTGGACACTATGTTGTATGAAACATACCAGTAACACAGGTGACTCTGGAGAGCAAAGAGGTATTCGTTGAAGCTCTCAATGGGCTTCTCTTGCAGGACGTAATCAATGCGACGACCTCCGTTCAGCATGCCCACCTTCACCCGAGTTTCTTCCTCCTTTGCAGGCTCAGGACTCTCCATCACTAGCTTATCGTCATCTGTACACACATTTGAATAATTATCATTGCTTACAAATCTTGCAAAGAAAAAATTTTGCTGAGAAAACTTCTCAAAGCTCACCTTCTTTTTGCATTTCCTCCTCTTCTTTTATTTGACTGGCCACTATGGCCAGCTGTTCATGCAGCTTCGTGGAGGCGGTATGAGCACGAGCAAAATCATGCAGGGTCTGCCATGCAGTCTTTAAAGAACTGATGACGCCCTGCTTCAAGTCAGAACCCATCCTGGACAGACTCTCCTTTAATTCTGAAGAAAATAAAATACCAAAAGTTGGTATTGTTAATCGTGATGAGATACAAAATCTAAAATATAAAGAATTCTGTGATACACACCAAGATGAAGCCTTTTCCTCCCTTTATGATGAGGAATCAAAACTGGTTCCAGTTCTATGTCTGGTAAAATCATTGGCTCGAGCCTATATGCCACTGGATCCAACTGACAACAGAGAACATTTTATGTTTAAACTAATCAGATAACTGGCACAGATGTGATTCCAATTTTTTTTTTAAACTAATTCCCTGTAATACTATCGATAAGCTAACAAGTTAATCCATTGTTAGCAGTCATGTACAGGAGTGATAAACATTTTTACACATGGTTGAAAACTGGGTTTCAAAATGAAAATTTTTTACTGTCAAAAAGGTAACGACAAATGTAACAGGTTTTGGGATGTGTTAAAACATACTGGATGATAAATGTTAAAGAAGCCTTTGCAGGTGGGTAGCTGGTACGTCTCCTCGAGTTTCTCCACCCCTCGCACTGTCAGAAACATGCCGATAGGAGAGCCGAGTGCAAAGAAATTGACCGGGTCAAAGTCCAGAGCATGATACACCACAGACACCTATGGGGGGAAAAACACTAATGTCAACAACTACTGTCTTCCATTTCACAAAAGAAAAAGATTAATTAAACTGCCCCGGTCATATGGTCCACTATGACCTATAGCCCTGAAGTGTACATGAAATGAGTGCAAATATTAAAAGCTCGTCTGTAGCACTGTAATTTGTATAGCAGGTTTCTTATCCTTTAGGGAAGAAGGATAGTTACTTGGTCAGCTTCTTCAGTCTTGTTAGTTCCTGTCCTAGTTTCTCCACTTCCCCCACAACTTCTTTATTTTTGTTTATTCCATTTTTTCTAACTACAAATGTGCTCATACAAAGAGACAAAATAAATGCCAATTGTATAACCTGTTTGTGGGGAAACACTGGCTGTAAACACAAGGCAATAAATCTAAGCTAATATTCTTTTTTTTTTTTTTTTTTTTTTACAATAAGCATTCAGCAGGGCTGCCAACGTGGAAGTGATAATGTACTGTAATATGGATGCACTAGGGAACATTGGGCTGCGTTCACAATTCAACCCACATTGTTCAATTCCGATTTTATTGGTCAGATCAGATTTGCCAATCATGACAGTTCATGTTCATAATTACAAGCGACTTTTATCTTACTTTAATGTGGACACATCTGTCCTTGAAATAGCATACGCGTGCATCCATATGTCTTTGTTCGCATGTTGCCTGTTTGAACTTAGAATTAAGGCTCTATTTGCTGGCATGGCAGACATGTTCATTTATGGCCACGCTTTGTTATTTCCTCTGACATTCTTTCAAACATTGCTCTATTTATGTAGGTTTCCTCCAGTTCTGCTTGGACAGACTTATTGCCCCAGATATCTACAAATTCACCGATTTCACTTTCCCTCTGCTGTGCCCCACTGTTGAAATTAAATGCCTGTGCTTCCATTGCTGACTGATGATGTCAGCCTGCTACACATGTGCAGAGGAAAAACATCGCATGAATTCTAATCTGACGGTTCTCATTCAAGTCGGACCCTGTATTGTATATATCCGAACTAGTACCATATATGAAACTGACTCGGAGTCAATCTGAAAACATGTTGGAAATGTGAACATAGCTTTCCCCATGATCATTAAGAAAGGCCTAGAACTTTACCTGGCCAGTGCCAATTTCAAAGCAGTTGTAATCCACATGCATGGACGACATAAGCCTGCCCACTGGGACTTTGGAGCTGGTAACGGTTGTGACTGATTCAGTGTGCTGAGTGTTTGAAACTTCTTTAATATCTTCTTTAGCTACAACCTTCCCTCTTGCAGCCTGTTGTGCAGCCTAAAAATCACAGAGAAAATGGGTTTAAACTATCTGCATTAATTAAAAACTCTCAAACAGCATCTGCTGTACATGAAAATAATGTTTACCTGTTTTGCTGCCTTCTCTTTAACAAACTTTGCAAGTTTCTTGCGTGGGCCCAAAGGAATACCCATTTCTTTTAAATCATCCACTGTGCACATAAGCTGCGGAGAGACAAACAGGGAACAAGAAAGAGAGAGGGGGAGAGAATATCAGCATAATCTGGCTTACCAAATGAATAAATGCATAAGTTTAAAAATAATTTAAAAAATCATTAATGCTTGCTCTTACCAGTGACTCAACATCAATCTTCTCCTGTTCGAAGGTGCTAAGGTAATCAGACAGGCCCAGCTGCTCTAGAACAGATGACAGATTAGCCGTGTCCTCTTCCTCCTCCTTTGATTCCTCTGCTGCAGCCGGGCTGAATACCTCAGTGGCCTGGGGGACAGGAGGACTCACCTAAAACAAACAAAAGTCATTCATTCACTCTGGTGCTATGGAATTACATAGGAGTTGCAAACATGGGGTGCAAGCTGAAATCCAAAATAAACACAGCTTTCTAAAGCTCTAGTTTCAATTATAGATACACTGGCTAGCCAAAGAAAATAGTCAAATTATTGGCCTGAATCAAGCAAACAATACAATTACTGGAATTGGGTTAAGAGCTGTCCAACACGTTATTAAAACCATGTGAATTTACACTGTAAAAAAAAAAACAAAAAAAAATAATAATAATCAGTAGGATTTATAAAAATGTTTAGAAATAAAACTAAGAGCATTTCCACACAGAGGAACCACATGTTAGTGAGACCAATCAAAGGAAAAGGGCTTCAAGTTGCTAAGGACCATAAAGTTTGGACTTTGGAGCGATGGAAAAAATGTCTTTCAATCTGATGAGTCCAGACTGACCCTATATTCCAGGGTAAAGGGTATATCAGGGTAAGAAAGGAAGCACATGAAACGAAGTGCCCGTCATGCACAGTGCCCACTCACTGTACAAGGCTCTGGAGGCAGTGATATGATCTCGGGTTGCTTAAGTTTATCAGGTCTGGACTCAGCAATGTTATGTGGCAATAAAATTAAGTCAACTGACTACATGAATGGACTAAATGACCAGGAAATCACATTGATTGATCTTCTTCAAATTGTGAAAGGGGTTTCAAAGCTCCCAGCACAATGAATCGTTTTGAACCAGGCATTTTGACATGAAAAGTGCATTGCAAAATATTTCAAAAGATCCAAAAGGTACAACGAGGTACAGATGATGCTCACTCCAGTTCAAAACATCTGATGGCCATCAGAAAGGGTAATGGAGTTACAAGTGGTTACTTTCAAGAAATTATACTTGGACAACTCCGCTTTCTGACCCATGAAAAGTCCACCTAAAATCACTAGTCATGCTCAGAAGTAAGCAATGTTATGTAGCTTAATCAATATCATGATACTAATCTTAAATACCTGTTTAACTTCAGGCTGAGTGTTCTCATTTGGAGTTGAGGCAGAGGACAGGTTCTTCTGATTAGACAATAGGTCGAAAAGTATTAAGGACCCTACAAGTACAACAATTACAAGTTACAATAAAGCAAAGGTTGAATGGTGCTCTATGGATACAGCATAAAATACTTGAGAAATTGTTTCACAGAGTGGTTATTCATACAGGAGAAACATTTATACCTAGACTGTGTCCAGCTACTGACACACCCCCTTTGAATTCTGGGTTTCTCTGCATGAAGAGTGCATAAAGTCGGTTGATCTCAAAAGCCACAGTGTCCATGATGGTTTGGCAATAGGTCGGGCTGTTGTAGAACAGAACATCTAAGAGGGTTTCATTGGTAAAGTGTCGAAGGCGCACAGTGCTCGGTAAGGTGATCTTCTTTATCCGCCTTTACAGGAAACAAAATAAGCTATTTCAGTACAGTATTTAGTCAGCTTTGCACAAGCACACAAATCAGTTCCTTCTTAATAATAATTTTAGTCACTAGACACCTTGGTGCTATAGCCAAAGAAAATTGCCAAATTATTGGCCTGCGTCAAGCAAACAATAAAATTACTGGAAGAGCTGCGTTATTAAAACCTGGAAAAATAATGCTTAATGTTAATCATTGACTTGGAAGAAGCAATGTGGTAAAAAAAAAAAAATCCTATATATAGACTTGTGCTATATATGCACAGGTCCCGAATGATGTACTAGGGGTTAAAAACATGTGTTAAGCTACAGTGGCGCAGTGGGCTAAAGCACTCGCCCTATCACCTGGGATCGCAGGTTCGAATCCCGGTGATGCTGTTTTCCTCT
>JAQQZT010000039.1:13694369-13713656 GCA_030068275.1 Clarias platycephalus | reverse complement strand
TTGTCTGATTGACTTAAATATATGAGAATGATAGTCAAAATACCATAAAAGCGCATGATTTTATGTAAATTAATATGAAAAACGTCTCAGCTGTGTTGGGGGCCCTGTCAAGATTCTTTTCATGGGGCCCAAAATCCTTAGCAGCGCCCCTGGCTGCAACATAGGGAACCATATTGAAGTATTTCTATTTGGACACAATATCATGGCAGGCTTGGCCAAATACAGTACTTTTGTCCATAAAGGGTAAGGAGAGGCCTTAGACTGTGAGATGTTGCTACGCACGCGCCATAGGTCATGTGACTCCCCCCCCACGTGACGTCATTTTCCCGCCACGGTGAGTCGCGTGCGGGTCTGGGCGGAGGGTGCTGTGAAACGTGCTCGGAGCAGCATTGTTAGCACTTTTTTTTTGTGTTGTATTTAATTTCATTATTATTTAATATTCCGAGACTCGTGGCTATGCCTTCTGCTGAGGACTGGATCAACAACCCTTTGGGTGTAGTCGATGGGATTTTCGGTAAGAGACAGGAACCGAGTCTTGTTAAAGCATTGCTGTGTCCCGGTGCAGCAGTTAGCTTGCTAACCACACTGACACGTTAGTGTTATTGACGTGTATGATCTAAACTGATGTGTGTCCAAAGTTTTTCTGTGTAATTATGTGCATTAAACAGAGTTAGCATGATTAGCTAGCTGCGTTGTGTCTCATAGACTAGTAGCGTGCTAATGAGCTCAGTCAAAGTCTCATGTTTAGCAGATGTTGGCTTTATGTACACATTTCTTTTTGTTTTTCAGCTCAGTGCAGCTCCACTCCAGACTGGGAGAAGAAAGTAGTGGAGTTTTTCAAAGAGAAACTGAAAGTAAACGACGCACAGTCCTGGGTAAATGTTACATTAGTGTGTCTCTGTGTGTGTGTTGCTTACCTGGTTCATTAGATTTGTGTTTTTGTGCATTATGTGAATGTAATTAACACACTGGTGATGTTTAGGTTCCCTCCCTGAATGATGTTCCTCTGCACTACCTGAAGCCCAACAGCTTGGTGAAGTTCCGCTGCATGGTCCAGGACATGTTTGATCCTGAATTCTTCATGGGGGTTTATGAAACAGTGGATCCTTCAACAAATGCGAAAGTAAATCAAAAGCATCAATGCATTTTTTTTTTTTATGTGCTTACGCGGCACATCCATACTTTCAGTTTGTTGACATACCATTTTTTTTTTCTTTCTGTTTTGCTATTGAGGTTTCTCACAATCAAGAGTAATTTTTTTTCATCTTGGTTAAATATTGCTGTCAAGGATGGTATTTCAACTTTACTTAATGGTCATGCCTTCATAAGGGTGAATCAAAAATTATCACACTGTCTGCCAAATTTATTTTAATTAACGTTTAGAAAAGACACAACATGATCTCCTTGTTTTTCAATACATTTGTCCATCTGTCAACAAGCTACTGTAGTTACTCAATAAAAAAATGTTACTGTCTTCACTTCTTCATCAGAAGTGAGTCTTTGTCCTCATGGGGCTGCTTTCAGGGGACTAAATAGGTAAAAATCTGATGGAGCAAAATCTTTTTCTGAAAAAAAGATTTTTCAGAATGTCGACAGTGTGGGTAGAAGTATACGGATGTCCATTGTCATGCAAGATCACAACAACCCATGAATAGCAGTCCTATGCTTTTTATCCGAAGTTTATTGACGGAAAAGTAGCTGAACTTAAAAATTTTTTTTTTAATAATAATAAAAAAAAAACCTTAATCCGAATGCTCCAGCTCTTCAATAATCATCTCGCTGTAATGAGTAGTGTTGCTTGTTGAGCCTTTTTTCCTGATAATATTCCAATACTGGCCCTTGAGAATCCCAGACAACTGCAAGTATAATTTTTTTAGCTGATGGTTGACTTTTGAACTTTTTCTTGGTCTGCAATTGATATGCTGTTTACTCTCAGGCTTGTAGTGATGAATTAATTTCTCATCAGCAGTAATGATTATCTTTAAGTAACGTTTGCTTTCCTCAGAGTATCGGTCCAAATTTTGTTTGCGGATATCCAAATGCTTCTGTTCATGTTCTTCTGTGAGTTGTTTCCGCACCAGGTACACCCTCAGACCACATAAAACTTCTTTTGTGCAACTCACAAGGGGTGCTTCCATTTCTGCTCGCACCGCAGTTACTAATGTAGTGATGTAACACCTTTACACCTGCACAGCAGTGACTAGGGACACAGTAGCCTTAAAAGGAAAGTACTGATCAGAAAGAAGTTTTAATATAACAGTTGCATGGGTAATCTTCGACCCACCGCAGGATTCACTGAAATTTGATGAAAGATACATGTATTTTGTACAGAAGCGTACATATATGGTGAAACGTATTTTTTTTTATGTTTGTGTTTATCTTTCAGGTGTTGAGGTGTGGAAAGTACAAGGATGTTACTGACTGTGGGGTGAGCAATCATATGGGGATTGTTTATTTTAAATTTCTGATCAACAAAATGTTATCGGTTTATACTTCTAAATAATTTTTCCTTTGAAAATTGAGCTTCTTAAAATGCAGTCAGGTCTTCTTACAGTGTTATGTTTTTATTTAAAAGTAAATTAATTATGAAAGTCTACTGCAGATTCATTGTACTTTATAACTCCATTATGTTTTTGCTAAGAATTACTTTCTGTGCATTTCTCTCTATAGTTATTAGATTATTAAAATAAATCATAGAACAAGGAGTTTTTTTTTATTCTTGATATGTGGCGAACACTTTCCTAACCCATACTTTTAAATCAAACATAAATGTGTGTCAACTGTTAGCAGGTGGATTTCGACTCAAGAAATGCTGTCACTTCAGAGAGACAGACGTTTTATTGTGTCCCTATCCCGGGAGAATCTCCGTGGGTGAAGGAAATATCCTTTTGATGGAAAGCTGTCATCTTTCAGACAATTTTTATTTATTGTATTTGACAAGCATAGAAATTTTTAAGACTGCACGAGAAGTCTTCTGGTGTTGGGAAGTCTTAGTCTTTAACTATTCTGAACAGCTATGCTGGTGCCAGTCAAGCTCGAGTAGTACCTTCCACATCCTACACCCCAAACAGGCACAAACGCAGCTATGAAGAGGACGAAGAGATGGACGCACAGTCTCAGCAGAATGAAGAAATTACTGGTAATTTGTTTTACTACCAAATGCAGACTTTACAAAATTATTAAATAAAATTATCCCACAATGTTAGACATGTTTTTTTTTTTTGTTGTTGTTTGTTTTTCTAAACTTTCAAACAAAAAGCTTCTCAAAAAGTTTGCTGACGTTGTTTCTTCTCACAATAGGACCACAGAACGTATCTGACTCCCACAGGAGTATGGACTCAAAACGCTTGGAGACCGAAGCTCCTAGTCAGAACATCTCTCTCGCACACTGCTCGTCTACACTTGATCTCAACTTTCCTCTGCCTGGAGAGAGAGGTCCTGCCTGCCTGGTTAAGGTAAGTGTTCTACCTTAACCAGGCATCTTAATTGCATCTTAATTGAATTCACAAATCATAACGGTCAAGTTGCTACTTGTTTCTCAGCTCTGTGCGCATAAAATAATTAATTAATCCTAAGATGTATATTTTGCTTCCTTAAAATATGAGGTGGTATCAAAAAGTTTCGAGATTAGTTTTGTAACACAACAGATGGCATCACAAGGCTGCACGTACAGTCATATGGAGCACCGACCTTCTTAAGTCATTGTGTCAAAAGACATCGACCTGTGTACATCATGAGCTGGGCAGCTGGTGTGAATCTGACCGTGTACATTACCACGTCTGCTATTTCATCATGGATAGAAAGTTAGAACAAAGAGCGAACATGAATTTCTGTGTAAAACTGGGCAAATCTGCCACAGAGATGATTGAGTTCTTTGAGCTGTTTTGAGTGGCAAGAGCAGAAGAACATCACTGGAAGATGACAAGGGATCAGAAAGACCATCAATGAGTTCGGAAATTTCAAAACCATTTGGCAATTTGTGCATGACGATCATCAGAGAACAACCCACAACACTTCTGCCATTGTTTGTCCAGGGAATCCTCACGTTTGATTTGAACATGTGTTGTGCTGCTGCCAAGTTCATCCCCAGGCTGGTGACCGGGGGCAGAAGGAACATTGCGTCGAAATCTGCCATGGATGACGTCCTTAATGCCGAGGATCATTACCGGTGATGAATCCTGGGTGTATGGATATGACCCTGAGACAAAGCAGCAATCTTTAAAGTGAATAAACCCATCATCTCCACGACTGAAAAAGTCGAGGCAGGTCTGCAGTTTGACCAAGTGCATGCTCATCGTCTTTTTCGACATTCATGGCATGGTCTATTGAAGAATTCGTCCACAGAATTGTCTGTAGCGAAATCTACTGCCAGGTTTCAATGCGGCGGGAAAAAACGAACTTTTGTAAACAGAGCTAATCCCAACTTTTTGATACGCTGTTGTATTTAAAAAAACAAACAAAAAAAAAAACTTGATTCCTGGGTGGACACATCAGTAGGGTGTCTAGAACAAGCAGTGTGCACGTTCATGCTTTTAGTTTGGTATTCTTAGTTGCCTGTAGGAGAAGGTGGTTCAATAATCAGAAAATGAAAATTTAACCCCCCTTTTGATGTTTTAAAGTAGTAGTGTCTTTTCCCTCCATTTTACATAAGTATGGCTATATAACTCATGATGCTGTGGCACATGTCGATGCTGTAACTACTGTATATCGCATGACATTCATTCCCACCACCTGCTGCTGATCAAGTTGCCAGTAAACAAGTTTTGCTCAGCACATTGATATGCACAGATGACTGATGACCTCTTTTTTTCAGGTTACCTCATGGTTAAATATAATAATAATAATATATTGTTTGTGTAATTTAAGAAAAATATCTACCAACTTGTACTTAAAATGCCCATGGTCAATGTTTTGACAATTAAAAGTAAGGTGTTTTCAAGACTATATATTCCTTTGAAGTTGTATTAATGCACTCACCTTGCTAAAGTGTGCTTACGTCCGCTTTTTTGAGATACAGTACTAAGTGAGCACTGTCTCTTTTGTTTAACATTTGAAGGTGTACAACGAGTGGGACAGCTTCAAACTGAACGACATGCTGGAGGTCTTTGGCATTCTCTCAGTCGACCCTGCCCTCAGCATGGTAGCTGAAGACAAGTATGGCTTTTGTTTGTTTAAAACTTCCCATTTTGTTATGTTTCCAAGAACACAGTTTTTACTTGAAGAGTAATGTGTTGCAGGGAGGCATCATCTTTTCTGGACCCTACAGAAGGCATGGAGACCGTGGAAGAGCAGAGAGCTCACAGTCCTCCTGCATCACTCGTGCCTCGACTACACATGCTGTACGCCGAGTCACTGCAACACAACAACCCGCTACTGCCCTCTGCCGTCTCAAAGGACAAGGGAGCCTGTAAGACTGTGTATCCGATTTCCAATGCTCTGCATTGCTTTGTCACTTCACAGGATTTCTAATCTGCTTTCTCTACACCCTCTTTTCCCACAGTATTAAACAGCCTTATAAGCGAGATGAGCACAGTCCGAGCCGAGCTGCTTGCTTACCTCACACACATCTTCCTCGGTGACTCTCTGGCTGCTGAGTACCTCGTTTTTCATCTCATCTCCAGTGTGTGAGTGGATCATAGCACCACCCAAAGCCCGAGTCTCTTAGGCTTATTTTGAATATGTAGTGTAGGCTGTACGTCTGTCCAGTGTATTGTAACCCAGTTCAAGAAAAAGACACACCGTAGCAGCAAGAATTGCAGTGTGATATTTTTTTGACCATTTACAAAAAAGGATTGATCCACGACTATATCAGATTTCACAGACGAACACCATGGACAACAATCCTTATGGAATAATAATTTTTTGGTTATTTGCTGTATTATATTTATAAAAAGAAATATCAGGAAATCATGGGATAAATTTAATTAGTTAGTTTAAAAAAAAAAAAAAAAGAATCCTTTTATCACTAACTCCAAATATTATTTTTAGTCTGGATCCTGATGTTATCTATACTGATTTTACACCACAAGCTCATGAATTCTCAAATCTAACGTGTCAGTAACTTTTTTTTTTCTTTTTTTTTTTTTTTTTCTTTTGGCCCCTTTTTATCTTCTTTTGTTAAAAACATTGAAACCTATTGATTTTGTTGTAATATGAGAACCTAGATTTTTTTGTTATTCTTGTTAACCTTATGGGGAAAAAAAGAGGGAATGGATGGGAATGAACCATCCCGATGCTACACCGGGTGATCCTTAGCCAGGAACTCGGGGAGCAGTTTGGTCGTGCACCCTCAGTCATACAGACATTAGCCGATCGTGGCCGTCTGTGAGCTCACACAAGTGGATCGGAGAGCACTTTCCTCCGAGTGTGTTACGCCGCTCCCTAACGTGAGCAGTGGCTTCATGTGCATCGAAGGTAGCTTGCTAGCCTCTCTGATTGGTATCTACCCAAGTTTAATCTTTAAAGCCATTGTAAGCACGATTTGTTGTTCATAAATAAATAATAAAATGGCAAGCGTTGCATGTTCATGAGGTGAGGAATAACACAGATGCTGTTATTGAAAAATAATAAACTTCATCATGGCAAGAGAAATACTCTTCTCATCGGGACACCTCACACCGCCCCATCTTCTAACAGTACACCCCTTCGCTTTTTAGTCATTACTTAGTCATTGTTTTAGTACGCCGTATCTGTACGTTAGTCATACTGTGAGCAGCGGGCATGTCGTTAACCTGTAACAGTTTATTCCGTCCGTCTTCATGGCCGTCTCAGACTATGTGTTGTGCTGCATGAGTCATGCTGGCTCGAATTGGTATCGTCTAAAGCCCGATTCCTCACACTGTATTCATAATCATCTTGTAGGTATGCCAGACGAGATGTTCTTCCTCTGGGTAAATTTGCCCTCAATGTCAGCGGCTGCCCCCACGCTTCTCCCTACACCGAACAGCTCTACCAAATCATCCAGCAGCTTGTGCCATCTGTGAGTACTACACAATAGGTGTTGGAGAATGATTGCTTTTCTATCATGTCTATATTTATTCTCTTAGTGACCGAGTTGTATCCTGTGTGTAGTCATACCGGCTCTGTATGAGTCTCCACAACATGAACACACAGCGCATGGTGCCACGGAAAGACTACACCGCTAACAGGCTGGTCAGCGGCGCTCTGCAGCTGGGCAGGAACACCTCTCTGGTTCTGGATGAAACACAGCTTGAGCAAGGTCAACTGGACACAACAGGTCAGAACACATCATTGTCACAGCGCCGTTGTATAGCGCACACAAAAAGATTTTTTAAAGACATGATGTTGACAGGATTGTGTGGAAGTTCGAATTTCTAGTCTTGCGACCGAAGTGGTTTGATGATAAAGACGCAAATATGCAATTCCCTTTGTTTTAAACATAAAAACAGAGTTCAATTGGGATTTTTCAATCTGAAGGTGTTTTTGTCATTTTAAAAATCCAAACAGTGCTTATTTCATCTTTATTAGATTTACAGGCACATTACACTGCAGCTGTTGAGAGATGAAAAATCAGGCATTCTGACATTACCGTAGCTGTTAATTCCTTTCGCATGATGATGATTCAGTTTATTTGCATAGATTTTTCTTCGCTTGTGCTGGATTTAATGCCTCTGGTGGCATTTTAAACATCATAGAAAACGGAGGATGCAAAGCAGAGGCTGAATGTCAACCTAGATAATATTTTTCTAGCATGCTGAGTATTCATACACACACACACACACACACACACACACACACACACACACACACACACACACAGTGCAGAGTGACGGAAGTCGGTCTGCCTGCTTTTGGTTGGGTGTTGACACCGTAGAGCTGTATGGCAAAACAATAGTGGAGTGTTGCATTACATGAGTCACGCCGACTGGCATTTGTCTCTGCGCCTCCTGTTTTTAAAACTCACCCACATTTCCTCCCAAACTAACTTTTTATGTATTATTAGAACTCGCACATATATATTGACGGATTGGCTAAATATATTTATCCTGGTTTTAAAAAAAAGATTTTATTGAGCTAGCATTTTTATCCACATGAGTAAGTCATACATGTGTGGAGCAGCTCTCATTTGTTCACATCTGTATCATGAATTTTAATGAGTAGCTCACACGCTGTCACCCGTGTGTGTGTGCTATATCAAGCCGTATGCATCTCTATGGTCTAGGCGTGCGGAACATCACAGCGTTGGGAAACCTGATCTCCTGGCAGAAGGTTGATTACGACTTCAACTACCACCAGATGGAATTCCCTTGCAATATTAACGTGCTCATCATGTCCGAGGGCCGATCGCTGCTCCCGGTAAGAACACCAGGCTGTACGTCTTTCTCTTGTTTTTGCACAGTCAGACTCTTTCAGACACTAGAGGGCCGGCAGGGAGGAGAGTGCCCTTAGTTCATCGCTAGGAAGATGTGGGTGGGGGTGCGTGCTCTCTCAGTAGGCTGACATGCGCATTGCTGAATGTTTCCAGAGGCAGCTGTAGAGACAGGCTGATATTTCTGTTCCGATCCACAGAGACCTTGTCAGCTCTCTGGCTGGGGTCTCGACGCTGCATCACGCTGACGCTAAACACCGTATGGAATGTGCTGTGCTATTCCTGTGTGACTACTCATGAGGTTACCATGGCTGCAGCTGCACTACAAGGACGGGAAGGGGGCCAGGACGGACTATTCAGCTAAAGTCTTGACAAAGAACTGCTTAATATTAGAGCCGGTATTATTAAAGCAGTTCAGACTCCAGGGTTGTTGGATCGTTTAATTCCCTCACAACCTCTGTAAACGAATTGCAATTATATAAAACTTGCAAGAAGGGTCGCATAATAATGACTAAACTGATAATCACAATTAGTCTCCTCAATATGAAATTAGTATTACAATTATTCTTGAACTTGCACTCACTGGCTACTCAATCATATCAGATTTATGTAATTACCCAATTCAGCCACCCGTGTGGCAGCAGTGCATAAAAATCATCAGATACAGATTGAGAGCTTCAGTTCATTTTCACATCAAATGTGATTCTGATGGCTCTGACCATGGAGTGGCTGTTGGTGTCAGACAGGCTGATTGGAGGATTTCAGAATCAAGTTGAGATTTTCCCACACAACAGCCTCTGTAGTTTACATTTGTTACAGTCTAAATTGAAGATTGTAATGCATTTATGGAATGACAAATTAATGTTCTGAAATACAATTCTACTTGCCTAGTCCATGTTTGGCATTTTTGTTAGACACTGAGGGGCTATAATAATAATAATAATAAATCATATTTAACATATTTCCTCAACCTGCTGAAATTAATTTCTGGTCTATGCTACTGCCAGGACAACACCTGATGTGCTTTCAAATTGCACAGCACACAGGCAGCGATTTTAACTGGTGACACTACAGGTCTGCTGTGAATTCCAGGAATAGTGTGAAAATGTTGAGCTGTGTGCTAAAAACCATTTAACTATTTAAAAAGTTTATTTATTTATTTATTTATTTATTTATTTTTCCCCCCGGACTACAGGCCATGTGTTTGACACTTGTGTGATAACATTGTCTTCTGATTAGTTCATCTTTTTTGACTTAACATGCTTTGAGGCAGTTGTGTGTTCACTTCGAAACTTCATGCTGTTTATGCTGCTTACCTCAGTTAAGGCAGGCTGATTTTACGTAGTAGTAATGCTCATGACAAACAGTGAAAGGAAAGATTTCGCTACATGTTCTGAGCAGCAAATCTGTATCACCAGGATATTTGAATCCTAATTTTTGAGATAACAAAATTCACGCCTACTCATGTACACTGTGAACCTGCCCACTCAAACCAGCCATCTGGCACCAACAGTCATGCCACGGTCAAAGTCACTTAGATCACATTTACCCCCCCCTCGTTCGGATGCCTGATGCGTGCATTAAATGTGTCCGATTGGCTGAACGGATAACTGGATGATAGAGCAAAGGGACAGGTTTGATGACTGTAATTCAACAAAACACTTGTCTGTATGCTCTTTTTATTTGTGTAACTTCTTAACCATTTATTTTGACAAAGTATTTTTTAATTTTAAATAATCAAATAAAATAAACGATGATATGAAAGAGGAGGTACGGTTTATTGCATTGGTGTTAACATTGCTAATTAGCTAACTATTTGGTTGAGGAAGATATTTAATTGATCCATTATCAAAATTTTCACAAACAGACTAAATCATTTGTGAAGGAACTTCTCCATTAATTATTACTTGTTTTTCAGTGTGATTGTCAGGTACAGCTGCGTCCCACCGTAAGCCCCCCTAATCTGGAGGAGTACCTGAAGACTGTACAACATGCACAACTTCCATCACAGCTCAACAGATACCGTGTGTACCTCACCGCGGCTCGCTCGCTGGACTACAGCATCTCTGACCAAATGACCAAGGTCAGCTGTTTGTTTTTTTTTTGTTTTTCTCTCCTCCTCCTTGCCTTTGTGTATATTACTCTTGTTCTAAACTGAAACATTCTAGATCAGAATTTGATAACATGTAATATATGATAGGATGATCATATGTTCATTGTTGATTCCAACAGTAGGATGAGTTCACCATCTGTTCTTGTATTTTCCTTGATGTTAGGCGGTAGAGGAAGACTTTGTTGAAATGCGTAAGGACGACCCTCAAAGCATTTCTGCCGAGGACCTGCACAGGATGCTGGTAGTTGCAAGGTAGGATAGTTTATCAGTTTATCAGATTAGTGTTCCTGTTAACTGGATAATACGGACTTTATTAATTTTGTATGAATTAAAAAAATAAAACCAAGTGCCCCTTTTTTTCCAGATTGCTGTCTTTAAGCTGTGGACAGACAACTCTATCCAGAGAAGGCTGGGTGAAAGCCAAGCAACTTGAAATCCTGCGGATGAGCCGGACACAACAGCATAAATGTGTAAATGGCAACGAGCCATAAGCTTAATGTCCACAAGCTTCGAATTAACGGCATTGAGGATGAGTTCATCTGTTAAGTAATACAGTGGTCTCTTTTTTTTTTTTTTTTTTTTTTGTACAGCACCAAGGTTGTTTCTTTTTTTTTTTTTTTTTTACTCAAACCTTTTTAAAAGGTGTGAGGAAGTAAAATAAAAAAAATGGGTATTTTTGAATATATTTTTTTGATAATTATTGAAACCTTTTGCAGAAAAGCATTTATATTGACTGGTTAATGTGAAAAAAGAAACCAGGAAGAGAAAATGTCCTTGCAGGGAACACTTTTAACATTCTAGCTTATAAAAATAAAAGTGAAAATTTTCAAAGGATGTTTTATCTCATATGTGAATGTTTCAAAACCTGTACTACTGGAAATGTGCCCTGACACATCCTCTGTCATATTTGTAAAGAATAACTTTCCCAACCATTTCATCTACATCCATACACTGCTCTTTCTTTTTTGTTCACCAACAATTCATGTGTGTTATAAGGTTAGAACAGTAACTCTCATGTGAGGAGAATGTCTGTCTGAAATGTACTATAAATCAGGCTTAAGTATTTACACTCAGTTTTAATAATTGTCATTGCAGGAGTATAGGTATATGACTCTCCTGCCCTGGAGCAGTGTGCGGGAATATCACACTGCAACACAGCACTGCACAATTGTTCTATTTAATTCAGGTCAATGAGGTCTCATCATTCTTGAACTGAATCTGAAACTTTTGGAGAAGTAAAAAGGAGTCGTATTCTCCCCTCCTAAGACCTTCGGTCTATACTAAAATGAGATCATGGATTTTATTTTAAGTAAATAAGATGACATCAGCTTGCTTTTAATGATTTACTTAAAAAGCCTCCCAAATAATATTTTAAAATACAGCAGTTTTACACAATTGTTATCAAATACAGAGGGGTTAAGAGCGAATAAGCATTAGGAATAAATAGGTCATTATACAATGTGATAAAATTCTGGGAAATAGAATGGAAGTGTCTTTTACACAGAAATTTCACACACACACACAAAATGCTGAAAGGTGTCTAAATGATGTGTAACACTTGAGGCAAAAAAAAAAAGAAAGGAATTCACTTGTGCATGTCAGTTATATGACTAAGCAGAAATGGTAAATTACACATTTTTATTCCAAAGCACTTTGTGTGAATTCATGGTCCTCTCAGCAAATTCTGTGAATGAATGCAAGGAAGGTGCATCTCTTTATGCATAGAATACACTAAATAAATAAAACAACAGGAATGTTTACTTGTCTGCCCCTTATTTAGGTTTAGTTTTATGTACCACTGCCTTGTACTAATATTCTAAATGATTAAAATTAGGATAGAATCCCAGTCCAGTGCATGCCAACTTAAATACTTTACAAACAAGTCAACCTATAAGCAAAACCTATTTCCCAACATACATCAAATCAAACCTGTATTACAACCAGCATATTAATATTCAGACAGTCAGCAGGTATCAGAATGAGGGTAGAGGTATTGTTGAAATGTCAGTTATATATTTTGATGTTGATACCTAATTTGCATCTGATTACAGTTGTTAAAATAGCATATGGATCAGAAACGTACAACCATGAAGCATTAAACAAAACCAAGTTCTGACGTTATCCATGAAACACTCTTCCATCCTTCCTCAGGCTTGAGATGACCATGTTTTTTGTGATATAGAACATGAGGTATAAATCTCTCACTCATGGATCGGGAAACTGTTTTTGGTGAATCCCAACTAAAAAGAGACTAATGTTTCACTCTTGATGACCAGATCTGAGAGGAGTGACTACTGAGACTCAAAACGGAGGCCTGGGAGTGTTTGTGCGCAGGTAAGAATCTCTACTAGGCCACCCATGTTTCCAATTATGCTTGGTCCAAAATGGTGACAAGTGTTTTTTGCAGAGGCATTGCCAGCCACTGGCAGCTATGCAGGGGATAGTCTGTAAGGGACTAGACAGATGGGAAAAAAACCTTCTGTGGTATTCATGTTTGATCTTGAGTTTATGCTACAGTACATGACAGATGTACTGTATTAAGAGAGCATTACTGGGTTATCCACATATTTTTGTCTGTGTTTGAGTTTAACAGCAACTCGACCATGGAACTCGTTATACTGTCTGATCCTCAAGATAGTCGTTTATAAAAATACCACTTATAAACCATTTACTGGTTTATAACCACGCATCGAGCATGCTACAATTATCAGCTCTTATTATAAATCAAAGTAGTCAAAGTGAGCCTTTAAGAAGTAAGTGTTTGTGGTTCTGACTGCCTAACACCTAATCTTTCATTATGCATACTGCTTAAAGAAGCATTCTGGCATATAATGCATGTGATTCTGTATTTATGTAATGGTTTGTACAAATAGTAAACAAACACGCGGCATCATCACTGAAAAGTATCCAGCGTAAAGATACTTTGAGTACCACCATTAGAGCAGTAGAGCTCAATCATTCTAGGTATTGAACAAGATTTTTTTTTTCTTATCAGTGCAGCATAATATTACTAGTTCAAAAAATTTCAATCGAGTTCAAAGCGTCTCAGTCCAAATGAGAGAGATACATCTGAAATTACTGCAATATCCACCACAAAGGAATGGATAGAAATCCTCATTTCCCTTTTTTATTCCAAAAGAAAAAATTAAACTAGAGTTGCTGCACATAGTTACCCTTTTACCTAGCACTATGCAAGTGATATGTTTGGTCCTAAAAATGTAAAAAATTTAAAAGAAAAAAAATAAATCTATAAACCCCTTTAAGTCAGATTTATTTTATGCATGTAATCCAACTATTCAAGTCATATGTTCACTATTTAAGTGTGTATAAAAATATCTTGACATTATAATGGGTATAATTACTCACCACCGCCAGATGAAATGAGCAACATTGATTATCTATTTTGTACCAGTAAACTGGCAACAGGTTCATGGACAGACACCCATGCCCACAAAGAGCAAAGGAAAGCCAGTGCACCATAAACTGCTGGAAAAGTAATTGCTGACCATGACAGAAAGTTATCAGAACACCCAGCACATCATCGCCTGCCACACACAAGGCTTAGCAAGCAAAGAGACTCATTTTTTAAAAAATTCACCAGATCTCAATCCAATCCAGCATTCATGTGATGCGACGGATAACAAGTTGTATCCATGAAGGCCCCACGTGCATCACAGAGCGCCCTAACTCAAGAGGCCAGAGGCACCCAGGTGGAAGAAGGGGAACCCAAAACGTAGTTGATTTTAATATTGATGGTTTTAAAGTCATGGTTTATCGGTGTATATTAATAAGTATAAGAAATTTCATTTCATATAACTAAACTTAAAACTCATGCATCTTACTATAAAAACAACGTGTATACTTTAATTTCTTGGTTCTGATAAATGTGGGAAGAACTATTACTACTTGTTTTTTTTTTATTTAAGGAATCTCCTCACATAGGTCCGATCTCCTGCTTTAAAATCAATCAAGGCATGCTAATGGTCATACCTCAAGCCTGAGCATGAATATATAAATGAGCAAAACCAAAAATTATTACAGTCAAGATGCAGAAAAAGAACCTGAATAAAAAATGAAAAAATGACATTAAATATAAAGTTATATTTGTTGAAAAATACCTGCACCGAATAATATGATAAGACTCTTGATATAAATAGAAGAGTGCAAAAAGCCTTTTACAGTGTTACAGTGTTTTTATGTTTGGCCTGGGTCCTTTACATCTGACCTGCATCAAATAATAGCATAAAGCTGTTAAGGTACTGTATGTAATCATATATACATAAAATTATCACTTATTTATCTTTACACACAGACAACTATGAAGTTAATATTTATGTATACTTATTTTGAATATCAAAATATATTTGTCAAGCAAATACTTGATGCAGGTTCGCTTTGCAAATAAACCCTTCTGAAAGAATGAAAGATTTTACAAGTATAATTTAAGACACAGACCACTTTACCATTAACCTACGTAATTTTGGGGGGGACAAGCTAAGCAGGTCACTTGCATAATCTAGAAAATAATATTGATTATTTTCCCCACAATATTAAAGGTACAATAAGTATTTCGCTTATTAGTCTTGTTACAAGTTGTAGTTTTTTTTTTTTTTTTAGCAGCACAAGGAATAAAAACATCATTACATGTATTTAGCACAATATACAATAAAATCCCAAGCAAGAAGAGAAAGGTGGTGGTCCATCTGAGTCTGCACGTTTATCTAATGTTCCACTTGATATTTACTACCAACAACAATAATAATATTCAAGTTTTGATGGATCTTCTACTTATTGTACCTTTACGCAAACTCTCAAATTCAAGCGCTAATTAAAAGAAGAGAGAGAGAGAAATGTTAGTAAGGACTTCAAAGTGTCGCAAATAACCATCTAAAGTTGAAACTTCTCTATCAGCACAGTCAATCAGTTTTATCTAAATATATGTTTTCTAAATATATTCAGTGGAAGGCTCTACTTCTGACAACTGTGACCCATATGCAATAATGTAGATTTCTGGTCCTACATTTCTATTGATGTAACACCACAAGTATTTCTTTAACTACATGGAGCTTTGTTTGCTTTCCTCTTTTTCTAACATTTAATACTGAGCTGCCTATCCAACAGATATTCGAGCCTGACTTGTTTTTTTGGGGATTTTTTTTTTTTTAATTACACACTTCGCCTATAGCTACAACACTCAACAGATGCAAAGAAGAGTACTGCACCGCGAAGAAACTTGCTTGCTCCAATCTAGCTAAGCTTTCTCAACATGCAAAACCAGTAATGTATGAATGTTAGGAATTTCACTCGAAATAAGAGCACAGTCAGGTTCATCTTAGGTGTACTATATATACACTACACAACACTGGCTGTAAACATCAGTTATAGTAACTGGAGCAGAAATATGGAGTAATTGACTGTACACTTTTTTTGTGCAAACGTATGCTACTGCTACTGTGCTAGAAGTCACATTCTACACTAAAAATGCATCTGTATGAGGCCAAACAAGCATATTATATCTGAATGATCCTAGTCTGGCACTGTGTAAACATAGCTCGCAATTCATTCTGCTGTGTTTCATTGACGGCTTCAGGCTCTGGACTTTTCTGAACTTTTGCCACAGCAAAGTTGATACCTTGAGTGAGTCCGGCCTGGGTCATGCTTGCCACCTGTACCACAGAGCTCTTAATCTTAGCAAAGGGGGACACCACACGACTCCCATTACTGTCTGCTGGAGAAGGTCCTAGACTCCCTTCCAAGATGGAGCCAATGCTCTTTTGCGAGCTACATGATGCGGCAGAACCTGGGGGCTGGACTGTGAGGAGTTTTCCTCCTGAGACGCCCTCAGAAGGCTCCACATCGAGCTGAGATGGACGAGGGAGTTGCTGCTGCTGGGAGTCTGAGGTTTCTGTCTTTGAGACTGAACCTGGAGGAGCTTTGAGACCCTCCGGTGCTTGTGGGTTTGTTGGCAGCACCGGGCGTTCTTCAAACACTTCTACTGGTTTGGTCTGGGCATCGTGAACAAACTGGTGACAGTAAGCATCAATTGGTGTCCCAAAGTCAATTAAGATGGCCTCCTCTGCTTCTGAGGCTGCGCCAGGGGACTGAGAGTTTGGTTCAACTGATAAGCTGTCCCCCACTGTGTTCTCACAACTGGTGACACGAATAATAGAGGGCACAGCAAGTTCAACACTTGCGATAGACTGGGACCGGCTAGCAAGCCGAGGTGCAGATGCTACAATCCCACAACTGGGGAGCACATAGTCAACGTTCTCCATGGAACCTGAGCATGGCTGCTCATCCGAGTGATAAGAATCAGAGTCATCGGAGATCTCTAGATCTGAACGCTCCTTACAAAGGTCCTTCATTGCTCCAGGGCCTGGATTTCCATCAGATGTCTCCAAACTGCTGTCTGATTTCCAAAGGTTCACCTTCATGTTGGGCTTTAGAAAGTTCACCTTCATCTCAAGTCTACCAAGTGGCTTAAAGTTTCCAATGTTTACATTAGTTTTTGTCTGTTTTACTTTCTGGTTTAAGGATGAGAATTTGTTCAAGAAAAAACTTTTGCCCTGAGCTAAGCCTGAGCCAAGTACTGGCTCACTGGCTTTTCCCTGTATACCCATAATGTCTTCATGAGGTTTGCTGTGTTTCCTTGAATGGAAAAAAAAAAAAAAAAGTAAAACAAATAAGTCTCTTTACTTTTGTCTTGAAGGATGCTGTTAGACCTGGAGTTACCACAGAAATATTGTTTACCTTTCCAATTTCTTCTCTATCACTTGCACGTCAAGTCCCATCGCTTGCTTAGTTATGCGAAGCATCTCTGCTATGCATTGCAAGGTATCTGAAATGTAAACCAATGAATGTAAAACATTACTGCAAACGCATTCATAGCACATCTACACATTTATCATCATTATTGCCAAAGTATCATATCTTCTAAAAAAACAAAAAAGAAAAGACAAATGTTTCATGGTTCAGTCTTGTACCTTTTCCATCATCTTCTGGGTTCCGTGTGACTGCCCTCAGGGTGTGGAAATAGCCACTAACTTCCCCATTTTTATAATGCAGACGCATGCAGGAGTATTTGGGTTTGCCAAAGAGAGTGGGCTCTGGGCCTGATAGACACATATCATAACATCAGGTAATGAACCAATTATAAATAAATTATCCAGTCAGCAAGGCTTATGCGACTGTACACATAAAATAAAGATATTTCCTTACCTATTTCAATCTTTTCCAAGCCTTCTAAACCAAGACGCTGGTACTGGTTAACTTTATCTGCCTCCTCATCATAGCTGAAGTGAAAAAGAAGAGAGATGAGACCTTTGACCAAAACCCATGGCTAGATATCAATCTCTAGTGATAATGCAGGAACTTACTAAGCAACATAATAAGCACAGTTGGACAGGAGTAATAAAACGTCCACGTCTTTGTGTGTTGCATCAATAAGACTATTGAGAAACAGCAAAAAGACAGTTGAGTAAAATTGTCAGAATTTCCCTTCATAAAACTGAAGATCTACACAAATAATGGATGAAAATAGAAATCATTCATATGCATATTCATAACTTGCCATGTAACGAGAAAGAACCCATTTATAGGACCACATTTTGACCTGAGATATATTTTAAAGAAATATATTCACAGGTAAAATCAGACTCTAATGTCATAATATGGGTTAAGAACAGAACAAGAACAGAAGTGTCAACCAACCCGACCAATATTTGTTAGACTTACAAAGTCATTTAGACATCATTATTAGGACCGAAAGATGTAAGGATTTAAGAAATTTAACTCCATCACCCAAGGCAGTTAAAATAAACACAGGAGTACAAATACCTTCGTGCCAATGCCAATAAACTGAAAAAAATACACAAAAGTGCATTCATATTTATATTCAGTAGATATTTAAATTCTGGTCCGTTTTGTTGCAAATAATGATAAATTCAACACTGATGTGTTAAACATAACTCTGGATTAACCCAATTTGTGAATTTTAACATTATCTTAGAAGGGAAAATAAAATGCAGCCTCAGTGATTCAACACCCTGCTTTCTTACATTGCATCTTACATCTTACATTACATGTCCAGGCTGCTTAATACTGTGATAAATAAGAATGCTTGATTTACCTGGGATCGCAGTCAATGAGAGCCCAGCCTCCATGGAACTTTTCATCATCTGGCAGCAGTAGCTGCATGTAGGTCTGGAGAAGGAGGCTGACCTGTTCCTGTGCTCCTCTCTGGCTCTCTTTCTCTTTCTCTTCATGTTCCTTCTCTTTGCTGAAGATAGAATACAGGTCCTCAGTAACAGGGAGTCCCATCATGAGGTCTACGGAGAAATAATGTAGCAGAAATGTCCAAATCAGGGCCAGATTTGAAAACTCACATCAACCAGAGAAACTAAATATATTTTGATCCTCACCAATGACAGCCTGTCTGTATGCATCACGGAATCGGTTTAAATAGTATCGATTGGCTGAGTTCACGCCGTCTTTCATCACTCCGGCCAGTTTCCTTTCTCCCGTGCGTGTGAAATCACCCTATACAACAGTGTATAAACACAGGAAGACTTTCCACAGTTAACCTGCTAATGTTTAGTCATGAAAAATAACACATTCATAGAACACGCCTTAATGCTAATCAACTGTTAAAATTGCAAATAGGCGAATGAAAAATTAGCTAAATTCATAAATAATGCACCACTGAGTTGTAAACCAACCTTTCCAATAAAAAGAAATCATGGCTTAAATTTCATCAGGTGTACAAACAGGTCTCATTAGAGAGGTTAAAAATCCATTTTCTCTCTCTGCTCAAGGCTCAGCCTGCTCTTTGTGTCTGTGTGCACGC
>JAQQZT010000039.1:13679502-13691779 GCA_030068275.1 Clarias platycephalus | reverse complement strand
TAAAATAGCTTCAGTCTTAGAGCTGTTCAGCTGCAGGAAATTTTGCTTCATCCATGACTTTATCTCCTCCAAACAGATGGTCAAAGTGGATGATGGCAAAGTAGACGAGGAGGTTTAATTTATCCTGAGGTAGAGCTGAGTATCATCAGCATAGCAATGAAATAAAATACCATGCTTGAAAAGATGTCATCAGAATGACAATTTGTAAAGTTAACATTATCTGTGTATAAAACGAATATACATACATATACAAAAGTTTGGGCATAACTTTGGCATCCCTTGATAAATAACAGATTTTGGTGATTTTTTTATTGAAAAGATGTTAACACAGTCTCTCTTGGAAATAATTTTTTTCAGTAAACATTGATTCATATGCCATCAATTGAACAAAAATAAAAAAAATTAAAACATTATTATGGAACTGTGCAAAAGTTTGGGCACCCTAAGAGTTCCAGAGTCTGAGATTCTTTAAACCTCCATTTGACTGCAAAAAACCTGCAGGAAGGTTTAGCAGACTCAGGAGTGTTCCACAAGACCTTTATGGAAGTGGAGTCAGGAGAAGAAAACCTTACCTGCAACCACATCATAAAATCCAACGTCAGAAGAATGCAACAGAACATCTACAGAAACCTGATGCGTTTTGTAAACAAGTGTTGTGGACTAATGAAGTTAAAATAGAACTGTTTGGCCACAATCAGCAAAGGCATGTTTGGAGAAAAAAAGAAGCAGCATTTCATGAAAAGAACACCTTGCCAACTATTAAGCATGGGGGTGGATCTATCATGCTTTGGGGTTGTGTTGCAGCCAGTGGCGCAGGCAACATTGCACGGGTGGATTCCACTAAATACCAGCAAATTAAGGAAGCAAACATCACACCATCTGTAAAAAAAAAAAAAAAAGCTGAAGCTGAAAAGAGGATGGCTTCTACAACAGGACAATGTTTCTAAACTACCCCAAATCCACTATGGAATACCTCAAGATTTTGGAGTGTCTGGAGTGGCCATCACAGTCCCCTGATTTAAATATCATTAAAGATTTGTGGGTAGCTCTTAAAAGAGCTGTGCATGCAAGACAACCAAAGAATATTACAGAACTAGAAGCCTTTTGCAAAGAAGAATGGGAGAAAATCCCAAGTACAAGAATTGAAAGACTTTAAGCTGGCTATAAAAAGCGTTTGCAAGCTGTGATATCTGCCAGAGGAGGTGTTACTAAGTAATGATTATGTAGGGTACCCAAACTTTTGCACAGTGCCACAATAATGTTTTTATTTTTTATCTTTGTTTAATTCATGACATAAAAAGGTACCTATGCATCAATGTTTGCGGAAAATATCGTCCATTTTTTCCATTTCCAAGAGATAATTTCTTTTCAATTAAAAAAATCACCAAAATCTGTTATTTATCAAGGGGTGCCCAAACTTTTGCATACGACTGTGTGTGTGTGTGTGTGTGTGTGTGTGTGTGTGTATGTATGTATGTATGTATACATATACATATCCTGGAATAAAGACGTTCACATAGACAGCTAGGGGGGGGGAAATACCCATTTTAATTTAATGCACACTTTAAAATGTTAAAAGGGAATACTGACCAGCCCCATCGCATATCTGTGATGATGTCAGAGATGGCATCAGTGAGCGTCTGGACATTCTCAAACTTCATCCCTCGACTGAAAGAAAGGAGAGACTTTACTATTTCCTAATTATAGCACTGTTACAGAAACACTCACTTAGACAAGCATTCAAATAATGTAGCGTCTAATCATGGATCACATCTTCCTCCATATGATTGTGTCAAATATCTACAGACTGACATGTGACGTGAAAACAATGTGATGTCAGCATGTATTCTTACCAGTGCTCATGAAAGTCGAACGAGATATAGGTTAAGTTGGGATTGTTGAAGAGCAGCACCTGTTTAAGGTACGCATCACCTATCAACTTCTCACGCCCATTTTGGTCCACCAGATTGATTATGACCTGGTGAAAAAATATATAAATTTTGTACATCACTGAATTATCATAACATAAAATATATCCATAAGTTCATAGTGCAATCACAGTGTTTATGATTAGGCATTGTCTTTTCTTTACAGTTCTAATTTTACATCAGTTGAATTCTTTCTCTCATTTAAAGCTACTAATGACTTCCATGAAGTTGCTTTAATGAACCTTGATTATCCCTTCTTCTTCTTCTGATGCCGTTATGCATCAGCAGGCCTTACCTGTTTCTGATAAATTTTAAGTTGCTCCTCAAAGTGCAAAGAAAAATAGGGAGCGGTTTCTTTCTCTCCTGTAGATCAGTTGACAAAACAAACAAAGAAATGTTTCTCAGATGAGGTGTTTAATGTAACAGGGCTAACATCTTAAGTCAACAAAAAACAATGACTTTCCACCTACATAAAGAGTTTCACATTTTATTATCCTGTCATTTTTTCTCACTAGTAAGCCTTATGACTGAATACCTGTACCATACCTTTTTCAAGACGTGGTCTGGGATTGTATCGATACCCAACTTGGCTCCAAAACACAGGCACAGAGCCACGTGTCTGCACGAATGACAGCGTGTGATTATGCACATGGATTAGCTGCTCTGTCTCCACATAGTTGGCCACGTGTCCATCAGTGTCCACTCCCCTCCGTTTGTAGCGCATGCCTTTGACAAATAAAGCTCAAGTTACACACTATCACCTTACAGTTCTTACAGATACAGTGCCAAGAGCACCAGACCTGAGCCAGAAGCTTCAAATCACATTTAAATGTCACACTTTAAATCTTTAAATGCGTTTTACCAGCACGGTGACGGCTGCGTCTGGAAATGAGAGCCACAGTAAAGCGTGGGTGAATGTCATCTACACAGGTGTGCTGCTCCTGAAGTGGTGTCTCTGGGCTGCTTTTTTCCTCATCTGGGCTCTCGTTGTAGTTCACCACCAGCTCCTCCACTTGCACAAAGCCTTGGATTATAGGTATCACCCAAAAGTCCACCTCAGGAACCTGCAATATGGTGCAATGAGCAAAGTTTGGCTTTTAGTTTTTGTTAAGTTGCAACAGTGTAGGGGCAAGTGTGCATTTAAGTTTGTTATTTTTCACCTGTAGGTCAATTAGGTCTTGTATCATATGTTTATTCCAGAAGAATCTGTCATCAACCTGTAGAGATAAGAGCACAGCATCATGTCAGCATTAAATGAGAAATTTCAACACCATCTGCAGCAACTGCAATTAAAATACTAATAACCCTTCTCCAACTCAAAATCCAATCCCTTCTGATAGACGTATGCAACCCTCATGAGTTGTCTTATAAAGAAAACAGAACAGGGATACGGCCAAATAAAATGTGGTCTGCTAATCTCCTCTATACACTCACTGGTCGTTTTAATAAGAATATACTCCTGTTTATTTGCGCAGATATCCAGACAGCTAATTACTAATATCTTTCTAACTTTACCTATACTATGAATGTTAACTGCTAATATTTCAGAAACTATTTTCTATTGAGATTTTTACATGCAACAATCTCTATAGATACACAAAATGATGAAAAGAAACACACCCTATGTGCATGAGGATATGAAGGCTGAAACACCTTGCTGATGAGAGAGGTCAAAGGAGAATGACCAGACTGGTCTGAGCTGACTGGAAGTCAGCACTTCCAACACACGTGACGTCATCATAATCATAATCATAATCAAACCTTGATGAGGATGAGCTACAGCAGCAGAAGACTATGTTGGGTTCCACGCCTGTCGGCCAAGAACAAGAATCTGAGGCTGTCATGGGGTCAGACTTACTACACTGGACAGTTGAAGAGTAGAGGGGAAAAAACTGGTCTTTTTCCAGTCTTTAAATGTTCAGTTTGGGTAAGTAAGGATTTTTTTTATTTATTCTCCTGGCCACTAGTATGAAATGCTGCATATGCTGACTATAGCCACACAGGAAAAAGGAACTACAAAGATAAAACATGGAATGCCTTGTCTAACTCATACATATACCACTTTGACTTCAAATGTGGAAAATCTAAAATTATTTCTGTTTACTTTTTCATTGTATGGTATAAGGGGAACATCCTGGCATCGTCTGGCATAGACAGGCTTACCCGTTTCCATAGGGGCAGATCAGACTTTTCTGAGGCTCCCTGTCTCTGTACTGTATTTGTAAGATCATAAGTGGGGCTGTAGTAAAAGGAATCAGAGTCCATGAATATCTTATAGAGCTCATCAAGTAGTCTCCTCTCCAGGCGCTCCTTTTCTTTATTCTCTTTGACCTGAAAAGTATGATTAAATAAACAGGATTAAACTAAAGAACTCTACATAAGTCAATTAAGTTATAAATGCAATACTGATACTAATGTCATCAAAGACTAAGAGACAAATTGGATAAATGGCAAAATTATAATTAAATAATATCTTTATAAGTTCACATATTTAAAAATGTGCAAGCCAGAGGCATACTGTAGCAAAAGAAATCCTACATTGCTTTAAATTAATGGTATGTATGAACTAATGAGCTTTAAAATCAGCCAAGAACCTTTTTCTTAATGGGAACCCCAACATTGGACTTGATTTGACTCAGAGTTTTCAGCAGGAACTTAGAGTCATCTGGAGACTGGGTAATTTTCTCTGGTTTGTTGATCCCAAAGTGGTGCTTCTTACAAAGCTAGAAAAAATAAAGAGAAGTAAAACCATGATGTCCACTTCAGAATCATTCATGCTTTTTTCACATAAAATATCAGTCAAAGGTTTGAAAACCCCTTCTAATTCAGTGTTTTTTCTTTAGTGTTGTTATTTTCTACATTCAAGAACAATACTAGAGTTAAAAAAAAAAAATTTAATAAAAAAAGAATAATGGAATTATATAACAAATTTAAACAAGAACAACAATCAATCGTTATTTTAAGAAATGAAGGTCTTCCTGGAACAGTCTTTGGAACAGTATTGTTAAGTGCATGTGCAAAACTCATCAAGCACCATAGTGAAACTGGCTCTCATGAAGACTATCTATAGCATGAAAGAAAGACCAAAACTTACCTCTGCTGCAGAGAAGAATATTAGAATATTTAGAGTTCACTTAGAGTTACCAGCCTCAGAAATCACCAGTTAACAGCACGTCATATTAGAGCCTTAATGAAGGCCTTACAAAACTTGAGTAGCAGACACACATCAATATCAACTGTTCAAAGGTAATTACTGCATATTTTGGATGCCTTTAGCATTTTTCTTCATACAATGTATAAATAAATAAAAATCAGGAAAGACCATTAAATTAGCAAATCTGTCAAAATTTTTGACTGGTAGTGTACATAGAGCAGAACAAATCAAATCGAATCTAATCTTATATTGGTAATATGTGTGGCAGCCTGAGAAAACTGAAAATTGTTTGAGAAAACTTAAAGCCTAAATCAAAATGTATAAAATAATCTACTTATTTTTAAAGTATTCTATGTAATTTCAAAAAGAAACATTGTGTGAGGAAATCCTATGGTTAGCAAAGTTTAAGATATCTTTAGGCAGATTGATTATTAAGTTGAGTTTATTAAACTGGCTCCTTACCCAACAGGCTGGCTACAAGGCAAATTAAAAGAAACCTTTTTAACTTCAATATTTAGTCATGTTTTTATTAAATCATTTACTTTTAATTAGATTATTGGAAGAATAATTTATTTTTGGTCAGAACTTTTTTTTTTTAGTCTATTTTCCAGAATTCTTCCTCACATGTTTTCATAGATGTATTAATTGTATCCAGGATGCTATAGGGTGTACAAAAAGACTCAACCCTACTAATAAATCCATGTGCAATAATTAAAAGCAGAAAATATAAAGCTGATCTAAAGCTGTACTTTCTATAAGTAAACTATGGATTTAGCACATACAGGACAACATCACTATACTAGCTATCGAGGGGGAAGACTAGCCTTGCTACATATCAGAATAACCATTCTGTGGTGTGTGGTTAAAGATAAGTTGCTGACAGCACACCAGAAGAATTATTCCAATTCCCAGACAGCTTAACTTACGTGAACAAACCATCTTTTTCAATCCGAGTAGCTCAGCTGAGGAACTGACACCTTAGAAAGATCTTGCTTCCTTTGGATGACCTTTGAGACACAGTACAAACCACCTCACTTCCTCTAAAACCTAGCTGATTCCAATTGAATGCTATTTCAATTCATTCGAATGCCTTCTAATCTGTGTATAATAGAAATGAAGGGCGCACTATAAATAGAAAATGACAGAGGAGTCTACTGAGCTCTCAAGTAGTCCTAAAGCTGAATTCTACCAGCATTTGTAGAGAAAAAAAATCATTTATTAAAAAAAAAGCACAAAATAAGATACAGCCTGCTAAAAAAAAGAGGAACTTTAAAAATGCTTTATTTCTTTCTACAAGCGATCTTGAAACTGCTTTTCACCTCTAATTCCAGATCCTGTGGCTCATCTTCTGAGAGTGGGATAACGGTTATTTTTGTAATCTTGTACACCTTGTTTTCTCCTGGCAGCAAGCCGACGAGTGCTTTTTGGCGAATCAAAATCAGGCCCAGAGGAAAGTCTGCAGGGGAAAGGAAAGGAAAGGAAAGAGGTGCGTCATGCTTAAAGAGTTCCTTGCATTCCACACCCTATGATGGCATCTTTTCCCAGTTACAGAGGGAAATGGCTGGCCAGCACTGATGAGTCACCCCTGGGAGAAATGCTCTCAGTGAAACCAAAGACTACACAGGCATTTCAACAAGCCCATAGACTTTATGAGACAAGTAAGGAATAAAGCTTGCTGGTATGTGCTTTTATTTAAAAAAATAATAACAAAAAACATAATTTAAAAAATCAATAATGTAATACCTTGGCATTAGGCTGAGGCCTGTTACCAGCCTTTAGCTCATTATTTTCCCTATAACAAGATTTTTTAAAACATTTCATTCATCTCAAACCACAGCTATTTGCCAACCATTAAAATTTGTTATTTATTACATAACATGTCCTACATTTTTATCATTTGTAGTCCACATATAGTAACTACAAAAAGTGGTTCCCTCCTCACAAGCTTCTCTTTTCTTTTGAAGAATAGTGCAGTTTGTAATCAGCCATAAAAATACAATGTCCTCTTTTGTGAAGACAAGACTGTCCTGTGCCAGAAAAGTTAAAGGAACAGCTTTACCTCCAGCTAAAACAAAGCCCTGACACAGGAGCCTTCTTCCACGAAAAGGTTGAATAAATAACTCCATCATATCAAGAATTATTTATTAATGGTTTATTATTAAGTGTAGGGCATATGCTGCATCAACCATGAAAGTGTAAATGAGGAACAATAATGTCTTACATTCAGCACGTTCTTATAAACCTGTGATTTGTCTTGCAGGCTACACTACTGTCAGAGCTGTGGTTTTACTAAATTAATCAACACCTTCTAACCAATCAGATTCCAAAATTAAACACACATGTGGTGAAATGTACATTAATTGTGTACAGAATGACAAATAAAGCAGACATATTCGGTTTTGCCATAATAAAAACATCACCTAAACTCATTAAGAGAATTATGAGTAAAACTTTCTGCATGTAATTAAACTTCTACGTATACGTCTCTTGGCAAAGTTTAAAATAAATTTTTAGTAGATTAGAGAATAGAGCATGCTTGGTAATCTCAAAATGCAGAACATTAAAAAAAAGGATTTGCAAATAGCGATTGAAGTCATACAATGAAAAGACAAATACATGCCTATTATCCAGTAAAGGAGTCAAGGTGGCAAGACTGGTTACTGTTTGCTTCATTTCTTTTCCTGCACACTGTTCTTAGTCTTTCTTTTTCTTTTCTTTTTCGTTTTGTCTCCTAAAGTCCTGGTAAGCACAGAGTTGATAGACTTTCATAAAACAAGTCTTCAATTAAGAAATGAAACCACCTTTGTAAAAATACTCTTCCTTTCAGTTTTAAAACCCTACCAAGTGTGAAACTGGCTGAAAGTGGGCTGATTATATATATATAAAAATAAAAAATAAAAAAAACTTTGACTGCGCTAGGTAAAAAAGTGAGTTGTTTGCTAGGTAAAAAAAAGAACAAAGAAAAAGAATAAAAACTATACACATACATATATACATAGCATAACAGCAATGCTATGTACATACTATGTACAGAACTCCCCTCTCATGCGATATTGCTTTTATACAACCGTTCCACAAAAAACATTTATTATAGACGGATTTTTTTTTTTTATGCAACCAGTTGCTCGGCCAATACAGATTCCTCCATGACTGGCAGAGTTGACTAACTGCGATTCCCGAAGCTTGCAACTAACAGTTAACGTAATCAACAGAGGTGAAAGTAGTTTTAAATTCTTGAAGTTTTTCTCTGTATTTCCACTTATTCCATGTTAGAATAGCAGCTATGTTAACTTTTGGGTTCCGGGGTTAAATTCCAAGTAGCATTAAATGAAAAGTTATTGTGCTATGTAGGATGTATAATCTATTATCACACACAAAAAGTGGTGACCTTGTTAAGGGATTGGGGAACAGTTTGGAATTCAGTCTACTGTTAGGAGCTAGTTAGCTTTGTAGCTGTAAATAAAACAAAGGTGATTCGGAGCGACTTAAAATTTTGCCCACATACATCTCTGGTTTGAGTGCAAGGGAAAGAGTGAAACGCATGGTATATAATTAATGACGTTTATTGACTTAACACGTTAAGTACTGCCAAGTTCTATTTATATTGAACAAATGGTATTTCACAACGAAAAGTATTGAAAGATAATATGAACAAACAATACAATAATAAAACGCTAACCGTGTATACATGAGCTTAACTACTCCAACGCTTTGGGATAAACGGTATTTTGGAACGCCTGTGATGCTCTGACAGTATGACAAAGATGACGATGTTGCCTACTGTCACATTCTGTGAGAAACGCCTGTGACGGAACTACCTGTGCAAACGTTGTTAAGGCATCAAAGTGTTTTTTTTATTATGACATAACCTTTATTATGACATCTAATGTGCTTTCTTGCTGAATTGATTAGGCTGACTTGATTTGGCTTTGCTGTATGGCGTCCCGTACAGACCTACTTTCACTCATGCTGTGACCAAGAGTTAGTGTAATTGACAAGTGAAAAACTCTTGTCACATGGACTGATACATATAAACATTCCAGCGCTGTTACCACCCATTATCGCTACTCGTTGAATGCAACGTTCAGAATGCAAAATCGCTGCATAATTTGCATTCTGTGTGTTAATTTACATAACAGTCACACTCTCTGTAACACAGCGCTACAAAACAGGAACCCATCCAACAGTTATATGGTTCTATCAGGATTATATTGAAGCCCCTGTAGAAGTGCACCTATTTAATTTCCTCTTTCAGTTCAGCTAAAACAATGCCACTATGTAGCTTACCAGCATGAAGTTGAATTTTTCCAATAACACCCTCCACCAGTCCCAAGCATACTGGATTCCAAGCTAGTAGCAGGTCAGTTGCTGAAACACAAAACATAATAATCAGTAAAGTTGAGTACAGTTACTGTTACTGCTACAGAAACAAAACCCTTTTATTGTTTATGTACATTTGATACAAATGAACTACATATACTCAATCATAAATACATATATAAAATGACTGTAATTTATGCTGATTACACAACTTGAAGCAGAGCATCTCTACAAGTCACACTTGGAAACTTTTGTAAAAGACATACCTAACTGGCTTTTCAAGAATACAACATTTCTTTTGTAAACGCTCATGCTAAAAATTTTCAGCTTGATATATGATACAGATTATCACTATCCTCAGATGTAATCATAGAAATCTTTCTCATGTCTATATCTGCATATGAAATCAAGAATTCTTTCAAACAAGCTGGTGTCAGTGATCCACGCAAACAGTGGAAACCCTTTTCCAATTAAATAATGAAACAGTGCTGCAACCCTAACCGGCTGAGCTTGGCTGCACACACAAGGTAAAGGCCACAGAGCCCATTGTCAACTCATTCACATCCAGGGCTTTAAGACTAGGTTTCTGTACCAACAAATGTAATAGTGCAAACGCTCCAACTGTAATGTTATCATCCTCACAGTTTTTCCGTATCTGTATTTTATTCCCCACACTTAACATATGTGGTGATATTACATATTAGGACATAAGACATTCAAAACATATTTAAAGTGGAATTCCTTGGTGAGGGTTGTACCGTGTATTAAATGACCAACATGTTTTATCAAACTCCTGGAAATCTACAACACTACACAGTTATGTTGTCAAACATTTTAAAACAGAACTTAGTCAGAAAGTTTGCAAAGTTGTAGGTAAAGCAGGAAAAACTGATTCATGACCAGATGAGACTTCAGATTAGAAAAACCATGAAAATACAGTTTTTTCTTCATGGGTTTCCCTCAGTTATGACGTTCAACACAAATGTAACCTAGACGACACTGTTATATGACATATACACAGCCATATGAATGAAACCTGACAGGCTAGGTGACACTTATTGGCAATGACAATCCAAAATCTATATCATCCTAAATTATTTATTGGATTTTAGTCTAGTAATCACTAACACTAGCACTGTTACTTGGTTTCTCTACAGCTATTAGAATAAACCTAATCTTATCTGATGAATCTTTGACTCAATTAATTAATGCAATACTGAATACTTGCTTTTATCACAACTCGGTCTTGTACAGAGAGAGCAGTGTAATGCGGGTGAGAATTTTATCTAAAAATATCCATCAAAGGTCGCTGTGTAAACCACGAGTCTATGCCTTAGCTGTGTGTATACAATGATATCTGTGGTCACTGCAGTTCAATTTTAGCTTTTTAATAATGAGCAAGCCTGAACTGAGAGTGGCAAAGAAAAACTCCCCAAGATGACACACGAGAGAGAAACCAGACTCAAAATGGAAGCCATCCTCTTCATGGGTGGATGGTGAGACTTGACATCATTACCGCATACGGATGTAGAAAAGTAAAAGCAGTCGTTTGTTGAATTGATGTTCAAGATGATCGTACTGTGAATCAACTATGATCAGAGGTATGAGCGCAAGGAGGGCCTTTATGATAACAACAGTATCTCTTAGTCTGTAGTATTCAGAGATTATACTGTTCAGAATTAAATTAACAGTACAACAGTGCATTATACCTGTATGAAATATAGAGGTTTATTCTCAGAAATTTTATTTGCCTGCCTTCTACATTAACTCCTACATTCACAAATCTAGATGTAAGAAAATATGAAAGTGAACATCACAATTTTGAGTGTGCATTCAATTATCAAAAAACTTTAGAAACGTCTTTTGGATTTCAGACGACTTAAAATGGCTTGAAATTAATAAATTGATGCAGCTCTACCCTTCTTGAAAAGTAGGACAGACTCGTTATTTTTGGCACCTCTATTAAGCGCGTAAACCCTGCCTCATGCGCTATGATTGGGTGAGACATAAACGAATCGGCGTAAACTGTCCAATTAGTGGGAGCTTATAGGAGTGACAGCCAATCATTGTATAGAAGGCGGGACATACCGGAATATGCGTAGGGAAAATAAAACAAAACGTAGGGCATACATTTATAATAGATGCTTATAGTTGAGGGTCAAAATCTTAACAACTTAGTTGGTTACGCTGAATTATTCAACACGCCAACTACACAATATGTTTGACTAATAAATGAATTGGTGTATTACTATAGATGAATGTACAAGGAGTGAATAAATATAAATGCTTTTTCGTAATAAACAGCTCTGCACAGTAACTTACCGGCTCTGACGGACAGCGAGCCGTCCTTCCTGCTGTACCACAGAGCGTTGTCTCCACTTTGGAGAATATAATGGTCTTTCGCCTGAAACAGTTCCATGTCGACGTCAAGTCAAGAAATAAAAACACCAGCAGCACCACATGCAGCTAGTGGACGGTGTACAGCTCTGCTCCGAGACGTCGGAGAGCACTCACTCATCAACGCAGCCAGCTCAGGCAGTTAGCCTGCAAGCTAACCTAACCTGCCCTGGTCCTGAGAAAAATGACAGTTTAGTCTCGGTTCAGCAGAGATAGCGCACACCTTACACAGCTACCTATTAGCATTTACTACAATAATACATCGTAACGTCACGTCCGTTTAATCTATTACCTAGCTATTACCCTGTTTCCCATCTGATACCAACGAAGACATTTTTGCAATACTAGTCAGGCAGGAGATATGTCTTGTCGTGCCTGACTTAGGCTGTGATATTTTCCCCCGTGAATGAAAAGCAGAGCAGTGGACAGGCGTTTAGGGTTGCCAGGTCGCTGAAAACCCCCCCCCCCCGGAAAACCA
>JAQQZT010000039.1:13644033-13662988 GCA_030068275.1 Clarias platycephalus | reverse complement strand
TATATATATATAAAATTCTTTTTATTATTTTTTTTACATTTTCAGTTTGCAAATAAAGTCATGAATACAGTAATCTTTAAAAGTTAAGAGAAAACTGAAAAGTTATTTTCTTTATACTTCCTACGCTTGTTTTAATAACTGTTTCCCTGTTTGGTATTCCAGAGCTAAAATAAAACAATGAAATGTATTTTCAATAAATGATTATACTGGAACCATTTTACCTGTCCCATGACTCACTTAGAAAATTCTAAGTTACCTTTGCTATAAAGTCTGGTACATTCTGTCCATAAATGTGTTCAAGATCCACTTGCTTTAGCAATAGAAACTTTCCTGTAGCATGTTGGCTAACACATTAGATTAACTCCGATTACTCGCCACTAATTGCTTTACACACAACTTTAACTTACAAATACAGGATCCTAACATTGTTCAAAAGTTTGCTTTACAACTGAAAACTTAAGGGATAGGAGTGTAGAGAGCCAGTCGGATTAGAACATTTTGATTTTCTAAACTTGTGGCAAGAAAAGTGTACAAGGGCTTCAACTTTGACTGTTGAAACTTTAGCTAATGTCCTTGCTATGTATTTCCATTATTGTCTCCAAATTTGAATCAACATATGCTGAAAGGTTTGTTTGCTTATTTATTTTATTTATTTTTTTGTCCAAAGGTTTTCTTCTCATGAAAGTGCTGCCCATGCCATTGTGTCGGTGAATGGAACAACTATTGAAGGCCATATTGTTAAGTGCTACTGGGGCAAAGAGTCACCTGATATGGCAAAAACTGTACAGCCTGTAACAGAACAAGTGTGCATCATTTTATAGTTCTTTATTAATATATTATAATAAAACTTAGATGTACTTAGAAGTTTTTTTTTGTTTTGCTTAATTTTTTTTATTTCTAGCAGGTGGATTATGGACAGTGGGGTCACTGGAATCAAATGTATGGGAATCCCCAGCAGTATGGCCAGTACATGACAAATGGCTGGCAAGTACCTTCCTATGGAATGTATGGACAGACATGGAATCAGCAGGGATTTGGAGTGGAGTAAGTTGGTTGAGTTTTAAGTATGTATAGATAATGAAGGTTTTTTTAAGTATGGGTCACAAAATATTCATGTAAGTTATTGGAATCTAGTTACATATTTGTACAAAATCTTAGTGTTTTCTACACCAACAAGCTTAAAAGACGTATTACACTTTGAATTGTTGATTAAATCAATGTTATAAAATTCAACCATGGACACCATATTTAGGGGTCCTCAGAGAATTAATATGAAATAAATAAATAATAAAAACTTGCTTTCTCCTTTCAGGCAGTCACAGTCTCCTGCTTGGGTCGGCGGTTTTGGGACTCAGCCCTCTCAGGCACAGCCTGGTCCTGTGATGAACCAGGCTAATTTTGGCATGGCTGGCTACCAGACACAGTGATTTGTTCATCACTGTCCAACATCTGAGTCACTTTGTGGGAGCCCTCTTTCTCGACTTAGAAGAGAATAAAGAGACTGATAGAAGTCGTTGACTTTTTTCCCCAGAAAACATTCAGAACTGACCTGAATCAGGGTGTAAGTGCAAAGAAGCAAATTTTGATTATAGAACGCCTTCAGCAGGAAACTGAATTTATTTGCGAAATTTATTTTCATTGTTTTAATGGAGTCGGACATAATAAACTGTACATTTCACATTTCCTCCTCCATCTGTATTCAACAATATATTTGCTTATTGGCAATTACAGGAAGTGCACAGGTACATTGCAAAATGCTGTACATGATCTAAACAATGATGCATTTTAAACTTTAATTTTTCCCCAAATAGCTGATGTTTGCTTGTTAGTCACATAATGGACTTCAAATTTTGTACCTAAAGAAGCAAAACAAGCGTTCTGACACAGTAAACACATGTAAGTAAAGGCACTTTTTGGGGTTCATTGGACCTGTGTCTTGTAAATGTTGAAGTGTAAATGAATTTCTATGTGCAGTTGTGTATATTTAATTCACATTAGCTCCTCATTTCTCTCAGAATTCTAGAGTTTGATACAGCGTGTATGATGTTATCTTTTTACTATGTTTTACTGACAGTGAAATCTCGTTCACTTTAAAGAAAGAGTCACTCTGGTTGATTATGTAAATAACCTTTGATAACTGGGTATGGAAAAGGGTATTCAGTACATCCCTTCTTTATTTCTGGATAGAGCAGAACGGTATTGCTCTTGATCGACACATGTCCGTGTGGCTGACATGCTGAATTCACTCAGTGTTACAAAGAAGCCTTAATTTTCAGTCGCTCAGTTTTACTGACCTGATACCCTTGTAGAGAGCTGTATTTGTTGATTTGTAGACCCTACAGTAGATTTTCTCCATTTGCAGTTTTGACAAATATGCGTGCCATTTTCTCTAGTAGCCAGACAAATGAGATTTGGGGATTTTTTTGGGGGGGTGGGCGGGGGGGACTTTGTAGATTTGAAATGCATGTTTCAAATCACATTTGTTGAGGTTGCTTCAGGAACCGAATGTAATAGGTAAAATGTTTGAATGCAGTCTAGCATTTGATAATTTTAAGTCTAAATGAGTCTCAATAAATGAACCATTGGACTAGGAACATGTTTAATGTATTTTTTATTTATTTATTTGGGGTTTAAAATAGCATTTATATTGTATCGCAGTATACATATACTTCTTTTATACATTTAGAGGCAACTCTAAAAAAAAAATTTAACATTCAGTCTTTAGTTGCTGATAGTTTACAACTAACATTTAAGATCTGAAGCATAAATTGTTTCAGGTTCAAGTAATTGCACATTCACAATTCAGCACATCATAAATAAGTTCAAATATGCCTACAATTACATGTAATACATTAAAAGCTTTTTAATATGCTTGTTTTTCCAAAATTAACCATCAACATTAGCAAAGTCACATACCTTACACACAAGAGCATGATGATTAAATTTAAATTAAATCTGTTTTCACTTTCTGACCAGAAGGTGAAGCTAGAGCTCAATTTCTCACTTAATCTAATGTGTCTGTTTTAATATATATTTGGGGTCTTTTTCTTAGGTTTTTTTTTTTTTTTTAAACATATGTACAGCAAAAGCCTTTATCCAAATTTACATGAGACAAAGCTGAAGAATTGTGGCTTTTGCTCTGGGACACAGCAGTGGCTGACTGGTTCTCTTAGAATTAAAACTTTTAAGACCCCTAGCACAGACCCTTGAGGTGCCATACAGAATTTATCAAACTCACTTGCTCGTCTGTCACAAAGTGTTGAGCTCCGTCATTATAATTTTCTAAATGAATGACAAGTACTTTAGTTTCACAATACGGCAAATACACAGTACATGAAATACATATGTAATGTCCACACTGAAGTAACATTTCTACAGGGTGATTTCTTCTTGTTCCTGTAATGAAATGTTTGCATAAAGGTACTAATATATGCATAAATTAAGAGGTCAAGTCTATTTCTAGAATAATATTAACCATTATCTACCCTATATCCCTGGATGAGAGAAAGATTTTCAAGAATAGGTGTAGTTTTTCTAGTCTCTAGGTTTGTAAGGTTCCTAGTAATTAAGGGTTTAGGCATTTTAGACACGTTTGCTTCAGTAATGTGTTGTTGATACAATGTTCTCTGTGATGGTGGACCAGGCTATAGCTGATAAATCCTTCATTTCTCAATCGAGCAGCCAATGAAGAGGATAGGAACTATAACATTACCTTCCAGATTTTCACCCGCTTTGCTGTAATTAGAACATACACAAAATTATAACCAAAGGTCATTCCGGAATAATGAGTAGTATGAGAACACGTCAGAACCTTGTGTGCACAGAATAAAATTTCATGCAGAAAGAAGAGCAGCAAGGCTAAACCTGATCCTCACCTCATTTCTGGTTGGCAGGTGTTTTTCCATTGTTTTGTTTTTTGTTTGCTTTTTCAGAGCCCTGCAATCCCAGTCTTTCCATGACCATGTCAATCTTGCATATTGTGATGGCTAGAGTACCTTCCAATTCAGCCACTTGTTTAACCAACCTAAATAAGAGCAGTAATAGCTTTTAGAACAGGTGCAGGATGAATTTGTGTTTTATGGGAATACAATAGAAAGAACACAATGATGGAATCCTGTCTGTACACTATGGTACAGTTAGTAGTGTGTGATATATCAAAATGACGATCATGAATTTCGTGATATATCAAAATGACTATCATGAATTTCATGATACATACATGATAAATATCACAATATAGTGGGGTGGCCTAAAGTATTAAGACAAAATATCTGGTCAAAGATTTGTGCTGATTAACTGAAAAAGTAGTGGGAAAACTGGCTATCTGACAATGGTATTCAGTTTTTGGAGCCATGGCCGGGTCATCTCCAGACCTAAACCCAATAGAAAACTGTTGGACATTGGGGAAGAAGCCAATAAAGTCTAGAGACCACTTTTGGTACACAATCTTCAGGAAGCAATCATCTTTTTCAATCTATCCCCAGATGGATAAATTTCTACTCATTAAAAGAATAAAATGATAAAAAAAATTTCAAATCACTTTTTCTTTCCTATACTGATACGCCAGTACCGATGCAATGTTTAAAAAAAAAAACAATAAGCAGTGAAAGATTTTCTTCACATGCAGCACTTGCTGTAAATGTGATTAATTTGAAACATCAAGTTATATAATATAATAAAATCAAGAAAAGTCACGTATCTTTAAAAAGTCACTTTCACAATTTATTTTCCAAGTCTAGTTCTAAGATTTTGTATCCTGTATCCCTGTTATCCTGTCTCTAAAAAGAGATTATAATATCTCAACAACACATACAGTGACACTATCAGTGTTATGTTGCCCAGTCCTGTCAATTACAGTACCTTATACTTTCCTTATTTTCATCTTTCGTCAGACCTGAGCCTTTGCAGTCTAATTTGCTTTCATTGAGCACTTTTTATTTTATAACAGACTGTTATGAACTAATTTTTTGTTTTCTTCATTTTTAAATCATATTATATTACAACTTTGGGGATTAGTGGGTGCTGTATGTACACATAACCTACATCTCAAATTGTTCCTGATTGACAGAACATGGGTTCATCTTCTTGTTGTCTTCTGCATTATTTCCATGCGTAAGATTGTGAAGCTCTGCACTGAGTGCATTCTGGTAAAAATAAAATTATTTAGACATTGTAATCAAACAATGAAACATTTTAAGGAAAACACTAAGGGGAAAATATTCTAAACCCTTTTCTCCTCCAGTTCTCGTTTCATTTTCTCCTGCTCCTCACGGTCTAGAATATGATTTCGATCCTGATCATATCTGGAGAAAGCTTCAGAGATATCTTGATCATCATGACCCATTCTAAATGGATAAAAAAAGCATTAATATCTGTGAGGCATTCATTTCTGGTTTCTTGGTAAATTAATAAAAATGTGACATACTCTCTGAGCGTTTCTCTGAAGTCTCTAAAGTCCAAGTCTTTTGACCCTTCTAAGGCTTTCTGAACATCTGTGATCCTGTCCTTTTTGAATTTCAGCTTCATCACGCTCTGAAATATAGTGTTCAGTGAGTGTACAGTGTACAAGTATTCAGCCTGTGTCTACTATAAAATAAATGAAATAAATAATGTCTTGTTTTCTTAACTAGCCAGTCAGCTTCACCTGTTTGAAAAGGTCTGTAATATGGAGCTCATCATTGTGGGAGGCAAGTTCCTCCTTAACTTCAGAGTATGTGTCATTGATGATGGCCAGAAACATGTTCTGTTCAGTGGAGGAAAACAAGGTTGGTTGAGAGAAAGTCATGCTTGTGATGTCTTTTGACTGACTGACACATATGTATTCAAGACTGGGTTAGGGTTAGGACTTACCAGTAACACAAAGAAGACGAAGAACACATAGGTGAAGAAATATATCGGCCCCAAGATTCTGTTTGCTGTGTCGATGCTATCATAATCAAAGTCTCCAAGGATGATCCGAAATTGGGTGAAACTGCACCAGGCCATTGGGAATGTATGTATTATTGTATCATTCCCAAATGTACTATGAATGCAATATCATCTGTGGAATAAAGTACTTACATGCATTTTTGAAATGTGCTGAAAGATTCAACCTGAGTACCAAACAGAAGATAGCCAAGCTGGGCATAGGCAAAAAACACAATGAAGAACATGACTGCAAAGCCCAGGATGTCTATGGCACAGCGTGCCAATGTGGAGGACAGCTGTGACATTGTCTTATTGAAACTGATATATTTGAATATCTACAGGGATGAAGAGCAGTATTACAATTAGTCTTAACCATTCTGCATTACACATACAAGTGTTTTATGTTTGGTTTAGGAACTGTAACAATTTTTACCTTGATCCAAGCAAAAAATAGGTTTACAGCATTCATGTTGTTGTACTGAGTTTGCCAAAATGCCAAAAATTCAAAATCTGCATAGCTGCTAGGGTCTTTAAGTAAGCTTCCAAGCAGGTCGTTTACTTTAACAGTCCGGAATACATTGAAGATGATTGCAACAATAGCAAGCTATAAAACATTAAATATAAAACATTCTAGTATTTAATTTTTAAAAAAATAAAATGCAGAAGCAATATATTTGACTTAAATAACTGTTTGTGACTTGCTATGATGGATCTTCAACTTACCAGTAACACTACCACATCCAAAATGTTCCAGATATTGGTAAAGTATGAGCACTTATGTATTCGGACCTCCAGGATTTCCTCCACAATATAATAAAGGATGAACACACAGAAAACCAGCTCGCAGCCGATGATGAAGTAATCCCATGAGGTAACATACCGAATCAGCTTAACTGTCCGGATCTGGTATGAAGTTATTGCTCCACCAGTGGCAGGAAACTCAACCACCAAACTGAGAAACAGAGTGATATTTTATCACTTCGACAAGACTGAATGATTTTGTCACTCCATGTAAACTGAGTGCATGATATATTAATTTATGCGTATGGTTATATAATATTTAGTACCTTATAACACAGAAGAGATTGATGTTTGCATTGTATGTGGAAAAATCTATGAAAACAGCCCTGGTTCCATGGTCCAGCCACAGGTTATCTTTGAGTTCTGCCAGAATAGTAGCACTTTCATTTTTGGTCAAGGCAAGGTCCTGATAGTACCCTGCTCCACTGTATGTGGCCAGCAAACCCCAGTAACTTGACCCTTGCAACTCATTTTCTGTGTGGTATGTCCAGCTGCCGGAAAATAAAATCACAGAAATGAAATATGGCTTAAACAGTAGCTGTCTAATGTAAAACCAGAGCAGCATCTTATAATACAGTCAAGTGCAGTCAAAATTACTTAACAACTACTAGACAACTAATAAGTTAGTTTTATATGTTGTTGGCTTGTAAACAATGTAAAAATAGCTTACTGTTTATTTCAGAATGATTGCGATCACCATTAAGCATACAAGTACAGTCAAGTCATAGTAAACAGGGACAGTATATGGCTTCACTTACGCTGTTCCGTTGACCAGTCCAAACGCACTTGACTCTTCTTTCTGTGCATTGTACACATCAAAGCAGTCTGCGATTTCAGTACTAAAGTCTGTGGGTACCTTGCACGAATTGTTTTTGACTTTTATCTGCCGCATACGAGGGACTCCCAGGAGCATGTTCTCGTAGTAAATGAAGGAGTGTAAGCCAGTGTCAAGAGGCTGGTCATTGTACCATGTGGTCCAGTAAAGGCCATCAATTAGTGGACCTTCAGTGTACTAAGGGCATTAAGACGAAAGAGGTTTTAATGAATTTGTTGTAATCTTTTAGAAAAGGTGTATAAGTAAACTTGATTCATTTAATCACAAATTGACCTATTAATGTTCATTTTTACTGGACTGTACATTAATGCATCTTATAATCCTATTTTTAAAAATTCTCAAATGTCCCTAATTTCATATATTGTTCTTTCAAATGTTATGCTTATAGACATGCTAGCCATAGTTTGAGAAACTTAGCATGGAGGAACTTGAGTGGCTTGCACAGAGCCCTGACCACAACCTAGCAGAACGCTTTGGCAGGGTTAGGGTTAGGGTTAGGGATCTTATGTGATCTTATATCATTAAAAGGAGCAGAACAGAACTCCACTTTATATAGTTACTGTAGGTTGTACATATTTTATAGCTGATATACAAATATTCATATTAAAGTTTTAGATTTCATTTGTTAATTGTACCTAAATTGTACCTAAAACTGCTACTAGTACTTACTATCTAATATCTAAAGCTAGATAGATTAATAAATTAGATCTAATAATAATAATAATAATAATAATAATAATAATAATAATAATAATAATAATAATAATAATGTTGTTCTTGGTGGTAGTGTTGAAAGAAGAAAAACAGGAAGAAAAAGAAGAGGGGGAAGTACACAACGGGATAATGAAAAACCACTCACTGTCCAAAAATCTTCCATGCCGCCAATGGACTCAAATGAATTCACAAACAAATCATTCATGACTTTAGTGTAGTAATAGGTGGTTGAGCTGGTCATGCCATAGGTCACTGAAAGGCAACATGGTTATTAATACTCAGTTTCACTGCAAGTCTGTATTAGTCACTCTAAAGATCTATCACAGCTGGGTGTTTTAATCAACAGTCATCCTTCGCAATGGCATCATCCTAAAAACTAAAAGACATCAGTTATGGGAGGGTGAATTGTTTAAAGAACAAAGACCCAGTAGGATGCAAATAGCTGACTTAAACAAAGGACATCTACCTATACAAAGACTAAATGGCTTGGTATCGGCTCTTATCAGGAGAACACAGCAGAGCCCTGCGTGTATTCTTTTCAGTATTAATGTTTCCTCTAGACAATGGTCTGTGCAAACCAGACGCTTTGACTGACGTTTTATAATGGGTACTTACGCTGAGGCTGATCAGCAGTGATAATAGCACAAAGTAGTAGAACAACAAGGGCATAGTACAAACATTGGTCACTAGACAGGATGATAATTCCAATGACGTTCTTGAATGATTTCCCATTCAATTTATTTTCCTTAATACATAAAGAGCCCCTATTCATAAGACAGACATGGCACATCACTGTGCAAATTCGTCATGCACAAGTCATAGCAATCCCATTACAACTGCTGAAACAAGCAATAGCTGAGGTATGCCTAAATATACTGAAATGTTGTACACGTCTATGTATTTACAAGTATAGCGCACCCATTTTTGCTAAAACATATATAAGGTAACTGCTGTGGAAAATATTCAAAGTCTTCGTACTTACATAAGCATATGTCCACTAAGAAAAGAATGTAGACAAATAACTCTCTGAGAGTTGTTTTGAGAAAGAGCTCTTGGTTTGTTGCTGTGTCCTCTGTCAGTGTTGTTCCCCACAGTCCTATCAAATAAGAATTAGTTTCTTCTTGCAACAACAACAACAAAAAAATGCATGCTCATTTGTAATCAAACTTATTGTCTCCCACAGTGCAACACAAAACACAAATTAATAACTGCACACTATTTCAACACTATTATATTAGTCATCTCTAATATTGAAAATGGTTATACTTTATAGGTAGATTGCTTTTAGAGAGACAGTTTATTAGATCCGATATACAAAACAGAATAGATAACAGGTTTCAAAGCACATTTACCTTTAATTCCTCGTAGGAAAGCAGAGCAGCATCCAGATTTCTTCTTCTCCGGCTGTTGATTCAGGACCATAGCCTCGGTCTGGTAGGGATCAGGTGCACCAAAATGGGGTGAAATGTTGGGGTAAACAGTGCTGATGGAGTGGTTTGCTAATGGAGGGGTGCCACAGTATGCCTGGTTGACCCACCCTCTTTTCCCTACACTCTCCATTTCACACTCTATCTGACTGCTCAGGTGGCTCGCTGCCCTAACGTTTCTGTGCTGCATGCTGGTTACTTGTAAGTCAGTGCTTTTAATACCTATAAGAAGCGATCTGTTGGTTGGAAATAGGTACCACCTGTTTTTATACCTTCTCCCTGGACCACCGTCAGAGAAGATGTGATTGGGTTTTGAAAGGAGGAGGCTGGACTTTATTGTTCTTCTAAACAAAAAGGGTCCATTGATGAAATTGAGACACCAGGGGTGGTTTTTTTTTTTTTTTTTTTTTTTTTCATAACATGACATAAAATAAGACAAAACATTGTAATATCTTGCTGTAAAAGTGTGGAGCAAAAGTGAAAATGTTGAAGGCTCTCGATGCCAAGACAACCGATATCACATCAAATACATTATTCGTATGTAGAAATAGTATATGTGCATCTAGCTGATTATAATTATCTACCCCAGCAATCCTTTATTTCTATAAAATAAGTGAAGGGTGTAGTGTATGAACAAATGTTTACAAACAACATATTTTGTATGACAAACACTTTTGTACATATGGAACACATGAAACACAATAGCACAGCTGAAGTCCTGTTAATCATAAAATTAATATATGTTATTTTATGTAGGAACCACAGTGGCAGCTATAAATAATCATTATGGCCATAACACAAGTGGTATTATGGTTGTTAAAATACACTGATTAAAAGTGGCATATTCGCTTTTTGTTCATTTGTCTGTGCGTCTTGACCTGAGACCAAGCTGCTCAAGCATCATTGTTGTAAACAGACATATTACACACAGTCACTGAACAAAAAAGAGCTTAATTTTCTTCCTCCATTCAAGAGAGCTTGTAAGGTCTGGCGTATCAGTGGTTGTGCCCCATTTTAGTTTCATTCATTTAATTCACTTAAATTGTTTAAATCAACAAACACCCGTGTCAACCATTAAATTATCTTAAATTATCAAACCACCCTTAATTCACAGTTTTCAAGAAAGACATATTGTAAAGATGTAAATTGTGACATAGTGTAAAGATATTCAGAGATCCAAATCTAGTAAGGTATGATGACTCTTAGAATGGCATCAGATATCTGTTCACCCGCTGCAGATGGCTCCCTTTTACGTTAGCATTAAATTCCACCTGTATCACATACAGGACCAGTTCTTTATATCAACTCCTTTCCTCATTGTAGAGCAATGCAGAAGACATGAAAACCAAAGTTTTATATTTTAGATTCTTCAAAGTAGCCGCCATCATTTACTTTTTGCTCACTATTGATGGGAACTCCTTCAAGACTGTTGGAAATCATTCAAGGTGACAGGGCCATGAAGCTGATTAAGAGAATACCAAGAGTGCAAAGCTGTCATTGAAGCAAAACATTGAAACATTTTGCTTGGTTCACACTGTTTAGCTTAGTATATAATTCATTTTAAGGCTTTCAGTATTGTTCTGCAAAATAGTTTTAACATTTTAAATAAAGGGGAAAGAAAAAGAAAGAAAAACCCTTGAATGAATAGTTGTGTCCAGTCTTTTGACTGCGCATTTGGTAAATTTCAATTATACTTATCCTTATTGTCATAATAACAAAACATGAACAGCTTCTAAGGCTTTTGTTAGTCTGGGATTCATAGGGTTTGATAAGATTTTAAACAAGTTCACACTCTTGATGTCCTCACCAGCCTAGCCTAACTTATCTTGGCGCATAAAATAAAACGATTATTTGTCCTGGTCTTGTTCTCGGCCCAGGTGAACATAAAATCTTTCATTAATTTTGATATCTTGTATGGTATATGATCACTACTGAGTGGACTATTGTGCACAAAGATGAGTTAATGATCAGGACCTTTTGATGTGACGTCACATGTGCTATAAACATGATTTATGCTTTCTGTGAAGTAATAACAGAGACTTGTTTACTTGGATCCCCCTTATCTAATGACACACAAGGGTCTGGTGAAATAGCCAAGCGTTTATCTGGGCAGTAAGCACACCAAACAGTGTGCTGACAAACAGTCCTGCTCTTAGATTTAGTGCAGTAAATCTGGAACTTAAAAAAAAAACTTAAACGAATTTAAACTTAAATTTAAATATTATATGAAACAGAACACAATACGTGTGACATAAATATGACAATCAATCAAATTGCTCTTTAATTCAAGGCATGTCAATTGAATTCAAGGAATAACCATAAATCTTGTCATTAGTTGTCATGAACAATTTATTGTGTGCTGATCCAGGTCTAGAACATAAGAAACTGAACTTATCAAGTTTTTTTTTTTCTTATTCACTAGACATTATACATGGTATACAATGAAAGTTGCTACTGATAAAGTACACACAAAACCGCCAGCAAATCACATTTAACAGTAAATTGCAAAACAAGAAAAAATGTAAGCATATATTTACAGACATTATTGTACACTAAGCTTTACCTAAGCTTCCACAAATTAATCAAATGATTTGATACAAAGCAATAGAATTTTTTTTTCCGGAGAACCAGTACTACTCCCTACATAATAAATTAATAACCATAATTAGGCATTTGTGTTGAAATTGCTTTCAGCAATACATGCTATATGGCTAAAATAATATCGACCTAAGCTAATCAGAGCTGATCAATAAAAATGTGGACTAGTACTTGAAAAATAATTGTAATACAAATGTATTTACTGTCCTGTATCCACAGAATAGGAGATGTATATTAACACTCCAGCTTGTCTCAGTCTAAGTTAGGACCTGGAAATTCTGATGCTGGGAGGAGAAGGAGGTGTACATGCACTCGTTTTCAGTGGATGAGCTATACCTCACAATGCAGGGGTAGCTCTCTGACTGCAGGCCTTCGCCTTCATACTGCAGGTCCAGCCATTGCCTGTGAGGTGCGCTGTTTCTACTGGAATCAGTCAGGATGCGGTTCAGGGCCATGATGTAGCTTAGAGCCATTTGCAAGGTCTCATACTTAGAAAGTTTCTTGTCCTGACCCCACTGAGGAACAACTTTGCGCAGCTGGTCAAAAGCTGTATTCAAGCCCTGCATCCTCTTCCTCTCTCGGGCGTTGGCTGCCACCCTCTTCCGTACCACACTCTGAAACTTCTCCATGGCTCTGGGTTCACACTCAGAACCCAAATCCACACAGGCCGCTGTGCATGTCTTCATCATTTTTATTAGATGTCCAAATCGGATTATAATTCCCCAGTGATAAAGATAAACAACTATTTTCTTAGAGATATTTTTAAAAAATCAGCTACAGGTTCTTGCTGTTCCCTTGTCTTGTTTTGTTACACAGGTCCAGAGGATTTGTGAGCACCAAACCCCACTCTATTTTTCCCTTAGGAGGAAAGATCCTTATATAGGACTAGAATATTGACAGGTGGCAGCAGGTGGAGCCCCATTCTATTGCCCCATCCAAACATTATTACTCCTCAAACCCCACATGCACACACACACACACACACACACACACACACACACACACACACACACACACACACACTAGACAACAGCACTCATGCACATACATACACCCCACCCTAACCCGACTCCATTCACTCAAACTTTAATGACATTCAAATTAACTTTGGCAGGCCTATCAGTGTTAAGCTTTTCCAACGCTGTGCATTAAAAATACAGAAAACTTACCATCTGGCCAGGACAGTGTAACTCACTAGGGGTCAATGAGTGAGAACTACTTAATTAAATGGACTTGATTCCTGAGCATCTGTAGCACATTATTTTTCTTTTCCTTCAAGAAACATGCATGATTGAATTATGGGAGCTCTTCTTAGTCCATGAACAAAAAAAGCAGGTCTACAGTCAGTCCATAATTGTGCCATTATTATAAAAATTAAGCATAATAATTATACTAACAAAAGCAAGAACTTCTAAATAATTAATATGATATTCAAATTCCTTAGATCTAAACACACCTCAATTGTTTTAATACGTCCCCATTATTTGTGCCATACAAATAACAAAAATTATACTTTATCACCATATTAAGTCTGCTAGTGCTGTTAACACTCAGCTTTTGCACTTAAATAAATTCTCCACTGAGATCAATGTGTTAAATTCACTGAGATCTCTGAGATCAATGTGTTTAATTTTTTAACAGTTTTCTTGCGTGACTATCTAAATGAAAAACTCTATGAGACATGTATTAATAATTGTGATAGACAGGAAGCTTTATAATATATAAATAATTGACATCCCAGAGGAATTGAGGCAGACAGAAGTGTTTGTTTCCTGTCTGTTTCCAATCTATTAATAGGGTATAAGGGACCACAATGTTTTGATTTGTGACAGGTTCATGAGTTTCCATCTGCGTTTTTTCAAACTTTTCTGATCTACACTGATCTCTGCTGCACAAACACTTCTTTTTCTTTTAAATTTTTTTTTGCCATTTTTTATATAACACATGTGGATTTCTGCAAGTAACCAAATTCAAAAGAAAATTTAAGTTTAATGTCTAGTTCATATTTGAAAGTTTTAATAGGATTGCTGATAAATCTTTGCAGACTTGTGACATATTTTCAAACAGCTTCAATATGGATTCGTAAATAGCAAAAGCTCCTTGCTGTTTTTCCTTTGTTGTGAATTAACCTAATTTCTTAAGGGAACAATAAAATTTTAAATAAGTATATTTCTTATTTTAGGTTAAAAAAAAAACTTCTTTTAAAAACGCATTTTAGTTCAGGAACATATTTTACAAAGGTATCGTAAAAAAAAAAAAAAAAAAATTACATGTAAATGGTGAACAAATTTTAGTAAAACTTACTTAAAATATCTTCATGATTATATAAAATATATATTACAGTCTAGGTTGACAGTCTAGGTGAGCTTTTGAATGTTTGTACGTGCTATTTATTTTTAGCATCCAATTGAACAATGTAATTTTTCATTGAGAGCTTGCAAGAATATTACTATATTTCATTTTGCAGAACACTGATTTGCCCCACATTTCTACATAATTCATGCCCCAGATAAGCCAGTGATGACAGATCAGGTCATATAAGCTATGCTGTCTGGTTACTTTGTACAAGTTAAGTAATTGTGCAGTTCAATTAGGCATGTAAACCTCATCTTCCAGTCTGACTCATTGATTGTAGATTAGCATGGATGGCCAGCTGCTACATGTCTTTTTTTTTTTTTTAAATGTCTGGGGTAGACATGATGAACAGACATTAAGCACAGGATCACCTTATCTAGATATACAGTAAAAAGCCATATGTCATATATAAGCATGAATAAGCCTGTGTGTTGGGTTTGCTCCTGAGCAATTTCATGGCATGTGTGCACAGATTAGTGAAATGGATAAGGATTTCATTTATTTTATAAAAATGAAAGTGAGATGGCCTGTTTATTGTGTAGAATGTTTGTCATTTAGCAAATCTTATTTTCACCTAAAGGAGTGACACACATCAATACGTTGTAAAGTATATATTAGCGTTACTTTCTACAGAATGCCCAATAGGATGACTATAAATGTAAAGACATCATTACAGTTTTAAAAAATTTTTTAGACAATGTAAATGTTTTTAAACAATTTCTACTCTGTGGTCATCTAAATAAGGAACTACTGTTTAAACACTGATTAGCAATTAATTCATAAGTGATAAACGCAACTAGGGAATAAGATAATAAAGTACTAAAATGGCTTAATTGGCTAAAATCCATATCAGTCATAGAGAGTTATGAAGCATTAAATGAAATCACTGCTCTCCATACATGACATATGGTGAGATGGTGCTGGTGGTTGTAATTAGGGCACACAAGGTGAATGCAATTTCATGCCTATCTGAACCTGTTTCCTTTGCCTATGGGAATAGTTTACTTAATTAGTTAAAAACCTGTGCTTTCCCATTTCAATGATAATCAATTATTTTTAGAAAGTTTAAAGCTGTCATACAATAAATATATTATTTAATATATTAAACATTTAATATATTCCCTATTTAGTTTATGGAATTTCAAAGTGAACACTATGACCTTCATACAACTTAAAGCTGAAATAATGCTGAAGATAAACATTGATACTTTGTACACAGATTGTACAAGTATCAAGTAGGAGTAACTATTACTACTACTACTACTACTACTACTACTAATAATAAGAATGATTGTGAGGATGATGTTGATGATGAAGATGATGATGATGATAATGAGGATGATGATGATGGCGATGATGATACCTAAAAATTCTCTTACAAGTAATAAAAAAAGAGCTTAAACTTTTTTTCTGTGTGTATGTGTGTATGTGCATGTGTACTGTATATTTACATTTATATATGAACCTTTTTTTTAATTTCTATGTATTATTTTTTTTTAGATGCATTGAGAAATCGCAAGTACTGGTTTTGCTGCATTTGGGAGCATTTACATTATTTATTAGGCACTTTCAATATTTAGTAAAGGAATAATTACTAAATAAAAGCAGAGAGAGATAATGGTACAACATGCAGAAGACATACAATTGTTTCATGTACAAAAAAAGATGAGATACACAAGTTGGGAACCTGTTGCATTTGGTAGTCCCAGTGCTGTGATAAGGTGCTGTTGTCAAAAACCTTAGTGGAACTTAATCTGGTATAGGGGAAGGCATGTAAGCCTTTTATTTATTTATTTATTTATTTTTATTGTTTTTAATGTTTCCAACAAATTTTGTAATTAATATCTGGAGCCAGAAGAGAAGCATGGATGTGCAGATCACATCTGGAAATGTTATGCAAATCATATTAATCAAGTGGCTGCTGAGTGCAAATAGGAATACTTATTGTTATTCCAAATTGTGGTTCATATTACCTACTGGACATCAAAGTTGATTACTATAAGCTAAATACAAAATATTTGAATGATAATGTTTACATTGTACAATAGATAGATCATGCTGTTATAGGATGCTGTTCAGGGCTGTAACAACACTATATATTGGGCCACATACTATAACATGGCTCCATCATTGCTTATTTTGCTGTACCAACAACCTCATCATTACATACAGTAAGTAACATATTAGCACAAGATCTTTTGACTATTAAAATTCTTACCTTCGGTTGTTAGTGATCAGTGACATCAATCCCTCCCACTTTGTCTATTTTTTAGTATTTACATTTGTATTTACATTAAGTAAGTTATATAACTCCATCCATCCATCTAGGAACCTCTGTAGTCCAACTAGGGACTGTAGAGGTCAATCGTGACCATTGTATTTATTCCCATCTTGTATGACCATGGAAAAACCTCTGGTCAACATCACTTATTATATAACTAGAAATATAAAATAAGTATGTAGTACATTATTACAGTTTGTCATGGCAAAGCAGGGGGATGGCAAAATGTGCAGCTTTAGCATAGAGAAAAACAGTATATTGTGGCGTGGGCGGGGTGGCGGCTGACGATCATCATGCCTTGCTGGGGTTCTCTATGTGTCCACCATGGTAGAGAAGTGTGTTTAGGTTGATGGCTTCGGTCAGATTTGTGTGTGTTTTCTTGTGTGAGTGCGTGCTTGTGCTGTGTTCAATAAACTACTCCCCAGCCATTTGCATTGGGGAGCAAGTAAGCTCACTCGTCCTCCAAGATCCCTGCTAGCGTCGAAAAATGCTACATTGGTGTCAGAAGTGGGATGGAGAGTCTCGAGTTGGCGCGAACGGCGGAGGACCTGTGGAGGATCCAGGAGGGCCGCCGAGTTGCAGTACAACTCCGGAAGAAGGAGCATCTTCCGGATGGAACCAGCGCCAGCAAGGCGGCACGACGCAAGCGGAGCGGCGAGATGAGGATTCCGGCACTGGATCTCGGGGCGGAGCCCAACGGTGACGCTGCGTAAGCGCCGGAGCAAGCTACAGCTCCTTGCCGGCGATGTGCGCTGCAGCTGCGCCTTCCCTCCCAGCCGTCAAACTAGCTCCGGTGTTTGGCCGACTGGTAGCAGGCCGAGCAGGGATGCTGCACGCTGACGCTGTGTCCCGACGACCGTGCAGCAGAGTGCGTCGTCGGTGCCGCCGGCGAGTTGAGCGCGTGAGCGGTCGCGACGTAGACTGATCCCCGAGACCACCGACCAAGAACATCCCCGTCGCGCAGTCCTCTGGACCTCAGGTGTGGGTGTGTTCCCGGCGTTCACAGCGCCGACCGCCTTCACGCCTCCAAGACTGGGAGTCATGGTGACCGGGGACGGTCACAGCTCGGGTGGGGGCAGTGTGGCGTGGGCGTGGCGGCGGCTGACGACCATCATGCCTTGCGGGGGTTCTCTATGTGTAGAGAAGTGTGTTTAGGTTGATGGCTTTGACCAGGTTTGTGTATGTTTTCCTGCGTGAGTGCGTGCTTGACCTGTATGTGTGAGTGCTTGTGCTGTGTTCAATAAACTACTCCCCAGCCATTTGCACTGGGGAGCAAGTAAGCTCACTCGTCCTCCAAGATCCCTGCTAGCGTCGAAAAACGCTACAATATGCAATTTAAAAATATTGGGAACTTAACTAAGAACATTCATGGTGTGTTAAATACACTACTAAAATTTTTACATGGCAGAGTTGAAGTTGAATGTGCATTGTTGTTATAAAATATTTTATACCACCTAGAGCAGACCCGGGCATTTTAAGGCCCGAACTCTGACTGGCCCGCGAAAGGTTGCTTGGAATTAAGAAAATAAAACCTTACTTTCAAAATTTTGCATAATGCACTAAAACAGCAGTGCTTTTACTTTGAACCCTGTTTACAGTGTGCGTGCGTCGTTTATGTTCAGGTACTCTGAAACAAGTCCGAGTGCTTGTGATTTGCAACAAGTCATTGTAATGGTAACCCTTCAAAATGTTTGCACATGCCAAAAAAAATAGGTGGACGTTCAAGGCCGTGGTTTCAAGAAAATATAAACTACTAAAGTCGGGGGTAAACCCGTGTGTTTAGTTTGTGGTGAGCAGGTCGCCGTGTTTAAAGCGTACAAGCGTGAGTCGGCATTACGAGACGAAGCATGCGAAAAAATACAGACATTTGACTGAGGCTGAAAGAGCGCGGATATCTGAAGATTTGCTAGCGAAGCTAGGAAAATAACAAGGCTATTTTACTAAACTACACGCAGCCAGAGATGCAGCAACCAAGACCAGCTTTGTGATATCCCACAAAATCGCTAAAAACTGTAAGCCATTTTCGGAGGGGGAGTT
>JAQQZT010000039.1:13625840-13641271 GCA_030068275.1 Clarias platycephalus | reverse complement strand
GGGAATCGAGCCTAGCCGGGAATCGAACCCGGACCCTGGAGGTGCAAGGCGACAGTGCTAACCACTACACCACCGTGACCGTAGGTCAAATTCTACAAATCCTTAGAACTTTGCTGCAGAGATAAACTCCACTCTTCAACAAGCTACCTGGCCAAAAAAAAAAAAAACTTTTCAGAAGGTTAAATTATTGGCCTGCAACAAGCAAGGAAAACATTGAAATTGATTTAGAAACTGCCCATGCATTATTAATACCTGAAAGGATAGTGCTGTACCTTGTTAAAAAAATGTGGTTAAAAAAAATTGAAAGAGGTTTCAGTTTCCTAGTGAGCATAAAGATTGGACTTCATAGCAATGGAAAAAGGTCATGTGTTCTGATGAGTCCAGATTTATTCCAGAGCGATGGGTGCATTAGGGTGAAATGGAAGCACGTGAATTGATGTGGCCCTCATGCACACTGCCCACTGTACAAGTCTCTGAAGGCAGTGTTATGATCTGGGTTGGCTTTCGTTGGTCAGGTTTAGGCAATAAAATGAAGTCAGTTTCTTGAATTTACTGAATAACCAGGTTATCACATCTATGGATTTTTTCTTCCTTGATGGCATGGCCATACTTTAGGTCTCAAAGTTTGAAAGAATGGTTTTGGAAGCATGAGGAATCATTTTTACACATATATTGGCCACAGCATTGTGTGCTGTAATTCAAGTTAAACTATTTTCTCCAGGCAGTGTACTCAATCGGTTGGTGTTATATGATTGTAATGGAGAGCACATTAGACCAAAATAATCCATGAGTGTTCAGTTGGGTTGAGATCTGGTAGCTGTGATGGCCATAGCATGTAAATAAATTTAATATTTTTCAAATAATTCAGTGAGCCCTCATGTCTTATGGAAAGGTGCAGTGTCATCCGGCAAGATCACTGCCATCAAGATAGAAGTATTCATAGTAGGATTCAGATGATTATTCAGAATAATCTTCCCTCAAAGAGGACATGTGGACAAAAATCATGCCAGCAAAATGGCTTCCACAGATTCATCACCCAAGTGCATTTCATTAAAAAAAAATTGGAATCTAAAAAATTGTCTGAGGAATGATATTTTGTATGTAACCTTTCTGGGATCTCAGTTTTGCTATTACCAATGTTATTTTGAATGGTGCCAGCTATCTAGCCCTGAATAGATGATTGTTATTTCCACCAGTCGGTTATTATGTGGATATAAAAGAGAATAGTGTGTCTGCTTTTTCATGGTACATATTAACTGTGTTTGTCCTCAGTGCACAATGTTGCACAATGCTCCACACACAGAATGACCCTGTCAGCTACTCTGCTCATTGTGACACTTTATTATAGAAGCCTATTATTAATTCTGAAATAAAAGATATCAATGTTTTGTCAAGAAGACCATTTTAAGGGAGTCTTACAGAGACCTTGCTGAAAATAAGCAGTGTTCCCTGCCCTGTTGATAACAGTCACAAGTTTCAACTGTTAAAACAAACTGCTAAAATTGCTGTTTAAAATAATTAGATTTATTGTAGGAATTGGTTGAATTTGGTCATTATAAAGGTTTTTGTTGCATTTGTAATTCAACCTTATATATGAGACCTAATTCAGCTTTAATTAATAAATAATTAAAGTCAGAATATACATGACATCACTATACTTCAAACAGAGTTGCAATGTGTCTTATTTATATTTTTATTAAGAAATTCACTCAATTATCAAGAAATCCACTTTAGCAAATAATTAATAAACACTGGTTCTAATGCATCATTGAAATTTTACACTTAATCAAAAGTCCTGTTCGCCCAAACCTGGTCCTGAATCTGGAGTGCTGGGACTGTCACACTGACAGATAAAAAAAAAAAAAAGAATAAAATAAAATAATATGGTTATTCATATTCAGTAGACTTTTTTGATCCACTCTTTCACAAACACATTTTGGCAAGATAAAAATGCTATAAGTGAACGTGTTAATGTATGGATGTGTGGCGACCTATCCAGGGTGTATTAGCACCTCACAGCTAGTGTTCCCAGGATGGACTCTGGATCCATCATGACCCTGAAGATGAATGAATGAATAAATGACCATGACCAGTGACAAAGACCATCTCCTCATGGGTCTGTGTTTGGATACTACAATGCTTCTGATTAGAAATTTGTTCATACAAAGATTTGTCTGTGGTAATATAGTGTTCTCTGCCCCTGGCAGTGCTATGAATATATGTACATTGTGCCATGTCTTCTCAAACCATCCATGTACTGTTCAACTTATTAAATTAAATCTCTTCACTCATTCATAAGACACTAGGTCCATTAAGCCGAGCTACATGTTTTCAGACTTTGTGATGACTTTTTTTTTTTTTTTTTTTTAAGTGGTAGAAAGGAAGTCAGCTGACTGGGATACATCACATCATGTGACACTTAATTTTTTTAAGCCATCATTCTCAGTTGAAGTCTTTGAAGTTCCACATGAAGAGAGACTCAGATATCTTTCTATTCCTGACACCAGGCCTCTTCTGTCACACCTGCAGGGGGTTCTGTATGCCCTCAGCCCCCTGCGGAGGGTCAGGATGAAGCCTGCAGATGGGTTTATTACACATGGGGCAGACACTTCGTATTTCCAGCCACTTTACCAAACACCTTTAGAGGAGAGGAGAAAGAGAGAGAGAGAGAGAGGTTATATTTCCGCCTGTTTGTAATGTAATCATCAGAATGCAAGGTTACTCTATGTCATGGCACAAACAGCAGATCTGATGTTTACAGCAATCTTCCTCATTTTAATTTACTGTGTAATGATATTCAAGTTCTGTTTTCTTAGCTGTTTTGAATTTCAGGCCCTAGTTTTTATAGCATTCCACAGAATTATAATGAGTCAGTTGCATCACAGGCCTTGCATCTGACATATTCTCGTAAGTTAATAGCAACCGTTTAAATATAATGACAGTATTTTTACCTCTGTGGCTTCATCTATCAGTGTCTTGTAACTAAGTGACAGCTAAACCTATAGTTAAATGTACTGAATTTGATATGTGAGATATGTGAATGGGCTTGTGTGTTGCAGCAGTATGGGACATTATCTTACTTCTTGTGGAAAGCATGTGAGCAGGGACAAACACCGAGTTCCTCCCTGCTTCTGAATTCCTCCAGACAAACAGCACAGGTCTGCTGCAGGGTGAAACACGCAGAGAGAGAGAGAGAGAGAGACTTTTGTTGCAAACTGCCAGAAGCTTGAATATTTATTTAAAAACCATTAACTTGCTTCATCTTAGTTTTGCATAATTGCAAAGCTTGGGTGTGGTTTCTGTCTCATCATACATCAATATTGTCTTTATTAGGATTTTGTTATTGTTGTTCTTGTTTACTTACACCAATAAGGCTTAGCTTCTCTGATCCCTTTAAAACAACCTATGAACAGAGGAGAAGGATATTAGCCTTAAAACAATTTACGGAAAAAAATATGAAAATATACCTTATACTATAACTACTGTATACTAGAAGTAAACTGTACCTCATTGTACCCAAACTGTTCCCGTGTGACCTGTCGTCTCAGGCTGTGAATAAGTGCAGTTTGTTTTTACATTGCATGACACATATGACTTGTTATTTAACTTCATTTTTACACTTAAGTAATATGTAAATCAAGATATATATTCATCTATATTCAACTCTGTCACAAAACAATAAGGTCAAAGTGAAAATCTCAGTACTATAATGTGATTGACTAAATACTACAGGATTACCTGAACAGGTAACAACAGAAGATGAGGCTCAACATAAAGATGAAGAGGCCAATGCCAAGAATGATGATATAGACATTCAGGGTTAGGGGGTATGTGACATCTGTGGACATTTTGCCGTCTATAATATGTAGGCTTTGGTCACTCAAGCATCCTGCAAGGCCATAAACAAACATATTCACATTTCATTCAATTCAAAGCTAAGATTAGTGTTCATGGTAACTTACAGTATAAGCTGGTTTTTACTATAACCAATATTTGGGCTAATAACGAAGATGCATGATGTGTTTTTCTCTTAATTATGCCAAGGTTAATACTTGTTAATACTTGGTTAATACAGACTGCACTTGTGCTGATTCTGACTGGAGCTTTAAAGGCTTTTAGTTTAAATGAGCCTCATACTGTTTGCCAGTTTCACTGTGAGCATGAATGGCAAATTAGTATTTGTTACTCAACTGATAGGTATATGTGGATCATGTATTTGCCTTTACAAGCCCCTTGGCTGACCACATACAGCACAGAAGCTCTCATGTGTACAGTTCACTATGGCTCCAACATGCATATTGTATAAACTGAGGAGCAGCGTGTCCTTCTGTTTCTCAGATCACTGTAACACTGTAACTCCCAGATGGACTTCAGTGAGTTGCATGAACTTTTCACTGTAATACATACACTTACACTGAAAATAGAAGTGTCTCCCTAATGATTGGGGTTGAACATACATCACTCAAAAACAGCAGCTCTAATAAGTAAGCTTTTCCTTTCAGGCACTCTTTTTTTTCTGAGAGAATGTTTCACCCTACATACTTATTGCACACACTGTCATGTGGAGAACCGTCTATTCCACGGGTTCTCAAATAATTTTTAACTGGGACCCCTTTACTCAATAATATTTGGATTAAGCATTGAGTTCTTAGAGGTTTCATTCCTTAACCATTTGTCTAATGATCTATACTGATTGTCTAATGATTTCTACTTCCCAATAAAATATGTAATACAAGATTACATATAATAATACAATATTACATACATATACTACTGTAGATCACTGTGCAATACTTGCCAGTGGTCTTGAGTCATATTTTGTTGGTACTTATTGTTTTAGGAACTTTTTTTTTTTTTGAGATTATTATTATTATTATTTATTGCCTTTATTACCTTTCCTCAGATAACAACTGTGAGCACCTGTAACCGAGCATAAGCAATTTCCCTCTGGGATTAATAAAGTTCTTTGAATCTTGAATCTATAGGCTACATAATGCTCAGACTGCAGATTGCATGCAATGAAAAGAGGTATACTGTATATACTATATTATATTTTATTTTAATATTGTTGTTTTATATTTCCTCTTTCTCCAATGTGTTTTTTAGTTTGTGTTAATGGAGCAAGTCAGATTCCTTGTAAATGAAATCTTACTTAGTCAATTAAATTCTTTCTAATTCTGATTTTCAGCCAGTTGAAATCATAGCTGTTTGCTCATTTTATGAATAAACCTTATTAGATAGTTTGATAAAATGAGACGTGATTCTGTGCTATAATAAATAGTGACTGCACCATGTTGAATATCAAGGCAAAACTCAAATGTGAAACTTATCAGATTTTATTTATTTATAGTGGGCTGTTTGTACACTCTCAGTGTACAGAGCCAAGGGGATATCCCATTATGAATGTAGCTTGCATTCAGCTACACATAACTTGTGTGATGCATGTAGACACTGGGCAAAATCAGATGAATAATACTGTAACCTAGAGGTTTTAATAGAATTAAAATACTCTAACCACAAAATTTGTATCATAAAAAAGAAAGCTGTGCATGCTGTATTATGTTTTTATTAATGTAAAATATATATGTAAAAATAGCACAAAAGAAATCAACTTGTGCTTTCTTTTTTTTTTTTTGTTGCAAAATTCCTACTATGAATATAGTGATAGACAACCTTAGCCCTGGCCATCTCTCAGGCCCTCTGAATGTGGGAGTGACAAAGACAGAACAGAAATCCTCCACTGTTGGACGACATAAAGGATTCTCACATAAGGAAATCCCTTCAGTCCTACTTGACTCCTACTATACAAATATACAGTATGTGTTATAAACTGTTTCACAATAACTACTGAATAAACTAACAGACAAAGCAGAGACATTACCTTTGTTCCCAAAATAATTAACATTACAGATGCTACATATCCTATTGTATGGTCATAGAGAGTGCATGGTGTATGTTACAGTCAAATTTCTTTCAACACTTTCTCACTTATTGACCTCTAAACACGATATAGTCTCTCTAGGTAGTTACACTGGAGCACATTTGACTGTAACAGCAATATCATGAGATAAACTCTCCAAGCAAATTGTTCATCATTTTTAAAAATCACATACAAAGAGAATCACAAATCATCTGTTTGAACACCTCCACTTTTGACAGTAAAAAAGCATAATAATAATAATAATAATAATAATAATAATGTTGGCAAAAGAGCACCTCACTTATGTTACAGCCACAGATTATAGACTTCTAAGTATGGATATCTTGAGTCAAAGCTCTAAGGGAAAATGTAGCTGGCAGGAGACAAATAGAAAGACTGAGAGAAAGTTGGGGCAGTTGGCAGAGCTTGAGTAATCCTGGGCAATTGTGCATACACAAAAGCAAATAAAAGTGCTTTGCAGACACAGCCCTCCCTCTTCCATGAAGCCACCATCTGCTCTGCTTAATGGGGTAAGGGGGAGCAAAGCACATAGGGCACTTTCGATGCATGCTGTGCACGTTAGGGATTCACCAACCTGGGCAGGAATCACCATTTGGGAAACAATGGTGGCTGACATCAGAGGTCATGGGCTGCCAAACAGCATACATTAATTTGATACAAAAACCCAGAATGACACAGAGACAATAAGTCTTTCTGCAGTCTGTGCACAAGTCCAGGCCATATAAGAAATGTCTTTCACTTCTAATTGTATAAGAGGGTGTTAGCAAATCATTAATAGCAAGCACATGGCAGCCAATGCTGTTAATTTCGTGTTTTTCTTAGCGGCTAGCAGAATACATAAAGACACAGCAATTGTAGTGTTATATGAGGGGGTTGCAATGATTCATACTTACTGTTATACCACTGAAGTAGGTTCATAAACAAAAGGCCAGGTTGTTCCAGTCGATCCAGCTAATCAATAATGGTTTCCAGAAAGACAGTGTTGGAATATGCCAGCAAGTTATTTATCCCCTTATAAAAACAGATCTGTAAAATCTGAACTCTGGCTTTGCAAAACTCCCACGACAAAGCTCACGAAATCCTCACTGTCTCTGGTTAACATATGAGCACCCACCACATTCCCTTGCCCATTTGCATGGAGGCAGAATGAACATGTTTTCTTGGTTGAAGTCAAGTCACAAACTTTTCCAGTCGAAAATTGGCACTGAGATTAAAATGTTCACTTCTTTTCCAGGAAAAAAACATTCAGCATTGTTCTTAATGCATGGCATGGTTGTGACTTCCTTTTTTCTCCAGTGTCATGTTTCAAAAGCAAACTTCAGGTTTGGGTACATCAAGCCGTTCCTTTTTAGCTTGATGTTTAAGTCAGATTAGACTGTAGTGTGAGCTGAGTTGTTTATCACTGGCATTTTATAATTCTCGTCATTACATTACATATACAATAACACCAAGTGCTCTGTCTACTTCTGGGTGAGCTCATATACAAGGCAGAAACTTATGGCTCTACTTACAGTAGCTTTGTCTACCTGTCAAAAGATTTGTGTTGCCTTCGCCTGGTTTTCTTGTCCTTTTTTGCATGGACAGTCTTCCTGTCCTGATCACAAAGAAGCAGACGTAGCCAGTCCAATTTCCTGCTTGAATTTTACCTTCTTCAAAAGCTCAGAGTGGGTTTGTGCTGGTGATGGCTTGCTCCCCTCTTCACCATCTGTCTCGTTCTCTCCCCTTCACAAGCTTGCAAACGAAAAGGAACAGCAAAGATGACAGTTTAGAGAAAAAGGGGTCCACACTTTATTTGTGTGTGCGCTCAGGTCCAGTGTTTTCCTGATCTCCTCCAGCTCTGGGTGCTCATAATGGTGTCGAGCACTTCTTGCTTGCTCAGTTTGTAAACAGATCTCTGCTCATGTGATTCGCTGTCTGCATCATAGCTCTCCTTTCACCCACCCCCTCCTTTCTCTGTGTCGCACACTTTCTTTCTCTCTCTCTGTCTGACTCATTCGCTCTCAGCCTCTTGCCCTCTGCAGCTGCAGGCTATTAAGAGGTGACAGCAGCCAGGCGTCTACATTCTGCAAGGTTGTGAGAGGAATAGGAGTCATTTAGCTCCTCGGGTGACCCACACAGAAAAATAAACAGAGCTTGGACACACTGTGAAGGCAGCAGAAAAAAATGAGGGTGTGGAAAGAAAGAGTGGAATAATAGAATGGTGCTGTGTGAATAGAAATATTGTCCTTCACTATGGTATTCAATGTTAATCACAGTAGTGCCATCAGCCATGACTGTAATGACTAGAGCATGAACTTTTCACATTCTAATTTTAAAAAGAAAACAGCTTTAATATTCCTTCTGTGATCAGTAATGTGTGACAATAAAATAAACAATAAGTCACTTAATCAACCAATTAATGAATTTAAAATGCTCAATATAATTAATATCAGGATTTTAAAAAGCAAGATTTATAGGACATTTAAATATATTTCAGTATTTCAATATATTTGCACTTTGTTTCCAAGAATGCTTGAAAAGTAACTTCTGAAGTCTAAGGTGAGGCTGCTATTTTTAGGGAAAGCCAAATGTTTTTTGTCTGTCACAGTTTTACTCCTGCAAGTGTTAACAGAGGAAATATAAGGACCATCTGGAGCTGCTATTAGCTTGAATGTGAATGGAAACCTAATTGAACATAATTTTATACTATACATTGAAGAGTAAATCACAAATTATAGTAAAATATATTTTAATATATTGTACAATATTTAACAAATAGTTGTCTGTATCGCACAACATGTCTAAGCATAGGGGCTACCTGAGATAACATTGATTTATTTATCTACAGTAAACGCTTTATCATGGTTAGGCTTGTGGTGAATCTGGACCTGATTCTGGCAACACTGGGTCCATGGCAGGACAATTCACTGCATCTGAGAACTGAATCCATGGCAGAGAGCACACACATGTGCACACACACACACCCAGACACATTCAACATAGGCTTTCCATGTCTTGGCGGCATGGTAGCTTAGTGGTCGCCTTGCACCTCCAGGGTCTGGGATTGATTCCCAGCCAGGTTTGATCGGGTACTCCGGTTTCCTCCCACAGTCCAAAGACATGCAGATAAGGGTAACTGGCGTTCCCCAAATTGCCCATAGCATGTAAATGAGTGTTTATGTGTGTCCCCTGCGATGCCTCCTGGGATAGGCTCCAGTCCCCTGTGACCCTATATACAGAATAAAATGGTATAGACAATGAGCGAGTGCGTTTTCATGTCTTTGGATATGGAGAAAATCTGCTTCAGTATGCAATATGTATTAACATATTTATGTATTAACATTTTTCATGAATTAACTGTATCACACAATTCATACCAACATTAAGCTAAAAAATATTTGGACAAGGTAATGTCCAAAAAAAATGTCTCAGGTAATAAATTATCATACTGAAATATGTAAGTAAAATAAAGGAATAAAGCAAACACTATTCAGATTTGCAGGGGGGGGGACAAAAGAAATTACCATAATGTAGTTGATTACTATGAATGACCTTTCACTTCTTCACCAAACATGTCCATCTCAATGGCCTCAGTGTCCCCAATTGTGTAATGGGCCCATTTGTTGAGGCGACTGTACAGGGGAGTCCCTTCATTCTCTCTGTACAAGTAAACTCCTGTTATCTGGTTCCACTCCAGACTGGGAATTGCCTGTTTGGCCCCCTGACAGACTGAGAGTTGCACCTTTTCGTCCTCCTCCAGGTCTACAAACCCAAAGAAAGTCTTGATGCTCTCAGCAGCTCGGAGCCTGGCGTGAGTCTCAGCAGTGCGCTGGAAAAGTGTGCGCTCACTGGCCCGATAGGTGGACCAGTAGGCCTCCTGCTGGTAGCCCAAGGGAGAGCAGCAGCGCTTTCCACACATCGCCAGAAACACAGTGAAAGAGACGATAGCCACCATCATCCAGCCTAATAGCTTAAGAAACAACAACAAAATGCAAATACAGGTTATAAATACAACCAGTTACCAGTTGCAAAGCATCCAAAACATTGTTCTTTAAATAAACTCCTGAGGGGATTCCACTAATAATGCCAGTGATAAGATAAAGCTTTTTAATGTATCATTTCTTCTAACAACAATCTAATTCAAATAAACATACATAATACTGGTTATAGTAATGTAAAATTTATAAAATCTCTCATTCACACAGACAGTCAACATATATTTTGGTTGGAATGCCTGTAAATTCACCTATTCATTTAATCAAACAATTATTTGGCAGTGGCAAAATGAAAAATCATGCAGATATGAGACAATAGCTTCAAGTAGTGTTCACATCTAAAATCAGAATGGGAAAATAAAATAAGGCCTCTATGACATTAACTGTGGCATAATTGTTGGAGCCAGAAGGGCTGGTTTGGTTGTTTTAGAAACAACTGATCTCCTGGTAATTCTACATACCAGGAGAGTATAATGTTTACACAGAATATGTAGCTATATGTACAGATGCAATTGATACCTTTTTGATTAAAAAAGCTTAAAAAATGTAATTTAAAAATGTACAGCAGTTATGCCATACATTTTTTTATTCAAAAACTTTAGTAATCTTTAATAATCATAAGTTTATATATATATATAAAATTGTATTGCATTACTTAAGCAGTCTTTGTGTGTTCAATCTCTCTTTGAACTATTATGTTAAAGTAGAATCAACTTAATTGCATTGGCCATCTCCCTTTTTTAAATTCTCATTGGTTAACTCAGGCAAAACAAGTCTAGGCTTGTTTGATCTACAATACCAAAACAGCTGCACCTTTATCTCACGTAATAAGTGCAACTAAGTTTGTTGGTGAAAGCTAAAAACAACAGAACATGGGCAGCGCATTGGTTGCTCAGTGGATATGGCTCTGAGTTACTAATCAGGAGATCAGTGGTTTAAGCCTCAACGATGCAGAGCTGCGACGAAGTCTCTTAACCAAATATGCTCAGATGGATGCTGTATCATGTTTATCCCTGCTTCCTAACAAATTTAGATATGTATAAAATAATTTTAATATAGTGTAATAAGTTAGTTTTACAGTATAAGCTTAGTCCATATTACATAAATTAGTACATGTGTTCAACACAATATAAAATTATAATCAACTTAAAAAACTGAGTTAAAAACTGAAATTATTTGACTTTCTACTTGCTAGAGTCTACAGTCATAGCACACTTTTGTAGTAAAAATGGCTTTTAACAGAATGGCAATATCATCTGTGGCACCCTAAATGTTCTTACATCATGTAAAGTTGCATACTGCAATGGATGATATCCAAAAAGATAAATCATAGATGCTTGTTTTGCCTTGCGAGTTTCTTAATGTGAAGCAGTAGAAAAAAAATACTATTAGAGTTATTGCAGTTGGATTTGTTACCTGAGATTCATACTTGAGTCGACGTTCAATGATGTTCCAAAAGTGCAGCAGTTCCGCAGGCACATCCTTACAAGGAAACTGGGCCATAACAATGTGGCTTTGGGAAGTGGAAGGGAAGTTTTCTAAAGAGTTAGGGTTCACAAATTCACTCAGTGCACAAACATAGGCCTCTCCTCTGAGGAGTGAGATGACAGACCAGGTAACGGGAGCCACTACTGCACGGCCCACTATTGAACCCAGAAGAGCAAAAGCAGCAGCTGCAGAGAGCTTCCGGCATTTTCTGATGCGACATTCAGAAACCAGGTCCCAGGTGCTACGATTGAGCATCACTCCAATTAAAAAGAAAACTAGTGCAGGTACACCAATAGCAGCTATCCCATACAGATAATTCCTCTGTGCAGAGCATGGGCATTCAAAGGCAAACACATTGTATGCTGTTTGACTAGCGACTGTCCCCAGGGCGATCAGCCCATTGAAGAGCACTACATCTTTACTCTTAAAGAAAAGAGCAGCAAATTTAAAATTTTCAGAAATAAGTGCAGCCATGTAATCCTACTTCCTGTTAGCTCCTACCTCTTGATGGTTGTGTGGTGCTGCTGCAGATGGATTTCGAATTATTATTCCCTCGAAAATGATCTTTGGTTCGAAACCTGCAAGTTCCTGTAATTGGAGAAATACAGAGCAGGCATAACTTTGAATTTGAATTGGCTAGAAATACCAGGAAACCACTCTAAACAAGCTGTAACATGAAAACCCCGAGGCAAGACATGGAAGTCATAAAAACACAAGCAAAAGGCGGATAAATACTGATGTGGTCAGATGGAGCCTCTGAGAAAATAGATATATAATTTAAAAACTATTACTGAAAAAAAGAACACAGAGGTAGGAATATAAACGTTACATTTTTATTTGGATTACTTTGCTATGTTAAATTATTTATGTTAAAAATTATTTCACAATTTATTCGGTCAGAGCATTTGGACATGATAATCCATCTTAAATTACAATAAGATATATTCTTAAGAGTTATGAAATGCAACACACATATAAAGCCTAAAGTAAAAGTACTATAGATACAACAAGAGTTTGTACAGTCATGTGCAAAACAAACAAACAAAAATCTAATGAACAACACAAAGTAAAGATAATGGGCGGAAAAAGTCATGCAAACTTACACTCCACGACTGAGTTGCAACTTTCCCCGGATATCCAAGACGTGTTAAACAGAATAACAGGCTGAATTTTATTAAAAAATAAAATAAATAAAAATCACTCCTTTTGTATTTTTATCTCTACAAAACAGCGCCCAAACGAAAATGAAAGTTAAAAAAAAATATATTTATATGTCAGTCTTGAGCAGGGAGAGCCTGTGACTAGTGTCTGGTTTCTAACCGAGTGGAAAATACTGGGAGTATTCAAAACATGTGGTCAGGAAACTCACTGAGGCTGTGGGGCGAACCATTAAATCTGTGCTGAAAGGCGGGAATTCCTGCACAGGAGTCTGGGAAAACCTAGTCAGGGCAAGGACACAGACTCACACACATATGATTTAACCCAGACACAACGAGAAAGTCATTTTTAAATCCCCCTTTCCAGTCATATTTGAGTATGAATAATGATTTCGGTTTGTAAATATTGTACAACAGCACCCCCTGATGGTGAATAATTGTTTGACATTAACAGTCGACGCGATGAGAAGAGCTTCCTCAAGTTTCTTTCTCACTACCTTCAACCTCCTATGATTAATCGGCGTAATGTATTTTTGTGTCGTTGTTTTGCCAGAAATTCACGAAAGCACTGTGTTAACATCTTCCAAATTAGCAAACAAACTGCCCCAGACATTTTAACTATACTAAATTAAACACATCTCCTGTTATATTGAACTTCCAGCTTCCGAACATTCAGTATGACTGCTGATCAATTCCTGCTATCTGATATCACCTAAATGAGGATGGGTTCCCTGTTGAGTCTGGGAACAACTGATCATTTTGATTTATACATATCACACATTTCATATTCATTCCCTGATTTTCTTTTGATTCTGTAAAGCTGCTTTGCGACAATAAATATTGTTAAAACTGCCTTATTAATAAAATAAAATTTAATTAGATTTTAATGTTTTTTTTTTTTTACCTGAAACTTTTTTTTTTTTTTTTTTTTAAATAAAAGACAAATGGTTTACCTTTGCTATTGAGGTAAATGCTATGGTTTACTTTGTGTGCATAGTATTAATTAGCTGCATCAATTGTAATTATGTATAAATTTAGACCTTGGAATAATACGCTGCACGATCATTCATGGACTTTGGCCTGTGAAAACCATTAGTGTGTATGTCCTTAGTGTTTTCATCGTTTTCATATTTATGAATGCTAAGTGCAGGTTTACAGGTATGCCAGTTCCACAGAACTTTATTTATGTCCTCCTTTTCTCTGATGCCTAGGAGCTTCTCTTCTTCACTCACGGGCTTCTCTTCATCATTACCTTTCTCTTTTCCATCCTTTTCTTTCACTTGCAGTTTATGAAACACAATTTCACCACTGATGCTCTCAAAATATTGTTGAATGCAGACCTTGGCAAAACTTTTGGCATGCTCTTTGCACATATCATCAAAGAGCCTACGTTCCGTGTCGATGTAATGTGACCAGTATTTAGTTTTCAGGAAGATGGCTTGAGTGAAACAAGGTCTGATTGCTCTTATCAGAAAGGCCACAAAAGTGGTCAACATCAAAAATGCCCATCCACAGGCCTGTGGGGAAAAAAACAAAACAAAAACCATTTTAAATACTCAAGCTTAGGTATGTTTAATGTGGCATAATAAATACAGTATAAGTAAACAAATCTTACATAAAATGCTATGCAATGGTGCTCCATCCAATTTATGTTTATCTTCAGTTGCCAGAATACATAAGCTGCTATATCATCTTTGGTGACAAGCTTACTTATTAATGTATAAAGGTTCTTTCAGTGTTATGCACAATTGCTGATGATATTTAAAATTACCACCGAGTGGCAGCAAAGTCAAATGTTAAATTACAGTGCCTAAGTAAGGTCATGACGAATTTGTACTTTATATGTGTCTCTAACTATTTATAATTCTTCTACCCTCTTACAAAATGTTGCTGTCGTGTTCTTTAATTTCCACGATTAGTGAACCCTTGAATTGTTATGCGTACAACACCCTTTTTTTTTTTGGAAAGCTAATAACCCTTCATCATCAAATACATCAGCATGCAGCTGCCTTCTCTTTCAGACACCTCATGCAGCTGAGGTCTATGGTGTAAAACTTTGCTTCTGAGACAAAGAACACTACAAAAGGTTTGCTTTTACATATGTGAATTATTTATATTCATTCACATTCAGCATGGTCTACTGTTTACTTTTGTCAGTGCAATTCAGAATGTTCAACATCATCCTTTCATTGACGCAGTGGGTAGGACTGTCGCCTTGCTCCTCAGGTTCAGGAGTTTGCATGTTCTCCCCGTGCTTGGTGCATTTCCTCGGGCACTGGGGTTTCCTCCCACAGTCTAAATACATGCAGATTAGGCAACTGGAGTTTATAAATTGCCCTTAGTGAGTGTGTGTATGTGTGTGTGTCCTGCATGGATAAGGCAGTTGAGCTTTTCATTTGGAATTTATTTTTAATATTATTTAAAATGCACATGTTTAAAAAATACATTTTGGATGAATCTAGTTACAGTAGATCTGCGCATTTTACGTGTTTGGCCAAAAAAATAGTAGATCAAGCAAATCAATTAAACAAATCGATTAAAACAGTGTGTGCTTTACAAGAAACATGTGACGGGTCTAATTATATAGTATAATAACTATTATATAATACTTTATAATAAATGTTCCTGGATATTTGTTGTTGCTGAGAGAGAGAGAGAGAGAGAGAGAAACTTACTTGCGACATAACCCGAATATACCGGGTTGCTGCCTCCCTGTTGATGATATTATGTAAGTCATGTGAGATATTTTTGCAGGGAATTGTTGCTAGTATCCTCTCCAGATCTTTATCGGGCGTTAACACGTTGCTTCGATTAAAGAAGTGGCTCAGATCGACCTTGGTACTGTAGGCGCATAAAAAGCTTTTGCCGTCC
>JAQQZT010000039.1:13600174-13613979 GCA_030068275.1 Clarias platycephalus | reverse complement strand
ATTTCATACATTTACTTCACACATCAGAATAAAGTATTTGTCCAGTAGGGTCTTCCCAAGTAATACATTTAGTGGGCCTATATAACATCTTGGTCACATCCAGGTCAGGTTTGGACAGGAACCAGCTTTCAAGCAAGTGATCCACCTGATCCTTCCTGGTCACACCATGGAGACGTTCATCTTCTTCCTCAGTCTCATTGTGGCCTTTCTGAAATCTGAGGCTGGGGGAGAGTGGCATCCTAAGAATCACGTCGTCTTCAATACACTCAAAGAAATGCACTACACATTTTTTGGCAAACTCTCTGGCATGATGGACACAAGTCTCATCAAAAAGCTTTGCCTCAACGTCCAAGTAGTTGCTCCAATAGCGTGTCTGAAGAAAGGTGGCATGATCGAAGCATGGTTTAATAATTCGAGCCACTGCACCCATGAAAATGAGACAGAGAAGGATGGACCAACCTATTGCCTGAAGGAAAGCAGATGTAATGATAAGATAATGTAAATTCTATTTAATCAGATCATTACTTTTGATTCCAAATACTATTGGGAATAAATGCTTTGTAGTGCTTTGTGTAGTATTTGTATGGAGTGAAACTGAAGTCCACTTACCTGAGAGTAACAGCGCACATAGCGTGAGACAGCTTTCCTGAAAGTGCTGTCTTGGAAGATGATGTCTTCCTTGCAAGGCACCTTAGCCATGATCCTGATCACATCAAGGCCAGTGTTATTGGGGAACCCATTGAAGTGTTTAGGATCCACATTCATGCTGAAGGCACAAATTAAACACTTCCCATCCAATAAGGATACCAGGATCCAAACCATTGGAGCTAACATGGCCCGCTGCATCATCGCTGAAAACAAATACCTGTATAGGAGAGTTGCTTGTTTAAAAGCAAAACAGGTATAGGAGGTGGGCTAGTGGATTGAACCGTTAAAAAACAGGCTAGAATAATTGGATTACATGAATAACAACTTTAAACTCATCATGTTATTCAGATAATTAATTAACAATTAGAAGGCTTACTTCGTAACGGCCGGATTTTTGGTCCTCCTGCCTATGGGTCTGGCATATTCCTCCATCATCACTCCAGTATGCCGATTAACCAAAATTCCGAGGAAGAAGAGAATAACCGGTGGAACAAACATCACACCGAGTCCGTACATTCTATTGTACCGCGGTAGACATGGGCAGTTAAAATCAAAGCTCGTGTAAAGTTTAACGCTTACCAGAGACAGCACCACGCATATACCATTGGAAATGGACTCGGAATTCGACTGGAAGTATTGAAAAACTACCTTTAAGCGATCCATCATAAAAAGTTAGGAGTCGACGACCTGGAAACAGCGCTGCAATGCAAGAGATGCAAAGTACTCAAAACAAAAAATCTGTTCAAACGAATTCCTTCTTTTTGAACAACACCCTATAAATGCGCTTCCGAAACAATGTTGCATTTAGACTTCATGGCCCCATGTGTCGAACCGAACACCTTTCGGGTACAAAAAGTCCATCACGTTTACCAAACCCCGTGTAGGTAGCCTAAATGCTCAGTCACCGATTCAGGACAGTACATCTGAAAGCACATCAGCATGGACTCTCCCCTGCTCCACCCAACAGGTGCATAACCACAAAGCATTAAAGTCAAGCACACAGCGAAATGACACTAGAGTCGAGTGGCACAGTGCACAGCCAGGAACGCTGTGTCATAGCTGTAAAGATTACTACACTTTTATTCATTTCCCTGTCGCGTTTCAGAATTATGCCATATGGTCAAAAGTAAAATACACAAAAGAAAACAAGGACAACACACGCATTGTATGGGAAGTGGCCGCGTTTAAGAATAGAAATTAAAAGGACTAGTGAAAACGCCAGAGCTTTAGAGAATGAGTGTCCTCTGGTGGTGAAACAGTGAAACAGTATCACGTCCTCTCCGCTTGATGAGTCTAGAGTCTGTTCCAGAGTGATGAGTGCATCAGGGTAAAAAGAGAGGTGGACGAAGTGATGCACCCATCTTGCCTAATGCCTACCGTACAAGCCTGTGGGGCAGTCTTTCTTCCCTGATGGCATGGACAATTCCAAAATGATAATGATGCCAGGATTAATCAGGCTCAATTGTGAAAGAGTGGTTCAAAGTGTGGTGACATTGCATAAGCTTATTTAAGACAATGACACAGACATAATAAACATTTGTCTGTCTTCTGTCTGTCAAATTTCATACAATTTCCCATAAATGATTAATAAAGTACTCTATCAAAGGGGAAATGTGAAACACATTTTGGCAGTTTGTATCTTTCAGAGTAAAGCTTTGAAGTTACATATTGTACTCCTTCTTAGGTTTTAACAAAACATACTAAAGAGTTAAAAGGTGTAACAACCCAGCGACAATGCTGCCATTGGGCATCTGGAGTGTCGGACCTAAAGTTCCCCGACCAAACGCTAGGGGGACACTATCTTTACCGAACGGCGAAATAAAAGCCAAGTACACCGTAAGATTGTAATACTGTATATCTGTGCATTTATGATAACTAACAATTATTCACTAGGGATAATGAATAAAGGATACATTTTTAATAATTAAAAGCAAAACTAAATTGATATGTTTATTTTCCTTACTTGTTGTCAGGTACCCGTTGGAATACGTTTTTTTTTTTTTAAGGTTTTGATTACTAAACTGACTAAACTTTTAATGAATGAATTTATTTATTTATACGTTTATTAATGTCTAGAAAGATATCTCACTCACTCACTCACTCATCGTCTATATTGCTTTATCCTGTATACAGGGTCGTGGGGGCCTGGAGCCTATCCCAGGACACTTACAGCATGAGGCGGGGTATACCCTGGACAGGGTGCCAATCTATTGCAGGGCGGACACACACACACACACACACACACACACTACAGGCAATTTGGGAACTAATCAGCCTAATCGGCATGTCTTTGGACTGTGGGAGGAAACCAGAGTACCCGGAGGAAACATACCAGGCACGGGGAGAACATGCACACTCCATTCACACAGAGATTGCATATTTTGGACACCTTCATCTTTGCTTTACAATGTAGAAAGAAATAAAAATCAAGAACGACCTGTGTTAAAAAGTGATCCAAAACCTTTGAGCATGTGCATGTATGTCTGTGTGGAGAGCGCATTTATAATGTGTTGGGTTTTCTGTGTATTTTACATTCCTGCATGAGATGATAAAGGGTTACCTGTATACCTGCTAGGTATGAGTAATTAAATGCATTTAAACGTAGTTTAAAAACTAAGCAGCATTTACAGGAAACCAATTCGGTGGGAAAGCCGCACACCTGGCAACCTTGTCGCAATAATTTAAATCGGCTTCATGTTTCGCTCAGTTCTGGTGTTATTTAGTACAGAATGTACGATATACAGTTGTGGTATACACAGTGTAGGACTGAATTCTGCCTGCTCTAACACTTTCGGTATTTCTGGAGAGGTAGACATGTAAAATGGCCTCAGGAGTAGGCTGTGCTCCAGGAAATGACCAGTAGTGTTCTCCGCCTCAACACACACAGAGTCGGAGACAGACAGACAGACAAATCACATTCGCTACTTCACAGCGCTTTCTTTTTCTTATCCCGAGACGATGGACTACACGAGGATTAAAGTCTCGGAGTGAAACTCAAAGGTTTGTTTGTTGGAATGTGTTTGATGTAGCTGATATTACAAACTAATGTAACTAATCTATCAGTAAGTAAAATGGGGAAGTTGGTGAGAACCGTTACTTTGTATCACCTACGTCACTGTGGAGGAAAAGAGCTGTATGTACACTATTTCTCCTCATTTTTTCTTTAACACTTAGTTCTTGAGCTAGAACATTTACTTTATGGGCTTAATGGGCTTTACTTAATCAGATGGCTGATTGTGAGATGTAGAACCTGCATGTATTTTTTTTTTTTTTTTTATCTTTCATCAAGGAAAAGGCGTTAACCACATGTACGCACATGTAGGTGTATATATAAATATACTAACATTTACTTCAACTGTGTTGAGGCACATGTCGAAACATAGGCAGCAACACCGAGGCCTCACTGTGGCTCTTGGTTTCAGTTTATATTTACTCTAATGGACCTTGTGTATTTTTTGCAAGAAACCTAAAGATGTTCTCTTGTTATTATGACTCAGTGGGGCTGCTTGACAACTTGAACAAACATTCTGTGAGGTTTAATTTAGGGTTCTATGATAAATTCCCTGCATTTACGTCATGCCTGATGGACAAACACTACAAAGCTATGCAATTTCTTAAACATTTACATATCCAGTTATGCATCCAGACAGCGCCTCTGACACTGGGGGCAACAAGGGAGGCTTTCCCAGGCCTGGGTCAGGAGGGTTCAGTAGTCCACTGCGCCGAAATAGAAATACTGAAATTTGGGGAAACAAACAAACAAACAAACAAACAAACATATGGACGTCGTGCCCCTTATCAGAGAACTTATTTACCTCTGATCCGAGTTGATCTGCTGCAGTTTTCATGTTAATATCTTACACACCCAATAAAACATAGCTAATTATAAACATTTTCAAAGATCAAAGTAGTCTCTTGGATATCTTACTTCGTCATGGTTTAAGATGGCTTAAAGCTTTTAATAGGCATAAGTCATGTGCAAGAAAATATATCTAATGATTATGATTTAATGCGTTGTCCAGGGCCCAGATAAGTTGCATGGCATACCAGCATGCAGATGTGTACAGGCAAGTTTTAAAATAGTGCTGATATGATATAAAGGCAGTCTCCAAATATGTCCTTTGCATTACATTTAACAATTGATTTAATAATGACAATCCTTTTTACTAAATTCAACTGTTGAATTCTATAGACAGGAGGTCTTCATTGAAGCATTTAGTTTGTTTTGTTGATTGAGTGGCACACATTACTTTAACTCTATAATTTAACTTTGTACTGATGTTGTTGTTGTTGTTGTTGTTGTTGTTGTTGTTATTATTATTATTATTATCTTGTAGCCAGATAATAACATTAACATTATTAATGACTGATACTCTCAGATTCTCAGATGTTCTGTTAAAACTATTCATAGGTGAACATTCTTTGGGTTTTGGTTTGTTTATGAAAGTCATTTTTTGTACATCTAACTGAGTATAAGTATAAGTATATTGTGTAAAATTTGCTTAAGTTTTAATCTCTGCAGATTACCTACCTCTGTAGTTTCCTGTTTCTATTTGCTTCCTTCCTTTACATTCACTGCAAACATTTCATAAGTCAGACTGTTAATGAATTTTAGATGGTTTCTTTTTTACCAACCACAATTTGCTGTCAATAAACTGTATCAGGTGATTTAAACAGAAGCTGATTATTTTATATTATAAGTTTATATTATAAATTTAGCATCCTAGCTAAATTAAATTTTATTTTCTATTGTATTTATTTTTTATTCATATTTATTTCTTATTAATAAGCTTTTATTTTTAAGGTCACAGGCGGTCATATAAGCATTTCACTGCATATCGAACTGTGTATGACTGTGTATGTGACAAATAAAATTTTAATTTGAATTAGATTTTTTTTATTTATTACACTGTTGGGCAAATTAAGTTAAAATGTTATGGCACTTGTGCCTAATATTTTAAGACATGGAATGTAAAAACAATGTTATTAGCAAATATTAATTTAGCTGGCTTGTGTCTCATTGTTCAGCATGGCTATCTGACTTCCTTTGTGTGCAGTGGTAGACAGCAGTACATCACACATTTCACAGCAGTCTATATTTAGAAGACTGGGCAATAGGACAAATACAGATATTATATTTAACTAATATTAAATGTTACTGTTTACCATATGTTGAATAATTCACAAGATTTAGGATAGAGTTTTTTTTTTTTATATCTGAAAAATTATAACACAAGAAAGGGGGGATTTTCCAATATCATGCTCCTGTGAGTGATTATGAGTGGACTTATACTACTATACTACTGGAAATACCCATAATACTTATAAAAAGTTTATCGTGATGGATATTATCACAAAATAATATCATATTTGATGGCCTCGAGAGATAAGTTAACTCGAGAGTGGCCTGAGAATGGCTTCTAATTTTACATACACTCTGTTGTTATTATTATATCATCTTTATGCTTTGTTAATTTGGCAAAACATGTCATGGATCAGGTTAAGTTCTGATTAAATTAAATACTGATATGAACGTCCAGTATTAGTATTGGTTAATTTAATTATTCCATTACAAATCTGTATGGTCAAATAAATGCATGATAGTCAGATAAGCTTTAGATTTACTTCTTCAATTCCATATCAGTAGCCATTTGCAATTAACTACACAATTTAATCTGTCATTTTTTAAATTTAAATAATTTGAATAATTTCATAAAAAATGACAATATTTTTTTTTTTTAAGTATTTTATGTTGCTGTAATCGTTAATTCTGTTTAATTCCACAGATGCAGGGGTCTATAGCACGGGTTTGCATGATTGTGGCAGCTGCCATTCTCAACCATCCACTACTTTTCCCTAAGGAAAACACTACTATCCCAGAAGAGGAAGACGATGTTTTGGCACGAATGAAGGAGCATGAGGAGAAGCTGCAAGCTGAACAAGAACGCCTTGAACAGGAGATCTCAAAGGCAGATCAAGAAGCAACAAATCCTGGCATTGACTACTATGGTTGGTACTTTTGGAGTACAATTTCTCTTGTCATTTTCTTTACTATTGAAGTTTGTAGACAGGATACAACTCCTTGTGAACCACCTGAGCATGTTGAAGATGAAGACAGGTACACCAACGGTGGGTTCGCCAGTCCTAAGAGTCTGTCCTTAGATAAAGGTGCCCTAAGCAACCTCTGTGAGACCAGCTTCCAGCCCTTTGTCCATGAATGTGGGAGAGTGCAGGAGTTTGTTGAAGGCTTTGCAGATGACCTGCTGGAAGCTTTGAGAAGCATTTGTGACCATGAGGTTGACATGGAGCTTGAGGACTTTATTGGAGTAGGCAGCATATTTGAGAACTGGAGAGTATGTAAGCCTGTCATGTGTGACCTCATTGTGCCATTTGCAACCCCAGAACCTTACAAATTTCAGTTCGAGCTGTGGTGTGATGAATCCTCTGAAATCCCACTAGACCTTCAAGGATGTGGGAGAATTCAGATCATAAAGATTAATGAGAATTGCCCTGACTGCCTTCCTGGCAAAACCACAGTTGATGAGGATATGCTGTGCCTGCTTCACAACAGAAACCACAACAGCATTGCTGATGATCATGCTTTGGAAGAACTACTCTGCTCAAAAAACACCTCATATTTGTCTAAAAATCAGGTCATGAAATGGTTCCAGATCTCAGTGACCCAAGCATGGGGGCAGATCTCCCACAAATATGAGTTTGAGCTCACTTTCCGCAACCTGGATCATCCTGGTGCCTTGAAGGTCAAGTTCAAATCAGGAAAGGTTATTGTTCTAAACATTATTCCTGCTTTTCAGCTTGAAGACTCACATGCATACTTCGTCTCTCATTTTCCTTCAGACTGTGGCAACACCACAGATATCCATTGGCACCTCTCATTTACTGTTTATGAAAGAAACCTTCTCAAACACATGGCAAAGAAACTTTCAGGAAACTCTTGTCATCTCCGATGCCTTCAACTTGTTTCTTTCTTGCACAAAAAACAGTCAGGTATAAGAGGGGGAAGTGCCCTGACAAACTACCATCTGAAGACTGCCTTCTTGCATCTACTGTTGAGTAAATCTCCTTCAGCATGGAGACCACAAAATCTGGACCAGAGGTTGCGGGACTTGTTGGCTTTTCTACAGAAATGTTTGCAGGAGAAGAGACTTACTCATATTATCATTGGGAACCCACTTGTTCCACTTGAAATCGGAGTTCCAGAAATATTTCAGACTGTAGAACCAATTAACCTTTTCAGGCCTCTGGTATTGCAGAGGCAGGTATATGCAAAGATGATGGAAAATTTTGAAGAGATGCTGAAAAATGTACCTGCACTTATTCAAGAGTATGCACCACATTTCCCTAATGGTGGAATCAATTCAACAACTGTGTCTTAGAATGACTATCCGTATCAGTGGGAATTTGGGACTGAATAGGTTATTCATGATCCCTAACATATTTTTATTTATTTATTTTTTATTATTTTTTTGGATTTTTTCCCGATTTTCTCCCTAATTTAGTCGTGGCCAATTCCTCCCCGTCACTAGGGGGCTCCCACATTAAGGCTACTACTACCATTCAGCCGGTAGGGGCGGAGACTATCACTACCACTCGGAGGCTTCCCTAACATATTTTAATATGATTCCCAAGTGCATCACTGTTTATGTGAATACATATTAAAAATGATTGTACATTGATTAGACAAAGCACTTGTGTGTCCTTAGACAGTAGGCAGCTATTACTATATGTGCTAATATGTAAGGTAATACATATACAGGTAATTTGAAACATGTAATAATATTATAAAATGAGTCATATTATTGTACTTCATCTGTACTGTAGCAGAATTAAAAATGATATTTTTCTGTTTCTAACTATCAGTTTGTGGATTGGGTGTGTCAGAACATTCCTACCATCATAGGCATGACGGCTAGTTTTATTTGAATAGTGCTTTAAATAACATTCTATATATTGTTAAAAAGAACGTTTGCAGAGATTTAGGCGCAACACACCCAGTGAGCAAGGCAAGGTTGTTTTATTTGTATAGCTCTTCCTACAACTGGCAAGAGCTATACAAATAAACGGCGTTGTTCATTAATACTTCCAGAGCCACCAGGTTGACCTTTGAATTTGTGTGCATGTTGATACCAGTAGGTGGACTGTCTACTCTAAATTGATCCTACTGTAGGTGTAAATCACTGTGCATCATGCCCTGAAAAGAAACGGTATCCTGTCCATAGTTGTCTAACTATAAGCATATTCACTCTCCAAGTTTGGGACAATTTGGGATCTCTGATTAATTGATGAATCAATTGATTAATGAATCCTGAGATGCCAGAATCAGACCCAGACCCTAATTAATTGAAGGGTGACTGTGCCAAGACAGAAAAGTAAGTAAAGTTCAACACTATAAAGGACTCCTGTTCTCCTTCAGGTAACAAGCAAAATTATAATTACAAATGAATAGCAAAAAAACATATAATTTAACAAAGGTACTTTTTTTTTTTTTTTTTACGAGAGAGTATTATACGTATTACATGGCATTATACTTCTACAAATATATGTACTGAAAAACAATAAAAGTATTCATTTTAGAGTTTTACTTTTTTCAGTGTAGACATATTTTACTTATATATTTTTACTTATATATTTTTCTTTCGGCAAATCTCTCTTCCAATGGATGGCCAGTTCCAAGATGATCACACAGTTTCTCCACGGAGCACAAGGGTTCATTAAATGGTCTATGTAAATCATAAGCTATTACCTTGATATTTAACACAGACATTGATTAAATAGGTTGTGAAAGTAATGTTTTCATGATTTCTCTAGCAAAGTTCAGAAGAATCTGTGTTTAGGCATTGAAGCTGTTCTAGTGGTTCCAGGTGGCCCAACTCTAAATTATTATTTTATAATTTGTTCTTTCCTGCATGTTACACAACATGCTTTACATCACTGTTCAGTGTGAAATAAACAATGATGACTTAGCTTATCCTTATCGGCACTCGTTCTGGCCCCTAACCCATCTAACTCAGGTCTATTTTGCCAATTCACAATTCAAATTGAGCATTATGAAAATGCTCAATTTCTTCACATCCTATACATTTAAAAGTTTACAGATTTGTTAATTATGTTGTAATTGATGTAGTGTCTGCACACAGTACCTTTTACTGGTGTTACACACGGCATAGCTGGCAGAAACAGAAACAAAACCAAATTGAGTAAGTGGTCAGTTCTGTGTGTATATCTGTTACTTTTTCCATAGCATTTCTGACTTGAAGCCATAGTCTGGATCTGTAGTAGTAAAATGTAAAAATACTTCATAATTCATTAAATAGTTGATCTGCACCTTATTTACTATAGATACACTTTTGGTTAGTGTCTCCGGATTTTTACGAGAACAAAAAAAAGGAAAACACTGGATCCATGGGTCATTGTCATTCAGTCGTTCATTAATTTATGTTCAGTAAACTATATTATACTGTAGTTAAATGCTTCTTTTGAAAATGGACAATTGACCATTTTCATTCTCCAAATCCAATCAGTGAGGGTTGTGGCATCTGGAAATAACTAATACTGCCTAATACAAATAGGACACAGAACATGGAGGATGTAACTAGTGCAACTCTTGGCAGAAACTGATTTTATCAGTCACTTGCGTCTCTTAAGTTTCAAACTCAGTTGCATGCTCTAAAAGTCAGTCAGTAAAAGTTAGGATGTAGAACATAAACTAGTACTCGATTTTAGACTTACCTTTATTTCCTGTCTCCCCATCAGAGAGCCTACTAGACACATATTTCCCAAAACTTAATCCATTGGCTGATATCCTAACCATTACAAATCAGTATGGTTTACTTATGCACACTTATACACTGTTTAAGCTGTTCAGCTTTGTTTTCTGTACATTCTGCCATATATTTATAACCAACATTTATGTGATTTTTTAACATCTCATTTCAGATTCAGGCCACCACTGATGTTATAATAACCTCCCTTCTTTTGAAAAGACTTTTAACTAGATTTTGACACATGTCTGTGAGGATATGCTCATTCAGCAACAAGAGCATTAATGAGATCAGAAATTAATGTGAGCTCAGGATTCTTTTGGATGCAGCCAGCTTTTGATCGATTTAATCAAAAAGGAGTTCAGTTGGGGTTTGTGTAAAAAAGTTGTGAATAAAAAGTTATTGATCCAAACATATTCCAAAAAATATTTAATTCCTTTTGTTTCTTCAGGCAATGCTATCTCCATAGAGAAGTGCACCGATAAGCTACTCTTTTTCAACTAGTGTCACTTGGAATTGGAATTGTTGCTACTTAGTGTCCCCCCCCCCCTTCTTTACCGCACCCCTAATAACCGTTATCCACTGAAACATTTAATATGCTATTTATGAAAAACACATAATTTTCCTAAACACATGTCAAACACAGTTCCAGAAAACTCTTGTCACATCTCATTCCTTCAATGTGTTTCTTTCTTGCACAGAAATATTCAGGTCTAAGAGGCAGAAGTACAAATAACCATCTGAAGTCTATATAAATAGTGTGTAAGCACTGAAAGTACTTAGTACAAATGACTAAAATTGTACTCTGATTAGAAAAAAAAACTTGTTTCCACATACCGGTGGAATATTTTTCATATTAGTACATAATCGCTGCCACATGTGATTGAAAAAAAGTATTTTTCCTAATCAGAGCACAATTTCAAAGTCATTATAGTCTATAACCAAAGTAATATTCCAACATTCCCAATACAAACACAGAACCAAAAAAAATCCTTAATAATCCTTAATATTATTGGTTTAAATCCTTAATATTATTGGTCGTTGACTCCCTATAAGCATATTCACTCTGCAGATGTAAAGAGGACATATGTTACAAATAAGACAGCTCAGGATCTCTGATGAGTATAAACCCTGAAGTTGAATGAATCAATCAGTTAATCCATCCTGAGACACCAAAATCAGACTAATGAATTGAAGGGTGACTGTGCCAAGACAGGAAAGTAAGTAAAGTTCAACACTATAAAGGACTCTTGTTCGCCTTAAGCCAACAAGCAAAATTATATTTAACAAATGAAATTTATAACAAATGTTGCATAACAAATGCAATTTTATGCACAAAACATAAAATTGAGTAGGTGACAGGGCATGATACTTGTAAAGATGTATGTACTGAAAAACAATAAAAGTATTAATTTTGGGGTTAAACTTTTTTCAGTGTAGACATATTTTACAAGCCATAGTTATGATTGGGATGCCCCTCCATGTATGAGTTAAAAAAGGCTTTGTGGTCAGCTGAGCTGAACATCAATGCCTTAACCTGCTGAATCGTCCTGCATGCATAAACTCCAGTTGTTTAGCACCGGAGTGCCATCCATACAGCTGAAATAGAATGAGAGTACATTTATATGTAAAACATTTACTTCCCATACACTTATACTTCCCATTGTCATACATTACAAATAAGATTTTTCTGCACTATTCAATAAAAACAAATGTTAATTTCCCAATATGAGGTACAATACAATGTGTTTTAGTTCAAATACTTATATTGTTCTTATGTTTTTTTGCTACTTTGTTTGTTCTTAATGCTTTTTGTATGAATAAGAAATCATACTGTTTGAGCTACCAGGCTTCTGCTCTCTCAAACCACGGCCAGATCAGGTAGTCAATCATAGTCACTGAATCCCTTCCAAAGTATTTGGTTTTCTTGATAACAAAATAAATGCAATTATACATGCAATTTTGAGACTTAAACCACATACAAATGTCTGTATGGTCAATAATAAGGGCTTAAACACTTGAATTTTTGTTTTGAGGTAAAACTGTCATGTACTATACCTTGTTTAGTTTTCCCTCAACTCTGCTTCTAGTGCCGACAAATCCTCACCGTTGTTCCTGCTCATGGGGATTTTGTAGAACAGAGGAATGACCTGAAAGTAAAAATGTTGTTGGAATTGTTGTATTAGCTGAAGACTGCTTTAAATCCCCAAGCAGCAATCACAAGAACTGATACTGTATCAAAACAGGTTTCGTAATCTTTTGAAAAAAAAATTTCATTCTTCTACATATTTTGTTTACATTTGTGTATTTAACACAAAATAGTGTGGCTTACTGTAAGCTGAAAGGACACACTGAGTATTCCTCCAGCAACATCTTCTGCTGGGCTTTTGCAATGGGGTCAGAGGTAAACAATTTTATCTCAGGGTACAACTCATCCAGGTATTCACATGTGATTGGTGATTCACAGACCACCTGACCACTGGAGATCTCCACTGTAGGCAATTGACCAAGAGGGTTCTTCTTCAGGTACCACTCGGGTTTCTCTTTTAAATTGATGTTGACAGTTTCAGCCCTTGAAGGCCCATCACAGCTATTAGGATGATAACTCCAAATACAAATACAAACCAAAGTAGTACAGACAATCAAAAAATTAATTGATATGTACTTACTCTATGCCCTTTGCGTTGAGCACCAGCCTGGCTCTTTAGGCATATGGACAGCATCTCATACTATAGATTCGGATCTTACCTTTGGGTACAGACCCAGTAGCACAGCTTCCTGCAAAACATACCAGAACAAAAATTTTAAACTGAAGCTTAAAAAAATCTAAAAATATTCAGATGGAAAACACAAAAACATTGTATCTTTAAGGCTATACAGTGGGACCTTGGATTACGAGTAACACGGTTTACGAGTGTTCCGCAAGACGAGCAAAGATTTGTAATATATCTTGACTTGGAAAACGGGCATTGTCTTGGTTTACGAGTACCGAGTATCATGTATCACGAATGCGCTTCTTGTTTTGTCACGTGATCACAACTGAGCCAACGGTTTTTCTCTCTCTTGCGCTGCGGAATTGTAGGTAATTGTCTCACCTGCTGGGTCTTAGTGCTTGCAGAGTTTCTGTGTAAGGCAGAGAGTGTGCGTATGTGTTTGTGTGGGAAGCCGAGAGGAGGAGGGGGTTGGAGGGGGTCTGTAAAGGCGAGAATGTGTGTGTGTGTGTGTGTGTGTGTGTGCGCACGCGTAATTTGACACCGCGCTCCTTCACTCACACCAAACACACACACACACACACACACAGGGGCGCTGTAAAGGGGGGGTAAACGATGACGATTCTCGGGGCCCATGACTGAGAGGGGGCCCAGAGAAGCCCCC
>JAQQZT010000039.1:13555061-13567777 GCA_030068275.1 Clarias platycephalus | reverse complement strand
AATTTTAAAAGCTTGCGTTATGTTTTTGCGCAATTATTTGTTGACAGCGCGCTTTTGACAAAGTGCGCTTCCGGATGAAAGCCGCCAGTAAACACCAACGAAGAAGAAGTGCTTATGTCACCCACAAAGCGGAAGGAGGCGCAAACAGTTAGCTGTGTATTGATTTGATGGAGCGTTCTGTTGCGGGATACAAAATGGAAGGGAGCGATTAAATTATCAGCAAGCCAAGAGAAGAAGAAATCAGCAAGACAGAAATTGTCAGTAAAGGCTTATATGTTATGCCTGCGCTGTAGATTTTGAAACTTTTAGTTCTGAAAGTTTTAGTTACCCACCTTAGTGTTTTTGTATAATTATTTATTTCAATGTGTGTCTTAGTTTTTTTGATCCTTAGTCATTTGAAATACCTTTTTTAAAATAGGAATGTATGGCACTGTAATGCACTCAATTCATTTCAGTCAACTTTAATACCTCTATCTTACCTACGCGGTTTCGCACGGTGGCCGGAAGTACGGTCCATCATGATTCACCGCGAGTTTTGCCACTGTGATTACGTTTCCATCTAATTTAACATGTTTAAGCCGCCTTAAAAACATGTTTAATTTTTTTGGTGGACCTTGCAGAATTTCGCCTGAACGTCAGCGGAATGTCGATGGGCAATCGCAGCGGCTCACGTTGCCCAACACCGCATCTCACTGCAAGTACAACCGCATAGGTGAGATAGGGGTATAAGCTATTCCTTGTATTGTGAATAATGACAATGTTTATTTTTGATAACATGCTGTATACATTTAAAAAATAAAAGTTTATTTTTCTAAAAAGAAAAACAATTAATCTTTGTTTCTCTTATATATTTTACATTGCTTTTTAAGTAAGCAAAATTACATTTTATCCGATTAATCGATTAAATGTTTGGTAGAATACTCGGTTACTAAAATATTCGATAGCTACAGCTCTATATTGTTGTCAAGTAAATAAGCATAGACGTGAATGCAGTGTGATCTGAATGCATAAAACAGAACAGCTTTGAGCATTCACTGACTGGTCACTTCACTAGAAACACATGTACACCTGTTCATTTATGTAATTATCCAATCAGCTAATCATATGGCAGGAGCACAACACAAATAAATCATAAAAATGCAGGCCAAAAGTGGATTAGATATAACAGGAGAAAACCACACAGGGATCCACTCCTGTTAGCCACAACCGACCGATACAACGACCTGTATCTGCATGACTGTATGCATTTTGCTGCTGCCACACAATTAGCTGATTAGATCCCAGCATGAATGTGCAGGTGTTTTAAAGTGGATATTTAAAGTGATACCTAATTAAAGTGGATGGTGAGTGTATATTAACAGATCATTTACAGTGTGGTTAACGCTCACATTATGCTGTATACTACTACGAACAAACAATGCTTGGTAAAGTAATGTTAACACTTTGTAGCAGTCAGAGCGGTTTCCTTTAGAGAAAAAAGATCTGATAGCAGGATTCCTGTTACACACTTGGCCCAGATAGTCTCAATTCTTACTGAGCAATACAACTACTAGTTTGTAATATGTACAAGACAGAATTTTGTTGTCTTCAATATTGTGATACAAAATACTGATAAAAAAGGCAAAATTCTCTGAGGTGTTTAATTTTCATTCCAAGCTCTACTTCTTCACTCACACCAGGAGTCAGAGGTAGTTGTGTACAGAGGAAGTAGCAAACTTTGCAATAAGTTTGTAAACCAAACCAAACTGACTCAAAGCATGCTTACTAAACAGTCTGTATAGTTAGGGTAATGCAAAAAGAACCAAAAGAAGTGTTATGGCAAACACATGGCCCGCAGCATTGTTTATTTAACACTATTCAAACATGTAAAAATAATGAAATAACGAAATGGTCTGTTGTAAATTAGATGTCAACATTTTCAGAGTATCCAAGATTTACACCTCTAGCGTAAACATCTAAAAGTAGTTATTGTAACCCTTTGGCTATAAACATGCATGCCAATTTTTATATGGATTGAATAAAAGCATAGCACACGGGAAAGTCAATGCCTGTGTGCTGTATGTAAATCACACTCAATTCTAAAAACATTCCATAAGCACATCCTGTGTTGCTGGCAGCGGCGTTCCTCTGGTATGAGAAAATATACAAAATGAAATCATGATTGCTTTGTTAAGTGTGATGCATTCTTGCATTTCAGACGGAACTCAAAATAAAGTATGAGTGCAGATGCCAAATTTCTTTTTTAATCATTTAAAGCACATTCTACCCTGAAATTTTTTTACATAGCAACACTCTTGCTGTGAAATACATTTATGGCACTGATGATATGCAACAACTGTTTGCGTGCAAAATCATGCATCAAGAACAGGGTGCTTCCCCTTGGACTGGAACATCTCACCCCTGTGTGGATTTTCATTTAACACCACAATGCTTCTCACTAGACTGGCAAGTCTGTGCAAGGGACATTACTTTGATTCCTCGTCACATATGTTACACATAGGTATGTCACTGACAGAAATGGCAATCACAACTCAATACCCAGGTGCTGATTCGATCTGTACTGCGATTATAAATATGCTGATTTTATATTTTAAAAAATCTGATTTAGTTACAATTTTAAGACCTTGAACCTTTAACAAAATTTGTCAAAACTCAAAAGGAGTTTTTTTTTTTTTTTTACATAAATTTAAAAGTTTAATTTTACTGAACAACAGATTCGTTTAGATCATCAGTGTTACGTCATCATTTAAACCATCGATATCGTTATCGATAAAACGATAACGATATGTATCGCGACAGACACGTGATCGAGATCAATAAAAAATGTGTTCGATAAAACATTCAATATTTTTTATTCTTTGTCGGAACAAAACAGAGGTTGCCAAGCTAGTTTGTTGCATTAACAAAGGCACTCGCTCTCTGGTAACCTAGCAATTAGGGAGTGATACGCTAACAGCCAATCATGTAACAGTATCACGCTTGGTTGCGCCATATCGTTGTCTCGTGCTGGTCTGCTGGATTCCTCTTCATAAGCAGAAAATGAGTGCCGCAGCAAGCGAGGAAATTGTAAATAAAAGAGGAAAAGTCAGCTCGCCAGTATGGCATTTTTTTGGATATTATAAGTCTGACCGTAGTCAGACCAATGTCGTCTGCAAATTATGCAAGACCGTCGTTCTCTGCCAAGAAAGGTAATACCACGAACTTGATGTACCACCATAGCCGCGCTCACCCTTTATAGCACAGCCGTATTCAACCAACAACATGGTCAACCAACATCTGTAGCTGCAACACCGCACAAGTGGCAGACCACCATGGAGAGGTACTCTGCATCAGTGCCTTATGACAAAAAATCTAAATGGTACAAAGATATAACGGAGGCAGTGGCATATCATATACAGCCAAAGACACGGTCGAGAAGCCAGGTTATAAAAAGCTTATACACGTGCTTGACCCACGCCATGTTCTTCCTGGCCGAAAGTTCTTTTCTAAGACTGCCATTCCTAAGCTGTATGTAATGTTCAAATGTGCAGCAAGAAATATTGTCAGTCAGTGAACTTCCTAGCACTAAACTTGCACTAAATTCTCAGGTTTCTCTGTTTATATTTAATTTAACTTAGATTTTCTTTCATTTTGCACCTTAAATGTTGAGATAATTAAGTGTTCGTTGTGACTTTAGACTTAAGTTTACATTTTAATTATTTGAGTTTTCAATGGTTGTTGACATTTCTGTCTTAATAACTGAGGTGATTATGATCAGAGGAAGGTTAAGTTTAAAATAAAAATGTTTAAAAGGTACTATGTTTTTCTTCTGGTCCTTATTTTAAATGGGTCATAAAAAATATCAATAATTATCTATATCGACCGATATGAAACACTGATATCGTGATAGTTTTCAGCCAAATCGCCCAGCCCTACCATCAATCATAATTATTTCTAAACACACCTAGATAAATTTTCGCTCCTACCACATGGAATGCCAGTGTGTGATTAGTTAGAGTGTACCACCTGAAAAATTATAAATAAAAGGCAAAGTTTTAGTGCCTCAAATGCCTCCAAAGTCTCAAAACCCAACTTGACAATGAGCGAATGCTGATGCAAGTTTCTAATGCAATTTTTCGAGAATTATTTTTGCTTACTGTGTTTTTGAGACTGGTGTGCATGCGTAATAAGAGTTAATCTAAAGCCTAATCTGAGGCTTTTTTTAACAGATGTGACTTTTGATAAAATGCATTTCTGTTGCACCTCTTAAAAGCTTGTGCACTCAGCACACAATCACGTATATCTAAGGTTTACCGATCATGCCTTATGAAACTGAAAACCAGCCAATTCTGGTCACTGGTGAGACTATCTAATTTCACAGACTCCCACATCAGCAAAATCTAATGTGATAAAATACACCATCACTTACTAATGAAACTGCACAATCAATGAAATCTGCTGTTGTATAAGACACTTTGCAATTTGTGGAAATACCCAATGTCTTGGCAGTGTGATGTGGCTCTGATGAGAAGCAGGGTCTGAATTTGTTCTTTACATAACATCCTGGTAACATGAGCAATATCAGCATCCCAGACACAACTAATGACTATGTTACAGAAAAGAGGAATATTTAGGAGTCTTAAATTCTCACGCACTTCAGTCTACACAGTCATAGTCAGAAGTTGCCACATACCATTGCACAGGTTGCAGATTGTGTAGAAATGGACGAAAACCGCAAATACACTCGAAAATCATTGTGCCAAAGCTCCAGTAGTCCACGGTGACTGTGTAGGGTTTGCTCTCAAATAACTCCGGGGCCTAAAACAAACCAGATGTGACTGTTAAACAAGGAGCTCTCCAAAATGTCATCACTTTCACAAATGATCATGTTGATATAACCTTGCAATTTAGTATTGATTATTGGTTTAGTAGTTTAGCACTGCTCTGTACTTTGTAACCAACTTGAGGATAGGCTAAATGCCTTTGTAAGAGTAAATGTAAAGGACCTGGGACTAAAATAAAACACACAGCCAGTACCAAAACCATGTATACCAGTCCTCATGACAATACCAAATTTATATATACAGATCAGTTTAGATCAAAACCAGGTCAAAGGGACATCCTTAGACATATTACTTTATGAAGAACTCACCAGATACTGCAGAGTTCCCACAAACGAAGTGCAAAGGCTCCCTTGATCCAGATCTTTTGCATAGCCCAAGTCTATTATCTTGTGGACCAGCTAAAATCACGAATACCCAAAATAAATAAAATTTACAGAGTTGATGTTTATATATCTATATATACAAACAAAACAAACAAAAGGATACCTTTCCGTTCATTTCCTGAAGTACGATATTCTCTGGTTTTAAGTCTCTGTGAATGATTTTGTTTGCATGAAGATACTGAATTCCTGAACCTATCAATACAAAAAATTATTCAGCTTTACACTTATTTAGTTAATAAACAATGAAAGTACTACAAAACATAAAAGATAGTGGCAAAGGTATTACATTACCGACATCGTTGAGTAAGGATAGCACCTCGCTTTCTTTGAGTCCACAGCAATTCTCAGGTTTGCTTAATAGCTACAATATATAAAGAGATAATATATAACGATGGATAAAAGAGATATCAAGAGGGATAACCCTATAACCTGAAGCAGTGTAGATAAGTGGATGACAATAAAAGAATGCATTGCACCTTACGAAGGTCTCCCCTGGAACAGTACTCCATGGCTAAAAGAGGCAAGTCATTCAAGGCAATGTGTTTCATCTCTTCGGGTACATCCCTTGCTGTTACTACGTTCAGGTGGTTCAACCTAACAAAAGAAATGAAAGTACTGAAATATGCTTCAGAACAAATCAGTAATTATATTTGTACTACTTATTGATGTATTTCCACAATGACTCGAAATAACTGAGAAATATCTGATAATTTTTGTTTGCATTTTGAGGTGCTTAAATTTTGCAGTTCCCTTATGATCCTACAGACAGTGTGTTCTAAATTGTTCACACAGCATATACAATTAATTAATACCCAAGCACCTATCGCAAGAATATCGTATCGGATAATTCCCTGATCAATGGCGATTCCCTTTTTTACAGGGGTTGGACAATGAAACTGAAACACTGGCCAATTAATGTTGGATGCTTCATGGCTAAATTTGACCAGCCTGGTGGCCAATGTTCATTGATTGCACATTCCACAAGTAAGAGAAGAGTGTGAAGGTTTAATTAGCAGAGTAATAGCACAGTTTTGCTTAAAATATTGGAATGCACACAACATTATGTGTGACATATCAGAGTTCAAAAGAGGACAAATTGTTGGTGTGCGTCTCGCTGGTGCATCTGTGACCAAGACAGCAAGTCTTTGTGATGTATCAGAAGCCACGGTACCCAGGGTAATGTCAGCATACCACCAAAAATGACGAACCACATCCAACAGGAGTAACTGTGGACGCTAGAGGAAGCTGTCTGAAAGGGATGTTTGGTGCTCCTGTTTCCACCAAAATTGTTCATCGGGAGCTCCATAGGGTCAATGTACATGGCCAGGCTGCTATAGGCAAACCTTTGGTCACTCGTGCCAATGCCAAACATCGGTTTTAATGGTGCCAGCAGCAAAAATCTTGGGCTGTGGAGAATGTGAAACATGTATTGTTCTCTGTCCACCATCACTGTCTTTCCCACATCCAGGAGAGTTATGGAGTGGAGAAGACCCAAAGAAGCGCACCACCCAGACTGTTGCATGCCCAGAGTGAAGCATGGTGGTTGGATCAGTGATGGTTTGGGCTGCAATATCATGGCATTTCCTAGGCCCAATACTTGTGCTTGATGGGCACGCGTCACTGCCAATGACTACCGAACCATTCCGAAGGACCATGCGCACCCAATGATTCAAACATTGTATCCTGAAGGCGGTGCTGTGGTTCAGGATGATAATGCACCAATACACACAGCAAGACTGGTGACAGAGTGGTTTGAAGAACATGAAAGTAAAGTTGAACATCTCCCATGATGTTTGGAGGAGCGAGTCAGGAAATGTTTTCCTCCACCAGCATCACGTAGTGACCTGTCCACTATACTGCAAGAAGAATGGCTGAAAATCCCTCTGGCCACTGTGCAGGACTTGAATCCGTCATTCTCAAGACAAATTGATGCTCTATTGGCCAAAAAAGGAGGCCCTACGACAATACTAATGGCGTTTCATTTTCATTGTCCAACCCCTGTATATACACACACACACACACACACACAAATTATGCTCTACAATCTAACAGGAATAGACACACACTTTTTCATTATCTGGATCTCTCGACTCCATCTGTCTTTGTTCCTTGCATTGAGTTCAAGCCGACAGAGTTTGACAGCAATTTTCTCAGATGTTTCCTGTCCAAAATATAAAAGATTTATTTTAAAAGCTTTCATTATATGCTTATACAAAACAAGTAACCTGACGAGAGACTGAAAGACAAGACTATAATTAGACAAAGTTTGATGAATGTAAGGAATAGTTAAGACAGGCAAATTTAAAAAATTTTAATGACACACCTGATGGTGATAGAGATATACATGACCAAAGCCACCTGTTCCCAATCTCTCTTTCATTACCCATGCTCCACAGAATTGAGTCTGTTTGAAAGGAGGTTTCTCCATCTATTCATAGCACAAAGAAATATAGACGATACTAAAGCACATCCTTCTTCCACAAACCATTTGTATCTGGCAACCTTTTTGGAAACCAATAAAAGTTGGGTGAAATCTGCATTTATCAAACGCCTGCTTAAGGTAACGTACAACAAACATTACATGTGGCACATTTTAATTGTGTTTACACGTCACAAGCAACAAAGATATCATCACACGTTCTCTATCGCCACTCTTTAAGCCACACGTTTTAGGTTTGATGTCATAGCTAAGTAGACAATGTTAGCTAATATGCTTATCTTACCCTTCCTCTAGCTTTAGTTACCAGTCTGCGTTGCTAGCTTGATAGAAACAGCCGAATGTAACGACGAAATTTGAAGAACTTCAAATTTGAAGGTGTCGTTTCATAGAAAATAACTACGATATCCATTTCATTTTGATTATGCAGCGAGTTCTTTGGATGATAACATGAAAAACAACTAGCTGGGTGGGTAGCTAAACGTAAACAACTTGGTGTTACACCCCGCAGCCACTCGATTAGCAATGATGCTAACTACAACTAGCGACCTAGCTAGCGAAGTCAGCTTCCCATGACCCAATTTGAAAAGGAAAGCCCTTTAAGATGAAGATTAGTCGCAAACTGAACATTCATTAACACGGAAAAAAAACAAATACTTTACTACACGCCGTTGACAACCGCACCACAGATAAGCTACCTAGCTAAAGGTTAGTACTCCAGGCAAAATCGAAACAAGTACAGTGCGCATGCGTAGAATGTAGTTTGCTTACCTTTGTAGCTGATTTGGGACCAGTTTTCTACAAACAAAATAACTTCCTTACGCACCACCGTAGAAAAAGCTAAACTGATGCCAGATCAGATCAGCGTCTCGGATAAAGACTGTTTTTTTTTTTTTGTTTGTTTTTTGACGTTTGCATTCATCAGTGTCGCAACAGAGCTCTGCGTTAAAGAGAATCTGGGTCATTCCTATACACCATGTTTTTGCATGAATGCACAATGTATATACGCCTAAACACCACTGACGTTCACTCATCTTCAGTCAGAAATAAAAAATTGCTCTGATTTGTGTAAAATCAAGATATTAATTTCTCAAGTTAAGACTTGAGAACACTGTTACACTGATACAATTCTTCCTTTAACTAATTTTACCTCATCAACAACCCTAATAGACATGGGAATAGATAATTAAAATTAAATGAATAATAAAAGAAAAATCTTTCTAAAAGAATGCTTTTTAAATATTATTATTATTGCTGTTTTTGTTGACTCCTACAGACAAAAATATGCAATTTCATAAAATGTATAAGCACTCAAGTTCTGTGATATTTATTGTTGTGCAACAGTAATATATGATAGAATAGGAGTTTTTCCAATAGATTTTTTTTTTGTTATTGCTATTGCAGAATTCTGATTGAAATCTGAACCAAACAAAAATATAGAAAAGAACAAAAGCATAGAAATTCTATGAAATAGAACACTGCATGATGTAAACTGTGATTCAGTAGTTCTGAAAATATTTCACTCCAGATAACTGTAATGTACAGTATCACATTTTTACAAGGAAAGAGCTTACTGCACATCTCTTCTGTTACAATCTTTCCCCAGATTTTCTTGTACTTCACATTTTTCTAGCTATGCATCACTGTAAGGACATTTCTCTTTAATTTCATGTAAAACAAAGTCACTTACAAGCAGTGTTGCGTGTAGCGCATTACAATGTAATCCGTTATTGCTAACACAATTCTGCAATTTATGTAATCCGTGAGCAGGCAGCAGTCATTCCCAATCCATTAGTGTGTGTGTGTGTGTGAGAGAGAAAGTTGTAATACAAGGTGAGATAGGGGTAGTTAACAGATTATGGGGAAACTTCGCTGAGTTATGATGGTAGAATAATTATAAAGGTCTTGACTAAAACAACATGCATGAGGAATCACAAAGGAGTTTTCATTTTCTGCAGTGGAAAAGTACTCTAGTTACCTTTATCAGAAAGTAATGCTGTAATGTAACTGAATACTTTTTAAAGACAGTAATTTTGTAATGTAATTAGTTACTTCCCGCAACACTGCTTACAAGGGCATTTGAATAAAAAGAAAAATGAAAATACAATGCAATATAATAAAATCACAATAGTGTATGTAAGTCAACACACCAGCTTTCCCTTCTAAAAATGTAAACTACAGATTGAAAAGTGGACCATCCAACATTTGACTGCACTTTTTTACCTCCTCCTTTCATAATGAAAACATACTTTCCATTATGACATGGTCCACAATCTTGGCACGCATTTCATCAGGCACGTATTTCATGCCTCTGTCTAGTTGTCTTCCTCCAGTACCATCACACATCCTGAGTCTTCTTCCTCTTTTATTGACACACATTTGGTATTGTACAGCATATTCAAAGCATATATATAGTTAAAAGCAGAACTAACTCAATGTGACTTGTACAAACCATTTACAATAATTGATTATCCACTCAAGACATTAGAATAATGCTTGAAGTTATTTGCTTTGGTACAAAAGAAATGAGAATTAACCCTCTTCTGACAAATTAAATTCAATTGAATTTTATTTGTATAGCGCATTTAACAATTGACAATAAGTTCATAATCCCCAAACCCAAGCCACAGGATGAAGTGCTTGTCCCAAGACTCGATACAATGGAAGGGTGGGGTCAGGAAGGGCATCCGAATTAAAACCTGTGCCAAGTCATGTGCGGATCGGATGGTCTGCTGTGCCAACCTCTCGACAGGAGCAGGCAAAAACTAACAATAATCAGTTTTAAATAAATTTTTTTATTACAATCTTTCTATTGGGCTGTAACATAAATTATAATAATCATAGTTAATGTGTACATTGTGTGGATGTGTGTGTTTGAAAGTACTGTGGTACTGAAAGTATAGAGACAAAAGTGAAATTTGATGTTTTAATGGCATTCTCAATTCTTTTTAAAATTACAATCAAGATAAAAATTATTTGTAATAAAATTTGCCTATAAAACAATCTGTATTTAATATAAAGTCCTTTATTCTTCAAGTGCTTGATCTGGCTGGATATAGGGTGAAATATTGATTCAACTCTGAGCAACTTTATTCAACAAAGTATAAATTAATAAATATTATTAATAATGTCTATTTATAAGATTATATTTTTTCACAGTCCAGGCATAATGTCAAGTGAGTTTTGATCAAAAAACATTTTGTCTCAGAAACTGATATTATACAGTATGGTGTGACAATATATTTTGATATTTACGTGAGCATTTTTTCTTACCATTCTTACAGGGGAGGGGTAGTGTTGGCAGATACACATTATCATATTTGTTCTCTGTATGACAATACAATTATTAAAAACAGTAATTTTATGCCATGGTTTTTGGAGTCATCATTTAACTGCATGGGTCCGATTTGAAACCAGTGTGGTTATCCATTTTACACAGAAAATGGACAGTGCATCTATAGTAAATGAGCCAATCCTACAAGCCCAGGTCTACTAAGATCTTTTGAGACAGTCGTTGTTGCCTTCTAGCTAGCTAACTAGTGGTGCAGAGTGTCGACCACGTAGGCATAATAATTGATGCTCAAAAACAATTGTTTAGATAGGTTGAGTCCATTGCAGTTTGTTTGGTAGACATTTTTCTATACACTGCAAACTCCGTTCTGGGGGCACTACAGTAAAATTTTTCAATATACAATAATTTGCCCTGAAATGCATTTATTCTGGTCATTTTGTTCGGAAAGCACAGATAACGTCTCAGAAGGTCATTAGAGATGTACAAAATGAGGTATCACCCATTTCAGTACCCTTTTGCAATGTCTTTTAGTGGGACACCATAAACATAATTTTTTTTACTAATAATAATTTTTAAATCTTTGTTACTATATTACAGGGGTATACGGTTAGCATATAAGAATAGAACCACAAAGTTACAAGGCAATTTAATGCTAAGTGTAGCCCTACTGTACATCATGCAGTGTGACAAATTCTGCCTACCACACATACAGTATGATGCATTTAAAAGGAACTTCCCTTATACGAACTATATTTATCTACCAAGAGAATAATTATTCATCTGAGTTTTTCTTTTTTCATTTATGTTACACTGAACCACAATAGGGTCAGTGTCACGTCAACCACCTATATTTAAAACTAACAGCAACACAATTTGTAAGCTGTTTAATTTCCTGTTTGTTCATTGTGCATTTTTCTTAAGAAAAGTCATGTTCATTCAGGAAGATTTGCTTTTAACAAGAATATACATGAGTAAGGCAACATTAAGAGTTGACAAATACATCAAACGCTTTTGCAGTTGTAATGTTTTTAGGTAGATTTGTAGAACAAATATTATGGAGATGAATAAAACATGAAATTTATTCTGCACTTGAAATAACTGATAACACATCATGATGTATTCTTTCTAGTTACAAAATCAGCAAATACTTGCTGTTCTATGAGATCTTATCTTCAAACGTACACACAACATCTGATAATTCATAGCGTACAGGAAGTCTGTTCGGACAGGATGTTGACATTGCCTCGCTAAACATACAAGATGCTTCTTCACTAAAAAGAAATACAATTGTAGAATACGTATTATAAAATGTTATATACATACATACACACACACACGCGCGCACAAATACAGAGTCAGACAAAAAAATTTATACACACTTCAGGAAAAATAAAAATAGTATGATATATATTATATTAATATAATATTATCATATATATCATTATATAACATATAGCGATACATTTAGTATTAAAATCTTTATACAAGTTTTTCTTTTCCTGAAGTGTGTATAGATTTTGGCTGACTCTGTATGGGTGTGTGTGTATAGCGCACTGATGGCTCAGTGGTAGGTGGCTCATCTACCATGCGAAAAAGCCTGAGTTCAATTCCCAGCCACTGGATGCAGTGCTGGTCCCAAGCCCGGATAATAAGGGAGGGTTGCATCAGGAAGGGCGTTCAGCGTAAACGCTGTGCCAAGCTTGTATGTGCGGTCCGCTGTGGTAACCCCATGCCAGGAGCAGCCGAAAGACCAACAATAACATACTGTATATGTATATCGT
>JAQQZT010000039.1:13528637-13540005 GCA_030068275.1 Clarias platycephalus | reverse complement strand
GCCATCTCCACATCATTGCATTCAGTTTTTATTCACAATTTGTTAAGTGTCCCAACTTTTTTGGAATCCGGTTGTATGTTTCTCATCATCTTTTCTGGTAAGGCCGGACTAGTGTAATGGAACAACATAAACGACTGTACATACTTCATCTACAGTATGATAGAAACACATGACCATCTACAAGCTGCCATAACACAAGCCAAGATAATAAAACCGGTAGACCATCTTTTCCCCTGGTACAGTACAGTACATTGCTTTCTTGATTTCTGTTTACTTGTCTAAACTGATGAATAAATGGTTGGGATTTTTCGATAAATGTTTTAATGTGTTATTATTACTAGTGGGCCACCATTTTGGCCTCTGTTTTGTATGCATGGAGAGGCCAGCTGGTAGCTGGTCAGACCAACTTGGATTTCTGAACTGAGAAATTGCATGTGTGACTCAAATATCATATTTCCCAGCTTAAAATGTGATTTACCACATTTGTCCACAAATCTAATTTTCCATTCCAAAAATAAATATTTTGACAGGAAATGGTTATGTGTAAATGGTATCCAAGCAGAACTGTCTAGTGCCAGAGTGACCAGAACACAAATGCTCTTTTGCTGCCTGCTGTATGTACAGCCAATCTTTGCCTAATCAATATGTTAAATCTGTAGCATCACAGTGGGTGTCACTGGCTAGTTTAGGAGCTTCTAGTATAAACAGGTGGGTATCTTAAAAAAAATAGTATAATTTAAAAAATGTTCAGAACTTCATCTTCTAATACCTCTTATTCAGTACAGGGTCATCCCAAGAAATATCCCAATCCACCTAGCACGGGGAGTAACTCCATGCATACAGACCCAAGGTGGGAATTGAACCCTTGACCCTGGAGGTTGAGAGTTAGATTAGTAAATCCTGTGGCCCTGGTCAGAAACCCATGCCTCCCCACCCTTCTATGATTCTTTATTCCTTCTTTTACAAGCTTTGGCTCAATGGCCAGCAGTGACAGCACGTTAAATGTTCTTTGATAAATTTTAGATCAATGCTCTTTTATAATCTGACCTTGGTTTCTCTTTCTTTTTTTTATTTTAATCAACACATTTAATGTGGATAAATGCTTAGCCAATTTTTCTGCTTTAATAAAAAACAGTTATCACCTACAACCTACACCTGTAACTGACTGCTCATTCTTTACCGATTCAGACTCACACAACAATAACATCTTATATAACATTCACTGGCTTGTGTGTATTATGTTTTGTGTGACAATGTAATGGCCTAATTATTCACTTCAAATTTTTACTAATTATGGGTTTGTGGATTTGGCAAGACATTGTGGTGTTCAGTACACTAGGCTACACTAGTATGATGTTTAAGACACAACTTTACACTGAAAAAAACATACTATATAAGAGTCATGTAGACATACAGTCAGCGTGTCTTAATTATGAAGTCATTAATAAGCAACCCCTCATGTCAACAGGTATCATTCTTAGCAAAGTAAGCTATAAGGGGAAGAAGGAGTTGGTTTTACTTGTTTTAGAAATTACTGGTCTACTCGTCAGAATAACATTTTCATCTGCCGCTGCTGGGTCATTACCAAGTGCTCCTAACCTCTCAGGCACTGTAAAAAGGCAATATCAGTTTTTATTTGAACCTATTGGGGTGCTTCATGGAGCTGATGTCAGTGTCCAAACCTGTAATCAGGGAACTCTTTGCAGTTTGATCTGTAAAGTCTTGCTAAAATGCACAAGGTCATGTTATACAGGTCTATGTGAGGCTGAAATTAATAAGGTTAATGATACTTAAACGATTCAATAAATACTTCAGTTTATAAGAAGAAAAGAAAAGCATTTAAAAACAGGAGGGAAAATATAACCTCTAAACTGTGTTTCTTCTTTTAGCCCTGGAACTTCTTTAATAGCAATAACTTACTTTTATACTTATGAATCCATAAAAAGTAGAGCTTAATGCATTTTTATAGATTTAATAACTGGTGTTACTTCTCTTCATGCATCATGAACACCAATGACAATTTAGAGAAAAACTATTTACAAAATGGCTTTCCTGTGTAAGACCACAGGGTTTGGTCAAAACCAATTAATTATTAGACGTAACCATTTAAATACAGCTAAAAGTAAGACAGTTCTATAATTATAAAACAAGAGGTCCCTCTCACAAACTATGATGTCATAGTGCTTGGGCCCTAATGAGTAACACCAATGACTGACTTAAAAGCTTTACATAACATTGCACAACAAATAATGACATTTCTAAACAAATGAAGGGAGACATCTGACATATCTTTTACATTTGTTTAGAGTTTTTCATCTAGTGGACCTGTGACCACCAATAATTTTCAATGATCAAATGTATTTCAGAATAAAACTCTTTTTGTGCAACAGTAACTCCAATGACAAAGTTTGGGGTGACTGATATTTATTTCATATGATTAATTAATAACATTAATATGAATAGTTTATTAATATTAATTATTGTTTAATGATTTTAGTATTTACTTATTTATGTTATTATGAATCTAATTTATTTCATGAAAAAATATCTTTAGATGAAAAGTTTTATCACTTTCATGTACGATCATAGTGACAAGACATATCCTTGAATTTTTTTATGCTACAATTAAATATTGAACATTAAAGTTGAAAAACTAAGTGAGAGCCCACTCCTCTAGTTTTACAGAATGACCTATGCACGCATCTGAACACACCCAGATAGTAAGAGGACATAAAGCACAGGATAATTAAACCAGAGGTCTAATTATGGATATCCACACATGACTTTACTGCTGGGTATCAGTTACTTATGTACATGTTTCAAAAAGCCACCAGTGTAATTTAGTCATATGTGATGTATGGAGGTGGCACGATATAGCTTAGTGCACTGACGTCTAGTTCGATTGCTGCCTCAACTCTGTGTACATGGAGTTTGCATGTTCTCCCTGTGCTTGGTGGGTTTCTTCTGGGTTCTTTGGTTTCCTCCCACAGTCCAATTACATGCAGATTTGTCTAATTGGTGGTTTTAAATTGCACATAGTATGTGAATGAGAATGTGAGAGTGTGAGCCCTGTGATGCACTGGCACCCCATCCAGGATGTACCCCGCCTGGGGCCCTAAGTCTCCTGGGATAGGCTCCAGGCCCCATGACCCTGTAGTCAGGATAAAGCAGGATAGACGATGTGAGAGTGAGTGGCTAAGTATGGAGATCCTCACATGGCTTTACTGCTGGGTTGTTGTTGGTCTTTCGGCTGCTCCCGACAAGGGGTCGCCACAGCGGAATATTCAGTCCGCACTACAACTTGGCACAGGTTTTTACGCCGTTACTTATGTAAAGTCACCAGTATAATTCAGTCGTATGTGATGTATGGAGGCGGCACAGTGGTTGATTGGTTACAACTGTCGCCTTGCACCTCCAGGTTCTGGGTTCGATCTGGCGTCGGGGATGGGTGCATGGAGTTTGTATGTTCTCCTCGTGCTTGGTGGGTTTCCTCCGAATACTCTGGTTTCCTCCCACAGTCCAAATACATGTAGATTAGTCTAATTGGCGTTGCTCATGGTGTGAATGAGCATGTGTGTGTGTGTGGCTTGGGTGTACCCTGCCTCGTGCCCTAAGTCATCTGGGACAGCGGTAGAGACGATGCGTGAGTGAATGAGTGATGTATGGAGTCCTCTGTGTGTTACTTCAGGTCGGCCCATGTTTGGGCACAAGACATATTACGTTGTTTGTGAAGCACTGGCGCCCTTGGCAAGGTTGAGGGCGGGGTATACGAGTGCGTCAGCGCGGACCAATCAGAGGTGCGCCCGGGAGCCGAAGCGTCGGCTCTGATTGGTTGGAAAGCGCTGTTACTTTCTGGTCGCGCGCTGGCTCGGACTCGGCGGGGGGGCGGCCGCTTCAGAAGCCGTCAGTGTGTGGAGGAGTGACCCGGGGATTTCATGATTACCGCATGACGGAGAAGAGCCGGGGACTGCACGGGTCGGAGGGTTGTCCTTGAAGCAGATACCGGGTGGATTGTGAGACAGAGTCGTGGTTTTTTTTTTTTTTTTTTTTGCCAGTTAGAGTGGAGAGAATCTTTGCGATTCCAACATGCCGGTGTTTCACACGAAAACCATAGAGAGTATCCTGGAGCCGGTGGCTCAGCAGATCTCTCACCTGGTCATCATGCATGAGGAGGGAGAAGTTGATGGCAAAGCGATCCCCGATCTGAGTGTGCCCGTGGCCGCTGTGCAGGCAGCTGTCAGCAACCTCGTGCGGGTGAGAGCCTGGCTTCAGCACGATCACGAATACAAACAGCGCTCTAAACACTGCACCTGACTTTCCTGTGTCATTCGTGCCAACATTCGTAAACAGTGCATGCCAACTTTGCATGTCTCGTGTCAGTCAGTTTCATCATTTTTATAATCATTATCACCCTCGTCATAATAACCATCATCATCATCATCATCATCAGGTCCATATGCTGTGTGATCACATTAGATTATTTGGAACAGACAGATGGATATGCCTTTAAAACTTGACAGTAGTGGAGACTAGTAGTTTGCATAGTGGTTTGCAAGGGCATGTGCTGTCAGGGTGTTGGTATTCCAGAAGTGTTCAGATCAGAATCCCAAGAAGGAAATCCCAAACTAACCATATGACTAGATATGGCGTTAAACCTTGACACTAGTTCGAAGATTGATAGCTTGCAGAAATAATCTAGCTTTAGATTATTGTCGGAGAGTGTGTCAGTAGCGCATTCCTACTCTGACGTGTACTGTATGATAAAGGCGGAGGGATTCCCTGCTCTGTTCACACTGAAGCCAGTCCAGTTTCCACTGCCATTTCAGGCGTCTCGTCTTATCTTAATATACTTGGGGTAATATACTGGATTTAGACTTTATAGCTGTACTGAAACACTCCCTGGCCTTTCGGCTTTCCTGAAGTGTTATACCATCACTGTCTGACAGTTCAAAGTGTCCAAAGTGATTTGTGTCCTACAGTCTCAGGATGGTCTTAAGATAGATGCTGTCGCACTTTTGGGAAACCCAAGACAGACCAGTGAGTTCATCTATTCACAGCAGCGACACTCACTTTCTCTTTCCCAGAAAACAAAATCATTAATTCCCCAAACATGAAGCCTGCTTTTTCTGTATTTGCCAATTATGCCCACAGCAACAAGATGCGCTTTGGTTGGTATGCCCTCCTTTCGCTCTAAAAAGACTTACTGTGCTCACTTGTACATGGAGTGAGTTAAATCAGCACTCTTCTGTTAAAGTGATTAACCTTGCTTCACTTGGATTAAACGTTAAATGTTAAATTCTCAGTTTTATGTCTTGAATATTAGGTCCAGATGTCTGGTTGTTTGGCATTGCAGTTGTAATGGTTTTAATAAGGTATATGATATAACAGTTAGTTCCAGTCCACTAATTTTATGGGGCAAGTGCCATTCCAAGAGTGCTGATCTTAAATACAACAGCACTGTTACATCACACTGTCTCTATTACACAGCTGGTTTTTGTTCATTACATGAAAGTTCAATTCTAGTAATAATTTGTTACACTGAAGTAATTACAGCACTTTCTACACGCTTCCAGTCAGTCTATGCATTGTACTCGAACACATAACGCTCTATTCAGTCCTTAGTCCTCTATTCGGTCCTTAGAGCAATATTTTCATTGACGGTGCCAATATAAATGAAATATTTGGCCATATTGTGTCTAAAATATGATTTATTCTGTATCCATTTATTGTTTATAGATCTGTTGTATAAAAGCAATATTGCACAAGCAAGAGTGGTGTTGTATTAAATATCAATACTCTGTGATTACGGCCTTGGCATGAAGATGCCGGTAGTCATGCTGATATTCAAACAATGACCTTGTACACATGCGGCTTTTCAAGGGTTGAAAGAATACTGACACATGAAAGAAAATTTTGCATCTGAAAACAATTTATACGATAGGATTGTAGAATCCTTTAATCTGATTGGTCAGAAAGTGTTGACTAATTTTCTGTAACAGAATTGCTTTGATAACAGTTTCACCTGTAAGTCATATGATGAGGTTTATATTAAAATAAATATGTTTTTATTCATTCAGATAGCTAGCATAATACCATATTTTAATTCATGGCACCGTACTTGTAGTAATATCGAAATGCTGAGCATTAGCAAGTACAGTACTGATACCCAGCTGATATTGTTTTCTTTATAGATTATATATTTCAGTAAAAAATCACTTGTAAAGTCTTAAGCTGGCTTAGGAATTAAGGATGCTCCACATACTATATTCTAAGTCTAATGATAAATAAATGAAAAGAATTTAGAAAAACGTTCAATAATTAATAGTAATTTTTTCCCCCAAACTTGATTAAAAAAAAACACTTCTTGATTTCAGGCTAATATCAACATTTGATTTAAATGTATTTGAGCTAAATTGTGTCTGTGGTATCCAAAACAAAGCAATAATTTCCAGGTTTTCCCAAGAAGATGAAGCATGACAGGTTTTTTCTGTCTGTCTAAAATGGTTAACTCACGCACCAGCTGGTCTGGACGTCCGGTATTACATGGTTTTTCTTGTATTTTATGGAGAGGTTGGATAGTACTATCGCAGCAGCTGTTCAAAAAGATGCATCGGCAGGCTTTATGTATATCAGAGAAGACAGATACAAGCTTTTTCTTTTACATTTAATAGTGTCTTTCGAATTAGGAATCAACACAAGTAACAATGCACTAAGAGAAAATAAATAGGGAAAAATAAATGGCAAAAATAACTGTACCATATGATTATAATAAATAATGCTGATGACTGACAGCCTTCCTTTATTTCAAGGAATACGTTTGGATGTTTAGGGAGTGGTGTTATAAATAAGCTGGAAGCACTGTGGAATACATAAACACAGTCCTTACTGTTGTTTCTAGAGCAGCTTTTTACAAACACATGGCCAGATTGTGCACTCTTTCACTCCTACGCCTGTTTGCTCTTTTAGAAAGACTTCCATGGCTTTCTTCCCCAGTGTTTTTAGATTCAGCTTGCAAATGGTGTAGTTATATAATCCTGTCCTGCTGAGAAAATACGCTTCTCCTAGAATAAAATATATCATAAAAATTGTCCCTGTTGAATCTTTATTAATCAGTAATAGACTGAGATAGGTAATAATAAGTCGGATAGTGTGTATTGCATTGCATAGTACTGCATTGCATTACATTTTGAAGGTTTAGTCTAAGCTGTGTGGTTACAAAAGTCCCTGCATGGTACTTAAAATAAGGTCAAGATATCGGATGCACATCTCTACAGTACAAACCTCAGACTGCTGCACCTGTCAAGGCCGTCATAATCTGCCAGACTGTAGATTATCTTGCGATTAGCACAAAAGCTGATCACGAAAAAGCACGAACATGATTTTTGCACTGTGTTGTATTGCTTCCTTGGTTTACTGTTTAACCCACTAGTGTAAACAATCCCTGTTGTTCCACAGTGCTCTTTACCAAGTAAGCTCCTACAGCAGCATAATGAGCTCCTCCAGTAATAAAGTAACGAGGAGAAAATTGTCTAATTTATGTGCTGACGTCACAAATAGGCAGCATGCCAAGTACTGCCTGCGACATCTGGGAATTTAAAATGGGAAGATGATTGGGAAGTAACACGGTCTCGCAGTGGCTGGCTGCAGAAGGGAGCTATGCAGGAAAAGTGACTCCTTGCCTGGAAGGGAAAGACTCCGATGTCAGCGTCTTCTTTGGATACACACTCCAGCATGCCTCCTTCCCCCCACCCACGGCACCTGTTCTGGCTAAAACACAGCTGAGTGCCTTGCGTTGACTATGCTCCTGAGGTATATCTCGGGTACACCCTTTGACCATCTTCACTCTCCATTTAAGCGTTAGTAGACAGATACATGTAGTGTAAATGAAAACACTCCCTCTGTGTATAACTGTTGGGAATAATGGGGTTCGGTTTCAGTGTAGCTTTTAAACTTATTAGCTTAGGACAACATGTGGTGGTTAAGGATCTTACCGCTTGGATGAACAAGAGATTTTCAAAGGAACTCTGCTTTCCGTCCACCTTCACTTCACCAAGCTAGCTTTTTATGGCTTATGAAGAAGAGAGCCCTCTTGGCCAAGCAAGAGTTTGGCACAGAAGACAGTCTGAGTGTCTCTCACTCCTTCCCCTGCCAAGTCTGTTAAAAAGTATTGAGAGGCAAATCATAACACCAGGGTGTAAAGAAGGTGGAGATCTACCCCCCCCCCCCTTCTGTCCCAAAGTGGTACACGCATCATCTGTAGCTTAAAGTTGCCTAATTCACTTGGAGCCAGGCCAGTTGTGCAACATTATATGTGAACAGTTGCTAGTTTGTTTTTAACTTCTACTGTTTGATTATAACTTTATACACTGTCTCTGGTGTTTACACACTGTCAGTGCACTTTGAGTTGCTAAATAGGGAACACCGTTGCTAACTGAGACACAAGACCCTAAAGGATCCTGACCCCCTTTTTTCCCCCCAACGATAACAAAAGCAGTAATGGGGTAAAGACATAGTGTCAAGTAGTTTAATAAATACATCAGCCAGGTCTTGAACTAGCCACGGTTCTTCTGCTGACCTGTTGATTATTGTTGTCTTCTCATGCACTTGGGTAGAGGCATACAAAGTAATCAAGTTCGTCTGAAATTGGTCTACATATTAACAGTTTAACAGCAGAATGCGAAAACGCTGTTTTCAGAATTTTAGTAATTTAACAAAATATTATTCTCTGACACTCAGGGTTGTCTATGACAAAATGTTTTATTTGATAACTGCTGTATTTTTGAGCAATCCACCATACCTAGGCACCAGATTGTTGAGCTTGTTTTGACAAGCCAACGGCAATGTTTCTTTCAGTGATGCAGTTAGTGAAGAGATGATGCCACCTGTGCAACACAGCGGCTGCTGTGAGTGGGTTTAATTGTATTATTGGATTTTACTACTATTACAGTCAATCCAGCAGTATGTGACAAGTATTCATCACATAACATTAATGATGCATTTAGTGAAATTGCACATTGTGCAGTTTGGGTGTTGTTCATGCCCCATGTTGCATATTTAATAAAACAATGTGGGATACTGACATGTGAGCGCAGTGGTGAAGCAAAGAAATAACGTTACAATACTTCAAATATGCACAAGTGATTTGTATACTGTATAAGAGGCATGGTATGCATTGACTGTATGTGGAAAGCTGTTGGTTAAACTGTGCATAATTGTGCTATGATAGGGAGTGTCATGTACCGAAGTGAAACTAAAACTGGTAGAAGAGGAAGCTGTTGATCTGTAATCTTTATGATGAAAGGTTTTTGTGTGCAACAAAACTCAATAGTTTTTTCCTTGATCTAATATTCTGCCACTAGTTTCTATTTGACTCAAAGCTTGCGTTTGCTTTATTTTATATTACGTCTCAATCAGTATATTACGCATACTTAAATAACAGTGAACACAACTGCAGGCTGATTTACCCATTGTGACAAAACAGTTAAAAGTAGAGTTATAACTTTTTTTTTTTTTAAATCACAGAACAATTCACACTTACATAACCCCCCCAAAATGTATTAAATATTTATTATTTGTGCTTTTTGACACTCTTGTGACTCTAGAAAAACATGCATAAAAACATTGCAATCAGTCTAAGTTAAAAAAAAATAGTTATCTCAATTTGCTATCAAACTGTTCATATATTACTTGCTTTAATGACAGGAAGAATTCCATTAAATTTAACAATAAGCCTATCTGATGTTTATTCATAACTTTATTTTAGTATAATTCAAAAGAGAAGAATAAATAGTCTAACAAAATAGACTTTAAACAAATTGCATGAAACCCCTACAAATAGTGAATTATTCTCAAGTCATCCTTAAACATAATAAAATTAGATAGAAGTGACAAAGTGGCATTAAGCTTTAATTTAACTGCAAAAAAAAAAATCAGCTCCAAACTGTAAATCAGTCATCACACGATCTTCAGACTGATAGCAATGATCTGGTGTGGTTTATGCCAGCTGGATGCATCTAGAATGTGTAACTTTATATCTGTGTAACTGGACTTCATGAAGCCTGATGTGTCTGCTATGTGTCTGGTTGTGATCTAGCTAAAGTGTAATATTAAACTACTGTGTTTCTGTCTTCGGTTTTCAGCTCATTTATTTTAGTATTCAAACATTCTAAACTGATTGCTCTATAGTAGAGCTTTCAAAGGTCTTGGCATTACTGTTATTAATAGGTATTGGAACCAGCGATGGTTACACTGGTTAAAAACTCCTTGACTATGTTTAGCTGAAATGTTCTAACAATGATTTGTAGCAATAATTGAATGAGATAGACTTCTACATTTATAGAAGTCTTTACTGCATATGCCATGCTGGAAATTGTATGGTATATCTTATACTCAATGCATTAATAGAGTAGCAATACATGCAGTGGTTTTTTAACAGTACCACATTTGAATAGTCATTTAAACCAAAGTCTACATACTACATACAAAAACTTTGCAAAAAAAAAAAGATTCTGATTAATTCAGTTATATCATAGAATATATAATCTAGAAATTTGTATTTTATATAAAAAAGTTACAATGAAAGAACACAAACAATAAAACTTAAACAATCAAGAATATGTTTTAGATTTGAGGTTTTCCAAGTTAGCTACACATAGTTTTGCTGACAGTTGGGCACACTGATGGCATTCTCTTATAAGGTTCATGAGGAAATCACATGGAATGGTTTTCAGTTACCAGGTTTGCCTTGTCAAGAGTTAGGGTGGGTACAGAGTCAATAGCCCTATTAGTGACAAATCCATATTATGGCAAGAAACACTCAGTTAAGTAAAAAGACAGTCCATCATTACTTACTAAGGAATTAAGGTCAACACATCACTGCTTTGCACTTATTGGGACCATCATTTGTTTTCCAACAGGATAATGACCCAAGCACAGATCTAGGTTATGTAAGAGCAATTTGTTCGAGAAGGAGAGTGGTGCATCAGATGACCTGATCTTCACAATAACCCTGTCTAAATCCAGTTGATATGGTGGGATGGTTTGGGATGTGTTGGACCGGAGGGTGAAGGAAAAGGAGCCAACAAGTTCCCAACACTGCTTGGAACTCCTTCAAGTTTGTTGGAGAATCATTCCAGGTGACTACATCATAAGGCTGACAGAGAGAATGACAAGAGTGTACATCTGTCATCAGAAAAGTCAAGCAGGTCCAGGGTCAGGTGATTTACAAATAGATTAGACAATGCTAAGGCAAACTCACCGATAAGGCAAAACAGAGTCAAAAATGGAACAATTATACACTCATCTAAAGGATTATTAGGAACACCTGTTCAATTTCTCATTAATGCAATTATCTAATCAACCAATCACA
>JAQQZT010000039.1:13516081-13528537 GCA_030068275.1 Clarias platycephalus | reverse complement strand
GGGCCAACATTTCTAAAGAATGCTTTCAGCACCTTGTTGAATCAATGCCACGTAGAATTAAGGCAGTTCTGAAGGCTGTCAACTAAGATCAAGTGTGTTCAAATGTCCCGAGATTATGATTGGCAATAAGGATTGTATAAGCGGGTATGTGATATAGTTTGTAGTTTGTTGGCTATCAGAAGACTCAGTGAAGTGTAATTGGACATTTCAGCAGTGATGTGTTGACAAAGATGTGACAGTACTACCTTCAAGTGCACCCAGGGGCATGAGTACGCCTTTATGAGAAAAATGCTTTATGGTACAATGAGGAACAACAGCTTCTGAACACTGTGAACCCTCTAAATTTAGTTTTTCTTCTCTGTTGTTTTTTATTTGCCTTGTGATAAGATGTTTCCTGTAACAAACTTGTTTTAGCAAAATGCTAATTTTTACATAAACTTTGCCCTCCCTCTCTTTTTCTCTGTACCTTCTCATGTTAATTACATTTCCTCAGGTAACTGTAACTTCAGAGAAACTGAAGCTGTCTCTATCCGCTCATCAAGAACATCAATGTCATGGGAACATTGGACTTTCAATTACTTGTTTGAACTGTTTTTTCTGAGGTAAAAAGATGGCGCAACATATATACTGTATTATATATAAAATAAAAAACAAGAATATAGTGCACAAGTTTTCTGTTTTCTGGAACAATTTATAAACAACTAAAGATTCCAAGATCAATTCAAAAGATCGTATGTATTGTAGTTGCTCGTAGCGACTTTGCCAAACTGTCACTCTCAGCTGAGAGGTAATTGGTATGGATGTTATGGAACAATCAAGCCACATTTTAGCCATGAATCAAAGGCTGCCAGAACTCCATTGTCACTGTGAGTTTTGCATCGCAATGGACTGAAAGGCTGTCATCCAATATAGAAGCCCCTCCTCCACAATTGACACATTCAACTTTGACAGAAGTTTGCAGCTGACCCCATGGAGAAAAAAAACATCTTCTGGGGAAAGTTGTGACCTGATGTTTAGAGGAGTAAAAATGAGGCATTTGACCCCAAGAAGACAGTACCAAATGTTTAAGCATGGTGGTGGTAGCATTCGGCTTTGGATGTGTTTTGCTGTTAGTAGAGTCAGTGCACCGCACAAAGCAAATAGAATTATGAATAAGTATGACTAACTCAGAATTCTTCAGCATACTTCAAATCATCATCTACTGTAGATAGTTGAAATGGATAAAGGGATAATGTACGCTATGTGGATTATCTGCCAGGAAATCACCCAGAAATCAACAAAAGAAGAGTGGTCAACTATCCAACTTGAATTCTATCAGAAACTTGTTAATGGCTACCAAATGTATAAAACTTACTAAAGCACATTCAAACTAAAGCAATTTTAGGTGTTGTACAATCTTTATACACAGAAAAAGCCCAGTTCAAAAATACTGCCATGACATTCATGCTCATATGCCATATACTGTACAGTATACTGGTTAACGTCTACTGCTTGTGGACTTTTATTTGAGTAGGCGTTATCATAGATCAAAGGCAAGGGGAGCCAGATTTTACTAGATTTAAATCTGAATGCTCAGATGTAAACTCTCCTATACTAATTCTAATAGTTATTTAAAGCAGATTTAAATAAATTCAAATGAAGGATTTTTTAGGGTTGTATGTGACACCACACCCTTCCTCTGTCTCAGTTCAGATATTACACATAGCACAATTTGCATGGAAGCTGCTGTTTCCAGCCCTGACAGGAATCATCTGTGGTCAGCTTTTGATATAGTGATGTTTGTGGATGTACGTTGACTAATTTAACCTATAACAGCACATATATATATATGGGAAATTTTTTTTCGGAAAGAGTGGACTTTAAATGCTGTTTACAGAAACTTTTCGAACGGCACTTAATGATATCTGACAACAGTGTGGCTGATGAGGGAAGGAGCAGCTGGTGACCTTAATTGTACTCTCTCTGAATCCATTATCACAGCACTAAAGTGCACACATCAAACAGCCTTTTTCATCGAGTCTGCACCTCACTAATGCTACACCCTGTACATTTGCATCAATTATGCATTAAAGTGATCCATTATCACCTTTTTTTTTTATCATTCTTCTAGCAGTCTGTTCTTTATTGTCTAAAACATGACACAAAGGTGGCTTGCATGCAGGTTGGTGGAGAGCCTTTTATGGACCTTTGTTACATAAGAAGGCTTCCTTTAAAGGAAGTGTGTTTCTTCAAGTCAGAGTAATCACTTAGAAATGCATTTGCAGCTTAAGAGTAAACAGCCAAGTAAGTTCGAGAAGAACTTGTTATGGAAACCATCATTGAAACAGAGCTCCTGCCTACATACCTTATTGCATACTCACAAAAGTGCAGATACTCCGATGTGGCTGTACTGTATATGCAGACAGAAGTGTACTATACACACAAAAAAGAGATTAATGTCGCATGCACACCCTCATATACCATGAATGGTCATGCATTGCTCACACAAAAGATTAAGTTAATGCAGTTAAGTCAGAGTTTGAAACCTTCTCGCTTTAAAGTCATAAATAAGCTGGAGATGATCGTAGGCATTTGAGTGAACAGGTGTATTCTAAGCACTAACACTGAAGCGGTCAGGAAATACTACCAGAAGTAGGGAATAGAAACGTCAGATTTCTTTTTTTGTAGGTGCAAATAATCTTCCAGCAGTCACAGATTAGTCACAGTCATTTCCTATAAAGGCCCTTCACAGAGGACATGTGCCAATCAGTTGCAGAAACCAGAAATAATTCCTGCAGTGATTCTAAAGCATTCATTCTTCATCAAAGGTCAGAGAACATTCCTCAAAGAACAGCATGCAGCAATGGAAAGCTGGGACTCAGCCCGAACTGACGCAACATCACGCTTGTCCTGTGTTTGCTGGAGGACTTTTAAGTGCATTTTAAATGGCTTTCATTTAGTGAAACTAAATCTGCTAATGGGCAGCTGCTCATTTGTGTGTCAGTACTGATGATGCACTTTACCACTATGAGGCCAGAGCAAGTGTATGTCAAACTCTCTTTAGTCATTCCTGCAATCAAGACTACTAACCCGACTCTTTATGTTGCTATAATTTCTGCCCAATCCCAAAATAGGAGCATAGATTAACTCAGACTTTTATAGAAATAAAATTCAAATGTAGAATAGATCAAATCACCTTAGGGTGGCACGATTAGATAAAAAATAAAAAAAATTTGACACACATTGCGATTTTAAGTTAAACTGCGATATTTAACTATTAATTGGTTTAATTTGTATTTAAACCTGTGTATTTAGGCTACCACCAAATAACTGGAAAAATTATCGCATTAAGAGAATGTTAGACAATATTTATTTATCAACCATGCATATATTACCTGTGATAATTTGCAGCCTTTTGTGATTAAATAATTGCACAAGTTCATACTGGTATTTAAAATTTTAGGTGATTGCGTGGAGTTTGCTTGTTCTCCCCGTTCTTTAGGTGTTTTCTCCGGGTACTGTTCCCCCCACAGTCCGACAGCATGCAGATTAGGTTAACTGTGTGTTCATGTGTGTGTGTTTGTGCCCTGTGATAGATTGGCAACCTGTCCAGGATGTACCCCGCCTTATGCCCTAAGTCTCTTGGGATAGTCTCCAGGCCTCCGCCACCATAAACACAGGAATTAATTGTGCTTATAATCTGTTTATAGTAATAAACAGATTAGAAATATTCTGTCTATCAAAGAAACACATATAATCACCAATATCATAAAGCTTTCTTTAAGTATCAGTTTTTAAAACATTTATGAAGTCCTGAGTGCCATGGTGTGGTTACGCCCCAGGGGTTCTTTCCCAGGGGAGAGTCTTCAGCACGTTTTGGGTATCATGACCTGAGTGTTAGAAGAGAGGCTGATGACTGCTTATAGCTGCTGCTGATGTAATAAATCGTGGAACGTCTCATGTGAATGTTCCACAATGTTAAACGTAACTATAAACTGGGCAATGTGTAGCTTTTGTGTAAGATGCAAAAATACACTCCACTTTGTCCTTGAGTGCTATTACTGTAAAACGATGGCCCAGTTTAATTTTCTACATTTTCATATTGGCAATCCTCGCTGAACCCAACATCTGCCAGCCAGGCTTTTGATGCCAAATTATGCAAAATATGACAAGAGCGATCTCTGTGGGTCGATCATCAGCGCCAGAAGTGGTGCTGTCTCTATCTGTAAATGCATTACACACAGTTGACATGCCAGATTGCACACATGTGTAAAACATGGCCTGATCCTGTCATGGTGCCAGTCCTGGTCTTGAACATGATACCTCCGGGAGCACATATGTTCCTCTCCTTACCAGAGCCTTGCAGAGAACACCCGCTCACAAACATGTTTACTGAAAGGAAATTAATCTCTTTTCAGAAAGAGAAGGTGTACTGTCACCTGTGTGATTCCAGCGTTGTCACTTTTATGTTTGTGAGTTCATTTGGAGTGTGTTTTTTGGTGATTTGAGTGCCTGTATCTTTCATATCAGAGTATCTGTACTCTGATTATTACTGTAGTTCTGACACACATTTTTGGAATAGAGCTTCCTATTTATCTCTGAACTAACTGTCCCATAAGCAGGCTCTGCCACCCAGGCCCCTGTGGGCTAAGAATATCTGCCGGGAATGTGGTCTTTGGGTCCTGTGTTCATGGGGATGGGCGAGTTGGAGGCCCCTGCAGAGGATGATCTTGGATCCCACCAGATTAAAAGAACACAAATTCAAATGAAGGATTTATATTAAACATGCTTATTTTTCTAGATGATACACTGGTCTTGTTTTTGTCTGAGTTGGGCCGATTGAGCCAGTTGCCACCTGAGCTGAGTGATCTTATCAGGACTTTGCTGACACTGTACTGTAGTCTCTGAACCAAGCAGGTTGAGCGGCATTCTGTCTATGTTTAGCATCTCTTGCTGTTTGTGTTGGCATTTGTCCATTTAGTCCTAGCACTGGATGTGTGATATGCCTAATGTATGTGTGTGTGCGGTTGTGTGCATGTCTCTAGCTTTTTGTGAAGGCTAGAAAGGATTGTTCTTAATGTTTGCCATTTCTCCTAGAATGGAAGCCTCTTGGGCCAAAATGGACTTGTGTACTCATTTACAATACCAGTCAAAAGCTTGGACAGACCTTCTACTGTAATTCAATGTTTTTTGTTTTGTGATTTATTTTATACATTCAAGTAACACATACGGAATTAGATAATTGAGTAACAACACCAACAGTTTTTTTTTTTTTTAAAGACATGAAGGTCAGCTGTTTTGGAGTAGTTCTTGCAAAAACAGTAAGGGCGTTTGCAAAAAGAACATCAAGCACCATGATGGAACTGGCTTTCATAAAGACAATCCCAGGAAAGCAAGATGAAAACTTACCTCTGCTACGGTTGAAGAGAGTTGTTCATCCCAGCTCCAAAACCCGCCAATTAACAGCACCTCACATTAGAGCCGTTATGAAGGCTTTACAGAGCATAAGTAGCAGACATAACTCAATATCAACCATTTAAAGTAGATTATTGCATCTTTGGACGCCACCAGCATTGCTTTACAATGTAGAAAGAAATGAAGATGGAAAAGGAGACCATGGAATAAGAAGGTCTGTCCAAACCTTTGACCGGTAGTACAGAATATACTGTGCAGTGGCCTTTGAGGAGGTACAAGCCCAAAGGCACCACGTGTAAACACAATCAATATCCATTTTTAGATCATCAGCGTGTGTTCAGATACTGCTGTGTGTACTGTGTTCTTGTTCCTCCACCACTCTGTGATATGCTGAGATTAAATGCTGACGTCTTGCTTGATCTGGAATTTGCAAAGCGGTTAAATGGTGAATGTAACTTGTCCTGTGGAAAAAGAGCGGGTGGGATCAAGGCCATGTGGGCTTAAATAACAAAAATCGCTGTGTTGCTCTGTTATTTCAAGAGTTGTCGAATCAAGCCTTATAGTCTATTGGAACAGAGGAAAAGATTGTATTTGTATTGCTGTCACATTACATCTTAATACTTAATACTTAATTATTTTTCATACATGTATATAAAAGTCTCATGCTTCAGTTAGTATTGGCTCTGGCTTTGTGTGTGTGTGTGTGTGTGTGTGTGTGTGTGTGTGCTTTGATAAATAGGTGTGGTAGCTGCAGAAGAGACTGTGTGTAGGTTTTGTTGATGGTCTCATGTCTTGTGGCTCGTGTCTCTTGGCGGCTTCCCAGACTGCTGCAGTGGAACTGCTCTCGGTCTATTCTTGCACATACAGGGCCTTATTGTGTTCGGCCACTCCAAAACACTCCATTAACAAGTGGTGACCGTCTGCACGAGGCCTTCCACATGAGTGTGTCTGAACCAACAGATCGGAAGAACCCCAGATTGTAGGGAATTGTGTTGTGCATATTATTTACAGTATCAGTATCAGGGAGTATCTGATCCGTGCATGAGGCGTATTTAGTGTCTAAAAATACTCGAGCCTCATTATTTTACCTTCTTATAGTTGACTGAGAAATGTGATTCAACAAAAGAGTTTAAACCCACTTTAGAATGTTTGGATGTCTGTTTAATTGTTGTACTTTTCTTAGTTGGCTTTTGACATTGTCGTACTTTTGTTCTACTGTATCTTCTGACTCTTTTCCTTGTGTGTTCAGGTGGGGAAGGAAACGGTTCAGACCACAGAAGACCAGATAATGAAGAGAGACATGCCTCCAGCCTTTATCAAGTAAGCGCTGTACTTCTCTCCTCCCTCCAGGAGAATGTACACCAGACTTATCTCATCCCCTATTTTTGTATCTCTCTCTCTCTCTCTCTTTCTTTCTTCTTTCTCCATCACACACATACACACACAGTTTTATAACCAATAACCGCTAATAAATGTGACATTGTGCTGCAAGAGTTTAAAAAAATCAAGGTGATAAATGATAATGATTTTGTCTATTTACTGTTTAAATTAAGGTACCTAGCTTTAAAACAACTTGTAAACATTTAAACAAATCCTTTTTTGATACAGTTTCTGAGAGTTTCAGGATGCATTACTGATAACTGCTATTGCATTATTGATGACTAATATGGATAAAAAGGAAAACTTTGCTGAAGTTTATCTGTGTGTGTGTGTGAAAGGAGTTTTCAGCAACTTATGTAGCTTATTTAAATCTTCCCAGGTTTTTTTTAAGTTATGTATCTTACACCATGGTAAGTGTAATTAGTAATAGTAGCTGTATATACTGGAATTACAGTACAGTAGCGTAGATTATAAATGTGATCCTCATTAAGTGAGCTTAATTAAGGACCAGGTGTCTATGTCCTGATGTGAGATTTTATATCATTATTGAACAGCTGCACTTGATCACATGATTCATTCTCTGAACTCAAAGTGGTACAGCTCTTTGTCCCATTTGTGCACCAACTATACAGTATCTGCACCTAATCCAGAATGTGGCTGCACGCCTCGTCTTCAACCTGCCCAAGTTCTTCCACACCAACCCACTTCGCCGCTATCTGTACTAGCTGCCCGCATCAAATTCAAAACACTGATGCTTGCCTACAAAGCTAAAAATGGCCCAGCACCCACTTACCTCTCAGCTCTAATCACATCCCGCACCACACCACATTTCCTCTGATCCTTCAGCACTGCCTGGCTGCTACCACCATCTCTCAGGTGGAATGAACTTCCTCTAGATGACCATAGAGCTGAGACTCTGGCAATCTTTAAACAACGATTAAAGACCTATCTGTTTCTTCAATACTTGAAGATAATCTCTTCTTCCTCCCCTCATACAAAAAACCCTTTCCAACAGTGTTTGACTGATGGTGCTTAGTTAGTAACCTAGTAACCCAGTGTAAGGATCTATCCAATGACATAAACATAGCACTTTTGTAAGTTGCTCTGGGTAAGAGCATCTGCCAAATGCCTAAATATAAATGTGTAGGAAATGCAACTGAAGAAGGAATACCAATAGAAAAGGACTCTGTAAAGCTGCTTATCATGCATGCCCTGGTGATTCAGACTTCAAAGAAACTTTCCAGCATTGCTTTATCATGTTTTAAATGTATTTTCCCAATATATGTACTGTAGTAAGGTTTACTGTGTTCAAAATTTTAAATGCACATTGTGGCTGACTATACACTAAGTTAAGTTCAGTTTGTTACATGGGGGTCAGCCATTAACGGCCTAGTTCAAAGGCCCAACAGCGGCAACCTGGCAGAGCTGGGGCTCGAAACTCCGACCTTCCAATCAGTAACTCAGAGTGTATACAGAATATATACTCCATTATGGAGTTGGTCCCCCTTTTGCAGCTATAAGAGCTTTCATTCTTCTTGAGAGGCTGTCCAGAAAATTCAGGTCAGGCACTGATGTTGGACGAGAAGGCCCGGCTCGTAATCTCCATTGAAATGGGATTGAAGTCGGGGCTCTGTGTGGGCCAGTCAAGTTCTTCCACACCGGATTCATTAAACCATGTCTTTATAGTCCTTACTTTGTGCACTGGGGCACAGTCATGTTGGAATAAAAAAGGGTCGTCCCCAAAACGGTTTCCACAAAGTTTGAAGCGTAGGATTGTCTTGGTATGCTGAAGCATTAACATTGCCCTACGCTGGGGATAAGGGGCCTGAATGAAACATCTGAATCCGATAATTAAAAAGTTTGGAAAAATATGTTTGTCCATATAGTTTATATCTCCCTTACCTTACAGCAACACTATATATAATTGTGGACAATGTGGACCTTACAATAAACAATGTGGATTTTAACAGAATGTATATTCATTGGTAGTAGTGTGACAGTGTTTAAAACCTGAATACATACAGTATATAGAATACATTTCATTTCATACTGTACTTTAATGCTTTAATAATTCTGACAATTTTTTCATATTAAACCAGAAACTGTCAGGAACAGATAAAGAATTGTCAGAATAATTTTGGCATTAAAGTACAGTATGAAATGTATTCTATATTCTTAATAATATAACATTTTACAGTACGTTCTTTTCCACAACCATCCAATTTCATGTCACACTGGGAATACAAGAAAGCATAATTGGTCCTGCTCTTTGCGGGGGAGTGATGACATTTCTCTATTTCCTGGTAATCAGATTGACACTAGCCAACTGTGGGTGTTTGGTAGACTGTGCATATAGGGCAGTTGCAGCTTTTAATCAGGTTTTGGAGGAAACTCTACTGGAATTTTGGAATATAAGCCTCCACACATGCATTTTAAAATCAGATTCAATTATACAGTAGCTTTCCTATTTGCATGAGCTTCATCAAACTTCTTCATCACTGGTCTTGTGATGTGATGATTGTCAGGACAATCATGAAAGATGCCATTTATTGATCCTCCAGTCCTAAAAACGTACTATAGTACAACCTATTCGAATACACAACTAATAAAAGGATAAAAAATCCAGCCTAGAACCCTACTATCTGCCATCCAAAAGCAATATTGGTAATGAGAATTTCTAGAGCATTAATTTAGAAATATCACATGAGAGGATGTGCTGTTGTGATGGTTGCCAGCATGGTCGTGATGCGTTCGGCATCCATCACAACAGCACAAACTCATGTGTGATATTGCTTTTATACAACAGTTCCACAAGCAGGATTTATTATCTACAGATTATGATTTGTTTGATTATTTAACCAGTTATTTTGCTCCACCAACACATATCCTTCCGTACCTGGCGGAAGTAACTAGCCACCCCCTTGGCAGAGCTGGCACCCGACAGTTACTGACTAACCTTTAGTGTAATTAACAGGGGTGAACGTGGGGGTGAATAAATTCTTACCAGTACTACAGTATGTTACCCAAAATTTAGTAGAATAAACCATGGAAGTGTCAGGCAGTCCTGTAAATCTCTTAAGTTTCTCTTGATAGTTTCACTTATTCCGCTTTAGAATATTAGCAATGTTAACTTCTGGGTTATTCTTTTTTTTGTTGTTGAATAAAAAGGCACTATGATATAACTTAAAGTACTCTAGTGAAGGACTATTAATACTTATTATGTAACTGCTATTTAAGCTGGTGTAGAAGGTGCTGTATGTGACAGGGTTAATGCAGTGCTCTTATATCCCAGAGCGTACAACCGATACAACATAGCGCTGGGTATTTTCTTGTATCCTCTTGTGAATACTCTTATTATACTGCTTACTAAAGTGTTCCAGAAGAGTATTACGTCTACTTAAAAACATTCTGACATCTAGATTTAATCATCAGGATAGATGTGGACAAGGCTAGAGAGCGGTATTTATATAATCCTACTCATGGCTAGTCCTTTTCTCATCTCTGGGCAGCTAGAATTAGCTTTCAGAGGAGCCGTATTGTAGACTGTAATTTCTAATGGCTCTTATTTAATTGTCTACTCTGAATAATTAACAGACATGCATATCGAATATAAAGATGAATGTAAGTAGTAATGAAGTAAGTAACGACTCCAAAAGCTTGAAAAAAGTCACCTATAAAGAGAAAAGCGTGGACATTTTAAGTGCTCCAGTATAGGCTTAGTATTCTGCATGTGTGCACGGACACAGCGTACAAAGGGTGAGTATAGGGTTTCCCTAAAATGCAGCAGAGGGTCCACTGGGATTCAGAAAAGCCCAGGCTGACACATTTGGCACCATAAACACAAGCTGGCTCAGATCTCATCCATCAGCAGACACGTGGTTGGTGACAAGGAATGTGCACTTCTCTATATATAGGCTTTGTGGTGGTCACTGATATGTATTTCACACCAGGAGGTGCATGAGTAAATGAGGACCTCCAGTTTCACACGACTCTGACGAGAGGTTTTCATACTGGTACACATGTCATCACTGCCCTCCTGCCCTTTTACTGAGTTTGGTAAGACCTCACAAAAGAGAACTCTCTCTTTTAACGCAGCTCTACCTTTGCAAGAGGATACTAATGTGACCATTAATGTTAACTTTCTTATACTGGTTTAATAGTTCTTTCATGCATCTTATATAGCGCTTATCGTGGAATCTGCATGTCTTTTGACTGTGGGAGGAAACCAGGGTACCCGGAGGAAACCCAACAAGCACAGGGAGAACAGGCACACGCACTGACCCAAGGTGGAAATTGATTCCTCAATCTTGGAGGTGCAAGGAACCACAGTACTAACCACTACTCCACTATTTGTATATAGTGAAAGGCTATGATAGGAGAAGAACATGGACAAATCCAGAACATTTTGACATCATCCTGCCAAAACAGGAATTTATCCCACATTGTTTGCTGCCTGGTTTATAACTTCTGTTAAGTCCAGCAAGGTACAACCCCAAACCATCACCTGCACACAGTACTCAACAACTGAATTATGTAAACTGAGCATGATCATTTCATATTAACACAAAACATTTATATCATGAATCTTGGAACTTAAAGATACTAGAATTATAGTATTTAAATGAACACAGATTAAATGTGTGTGGTAGAGCAGCACAGTGGTATTGGGGCTTCCAGCACCCTGTGCTTGATGTGAAGTTTTATACATTTCATTCCAGGCATTTAACATTATTGAATATATCATGTTGAATGTACAAAAGAACTTTAGTTTGGATGTATGAAGCATTTTTTTATTTATTTAAAGTTTTTGGGGATAACATTTCCACAGTTATACACAATTTTTAATACAATAAAAACCCGCCCCCCCCCCTACTTTTGTATGAAGCATTTTTAACTCAGTCTTGCCGTGTGTCCAATTTGGTGCATGGGACAACGTTCAGGAGTGAGATTTTCTTTAAGCTTCTGCTAATCGTTAAGCTTCTGCTAATCTTTAAGAATTCACCCACATGTGCTTTCGATGTTTTGTCTATCATCTATCTTTGTCCAGCTGTATCTTTTCACATATACTAGACGTAATATCCTTTCACTTGTACTACACGTAATAGATAGATATTCTTGGCATTCCCTGACAAGTACCCATTTAAGGGAAGGAACACCAAGTAACTTCTATAGTAGCTTTGAAACAAGGATGTGGGACAGCAGCTGACTATTAAATTTTGTATGCTAGCAGCAGCCAGGCTTTCGTCAGAACATGGACTGATGTTTCAACAAGCACACAATCTACTGTATCTAGTCTTTCATATAAAATTCCATATCATAACTGAACTGCAATTAACCTTTTTTTTTTAACTTTTGATTTTTTATTTATATGTTTAACCGTATATTCCTTATATATCTTGCAGATAGATTTTCATTGCACTAGTAACTTCTGGTCAGTTTTCACATTGCCCTATGTGTATAGACTATATGTAAGATATACAATGTGCAATCTACAACCTGTCTACTGTCTCTATGACTGCTCTATGGATATCTGGAATTTCGTTCAGGATCAATGAAGTGTCTGTCTATCTATCCATCCATCCATCCATCCATCCATCCATCCATCGGATATCTGGAATTTCGGGATCAATAAAGTATTTATCTATATACAGTATCCATCCATCCATCCATCCATCCATCCAT
>JAQQZT010000039.1:13489709-13511402 GCA_030068275.1 Clarias platycephalus | reverse complement strand
ACTTGAGTAGATTTTTATAAGGGTAACTTTACTTGTACTTCAGTAAAAGTTCACTAAAGTAACAGTACTTTTACTTACGTACAGAATTTTATTACTCTTTCCACCCCTGTATATTTTATATGTCAACTCCGTACGTAAGTATATGTTTTTGGATACAATGTCATTGCAGGTTTGGCCAAATACTTTTGTCCATATTGTGTCTTCAAGGATTAGTCTTTTTTTTTTTCCAGTGTTATTCCAGAGGGTAATGTGGGTAAGATTTCTATATATCTATATAAGATAAAGCTCCCCATTCTAGGTATGACGAAGATGGCAAAGATGATCGATGAGCGGCAACAGGAGCTGACACATCAGGAGCACCGCATGATGTTGGTCAACTCTATGAACACGGTGAAGGAGCTTCTGCCTGTGCTCATATCAGGTGCGAGTGAGAAAGAGCTGAGATGACAGCAGCCACGTTACATACCTTCTTGGTGATATAGTATAGGTGATTTTAGACTCTTTTTTGGAGGGCTCAGTCTCGCCTAAATGTCATCTTAGCACCCCTAAAGACAGTGATAATAATAATGCATCATTATTTTCTAAAATAATTTTTAGCACTGCAGTTACAGCTCAGTTTGCGAAACGCGACCAGTGGTCATTCGGTCATTTGGTTCGATCATAATTTAGACCCGAATATGTTCCGCCTAGGTGAAGGTATTTCATAGCAAACCATCAGACAGACTCAGATAGTTAAAGAGGTAACAATGGTAGATTATGACCCAAGTAACCTACTGATGCTGATTTTCCTACAAAAAAAGAAAAATGTGTCTAGTGTCTTTCTATTAATATCTTGTTGTTAATTAACTACTAATTAACTATTATACCAGGTATTGATAGCAAAACATTATACAGTACATGTTAAAGTCTCATTATGGCCTGAGCCCCCAAATGTGACTCAAGATCCTAGAATCGCTCCTGTGATATAGCAATAATGATATTGTAGTGATTTAACCTTTTTCCCAGTCTTTCTTTAGTTTTAGTTTATGTAGAAAAGCTGAGAGCCGATAAGAATCATGGTCTGATAAAATCCTGGAGTCCATGCATGCCGAGTGAATACTGATTTATTCTTCTGCGGTGACTTTTCTCCTTAATATGACCTTGGCCTTGTTCCAATCAGTTTTAAAGTCTTAATAGTTTATTTCTTGCAATCATAATGCCACAGAGGTCCTACAAAGATCGTAATGCTCATTTTTGAGATATCGCATTATGAGAATCTCAGACGGGTGCACAGATGCCAGATGCACAGACAATACTGTGCAAAAGTCACATGCAAAAAAATGCTGTAGAGCAAGGATGCCTTAAAAAAAAAACAATTGGTATTTGGTGTGAGAATGCTTTGAGTACTCTTTAGTGTCAGGTACAATTTGTGTAGTTTATAAGGAAATGAACTACTGTATTACGTTTTACTGAGCATCCTGTGACCGTGTCATCTTTGCTTGATAAACACAGAAACGAGCTGAACACGAATCTTCTATACCGCCTATCCTGTTCATGGTTGCGTGGGGCCTGGAGCCTGTGCCAAGAGACTTTGGGCATGGGGCACAGTCCCTGGACAGGTTGCCAACCCATCGCAGGACCCCACACACACACACAACGGGCAAGCATTCAAACATTCATGCACACAGACCTGAGACGGGAATTGAACCCTTGACCCTGGAGGTGCTGGGCTACAGAGTTTAATCACAGACAGTGTGTTAACACCTACCTATGAAATTAACAGACAGAATATGGCTGAATTTAGATTTCTTTTTAAAGACATTTTTTAAAATCCATTTCTGTCCTGAGCTGTTATGTGTAAGATTTTAATTCAAAAAGCATTTGGGTGAATGTTTCCAGTTCATTGAAGATGAAAATAATCAAGTGATTCAAATTATTGTTAACTTCTATTTACAGTAAAACAATATTATCCATCAATTATAACATCTAATTATAACATCTAATTACAACATCTAATTACAAGTGTTCGGATTTAAGCCAGCTGACACATATCTCTTCTCACTGCAGTCCACGCTTATGTCTCTCCATTGTAATATTCATGAATGAATTCATATTGAAAAGTGAAAAGTACAATGAAATTTATAAATCAGACCTGGAACTATGCATATTGTCTGCTGTTTTCCAGCGGTAAAAATCTTTGTGACCACCAAGTGTGCCAAGAGCCATGGCGTTGAGGAAGCCATGAAGAACAGGAACTACACCTTTGAGAAGATGAGTGCCGAGATTAACGAGATCATCCGAGTCCTGCAGCTCACTTCCTGGGATGAAGACGCCTGGGCCAACAAAGTATTTTTAATTTTCTTTCAATTTATAAAAAAATTAATCCAGTGATGTAGTAGGAATGTAAAAACACAAGCTGCACACCATCATTCTCTCTCTCTCTCTCTCTCTCTCTCTCTCTCTCTCTCTCTCTGTCTCATTTTCTTCCAGCATACTGTTTATAAGGATTTAGCAAATGCTTGGTAGTGTTTCTCAGAATAAACATTGTCATAATTAATACAAATTTAATTATCAGGCATATTCCATACTCTCTTCACAGTCAGTGTTAGAATGCTGCAGCTGTATGATAAATAACAGTGTAGGAAAAGTATTTTTCTAAACACCAATGCCAGATTATAACAGCCAGTCATTGTTGCATTTTAAAAAATGCTTGGTAATTGGTTATGGTCCAGAAATCACAATCCTAAATGAGTAAATGAAAGTACAGTACAGCTTTACCTATCTGTGTTTGACTTTCCCTTCTTTTCGCATGTGTATTCAGTTTTCCTCATGCACATTTATTACGTGAGAACTTCCTGAAGCATGTGTTAATTAGTTGTGCCACCTCTGATTTTCTCTTCCCCCTGATGTAATGGCTTTAAACACTGGCTTTTCTTTCTTTTTATTCTCTTTTTTTCTGTACTCTTCCATTCTTTTCCTCTTTGTAGAAGGTAAGGCCTCCTCTTCCCCACTGTGTGATGTTCTAGCATGCAGCGAATAAGACTTCCATGCACTTGCATACTCTGTATGTGTATCTGTGTGTGTTTGCAGTATACTGTATGTGTAAACTCACAGGACATGTGATTGCATAGTAAGAAACGAATCAAGACAGAACCAACATTCTTTATGTTGGCGTCCTGCACTGTTTCATTATTGTCTCTTTCATGCTCTGTCTGCTGCTGTCTCCCATCGAGTCTCACCTTGTTAACCTCTCTCACTTTTTAATTTGTCTTGTCACTTGTTGTTGTCTTAGCTGTCTCTGTGAGATCTTTATACCATTTGCGCTGCTTCAAAAGAATGCTGTTTCTCCTGACAAACTTGCCAGACTGTTTGCTCTATCTTGAGCTACAGCAGCTGAGGTGCTCCACTTGTACAACTACTGTACACTCAATGGATACACTATTTACACACACTGTTCTCATATATTGCTATTAATCTGTGCTCAAAATGTGTTTTTAGTTTTCATGAGTGATATTTTTTCATTTTTTGTGTTATTCCATTAGCTTAGCAGTGTTCTCATTATTTTAAAGCACCAAAAAAAGAAGCTAGGTTTGTTGTGAGCAATTAGCCGCTATGGCTAACTCACTCTCCTTAAGCTCTTCAAAAAAAAAGAAGGGTCATTAGATTCAACTCCATGTTTTAACTTTTACATCACTAAACAGGTTAAAATATTAAAATGCCTTATTTTTTTTATTTCCCCTTTGGGAGAAAATCACTAGGGAGAGGGGTCTTGTATGGAGCAGCTATTAGCAGCCTAGCAAACCTGCTTGCTCTGTATAAACACCCTATTGGCATGCTCCGGCTTTCTCTCGGGTCTAGATTTCCATATTAGCCCCAGTGGTGAACAATTCACAGAAACTTCAGTACATGCCAGGGCTGGACTGGGACCAAAAAACGGCCCTGGCATTTTTGGCCATAGCGGCCCACCATGATTTTTTAAACAATATGCTGAGGCATATGACACATCAAAGGATATATGCGCTCACTGTTTAGTTAAATTTTTTTATCGACTGTTATAGACGGACTCACCTCAAAATCCGGTCGAACTCTAAATAGCAGATTTTGTCAAGGGGAGATGACGGCTGGCCAGGAGGGAGGCAGGGCGTGGCCTGAGATTTCATTGGACTAGCTCAATGTCCTTTAAGACAGTCAACCAATGGGCCGCGATTCGTGTCTCAGATACTCTACCGTTGCGGTAATAAATAAATTGGCCTAATAAACTTTTTTAAAAATATTAAATTATGACTGACAGCCCCAGCCCAAAAATGTGCGTCGGCCCGGCGGGCATTGCCCGGTATGCCCTATGGTCAGTCCAGGCCTGGGACATGCTGACCACGTAGTAACCTTAAAGTAACTTTAAAAAATAGCAACACTTACCACCTCTGCATGTAGTCGAGTCACCAACTATAAACTTGTAAAATCTGTTCGATGTGAAATGTCACATACTATCCTTTGAAGATAATTTGGTGATTTTATTAAGAGCTACTGTACCAACAGAGTAAATCTTGTTTTTTTTGTCATATTATAGGTGTCTAATGTTCAAATTCAAATCAAATTCAAATTTTATTTGTCACATACACAGTCATACACAGTACGACTCACACTTTAATTTTTCTATATATATATTTTTGGTATTTTGGTCTGTCCACGTGCCATCAGGCGATGGATTCTCCCCCCCATGGAGGTATCTCCGTCATTTCTGTGGCAGTTATTTAAGAGGTCGGGTTGCCAGCTCCATGCCCGATCGTCATTCACACACACTGCGCAATTTGGGAGCGCCAATTAGCCTAACTGGTATGTCTCTGGACTGTGGGAGGAAACCGGAGTACCTGGAAGAAACCGTCAAGCACAGAGAGATCATGCAATCTCAAAGCACAGAGACCCGAGGTGGGAATCAAACCCTGACCTTGAAGGTCCGAGGCAACAGTGCTAGCCACTAAGCCACCGTGCCGCCCAAATTTGCTATAGTCAAATCAAAATGGCGATTTCTGGGCAGAACTGAGCGAGATTTTTAAATGACCACCTTTTTCCCTTAAAACATCATGACCCTTAGCAAATCTGAAACAATTTTAAAAACATGAAAATGCAGATGTTTAAAAGAGGAAGAAAATGAAGAAGATTTTTTCCCCCACACCAAACAGAGACCCATGTGGCTGTCTAAAATGATCCAAAAGTAAATTCTGCCTAATTTGTCTTCTTCAACTCAGAATATTCTTTTTTCTCTAAGTAATGTTCATTGTTTATATTTAAGGCATAGCACATAGTACATAGCCATACAGTACCTTCATATGACTCTTAACAGGTTGAAAAAAAACATAATTTTCAAGCTTTTATATAATAAAATAGCCATATATTGTAATTTCATAGATCTTCTTTCATATAATGTTCATAAATTTCGAGAGAAAAAAAACATGTAAGTTAACAAGTATATTAAGCATTATGTACAGTACATTACATACACAAGCTAGACAAGTAGTTTAGTAGAATCCTTGCTGCCTTATCTGTACTAATACCCATATTTTTAAACTTACTTTCTTGTTCATTTCCAAGCACACACTCTTCATGACTGATGGATAAACACGTGACTTTTATATATCTGTCATTGCTGTAGGAGAATTGCATTGCTTATTCAGTGAGTGGGTGTTCAAAGTGTCCTGTGATCACATCATAAAACTTTGATCAGGTGTTCTCTTGTGAATGTCACAATGTTTAGCTTGGTATATTATAGACATAGCTTGTGTGTGAGTGTGTTTGTGTGTGTGTGTGTGTGTGTGTGTGTGTGTTTGTGTGTGTGTGTACATGCAGGGGTATTGCACATCGGATTTGGCTTCTAAAGCGATCCTCATTCTCATGAGTTTCTTAACCGCATTATCATCGTCGCTGTTTACAGTGTGTGGTGTGATGTGCATGCTCAAGGCTGTGTTTAATGAAGCCTTGTGTTGGTACTAATGCTTAAGGCATTGATCTTCTCCATTCTTGCAGTTCCTGAATGCACCCTGAGTTGAAACTGACTCCTAATAACCATGCAGGCAAACGGAAATGAGTCATCAGCTTACAATTAATGTGATCTCATCACTCTATGGGTTTGAATGCAGCTGTTATTAGATACACGGGAATAAGACACAGGAGAGGAAGGGGAGGTTGGATTGGATTCTGGCTGAATGGAAACACATCTGTGTGGCTTCTACTGTATCACTTTGCTTCAAAATTTGCAAGACTTTTCTGTGTCGTACAGTGTTTATAGTGTTGTTCTTTTTTTAGCAGTCTATGATTAATTAATAACCTGTCCTCTTCTGCTTTATAAATTCGAAATGATTTAGCACTGGGTTCATTTTGCACATTCTGCATAGCTTGTTATGTCTTGCTGGTGCTTCACACCTTATCGTAGATCTGACAACCCAAATTTCAGGGCTTCCTGTGAAGTTGCTACACATCCCTAAGTGTGCAAATGATTCAGACTGTTCCATGTGGCAGAGAGACACCGACACACAGGCGGAGGCAGTGAGCCAGACTAGCTTGAAATTTCCTCTAAATGTATGAGTGGGTGCAATGAATTGTAAAGTGCTGATTATGTAAGCCCCTTCACCTACAGTATGTATATACAGTAAGTGTATATAAGTGTGTAGGTGTGGGCCACCAAGAACCACAAAGTCATTTTTCTGTGAAACACACATGGCCCAGTTAGTTTTTTGTAATTATAACTATATTGACTGGTAAAATATGGACTACTCGTTTCTTCTCTCACTCTCTAAAGGACACAGAAGCAATGAAGAGATCGCTGGCATTGATTGAGGCGAAGATGAATCAGGCTAAAGCCTGGCTCAAAGATCCTAATGGCCTACCAGGTATGTGAGCAGACCAACACAAAAGAATCTCCTTGGGGATTATGTACTGTGCCTTGTAGAAGTATTCACCCCCCCCCCTGAACCTTTCCACAATTTCGAGCTGAAATATCATGGATCTATGGAATATATATATATATATATATATATATATATATATATATGGGGGGGCAAAATAGTTTCCAAATTATTTACTATTAAACATGGAGGTGCATTAGTGACTAATTGATAGGTTTCTTGTCTGCCATGCGAAAGGCCCGAGTTCAATTCTCACCCATTGCCCAAACCACAGCCACAGAATGCAGTGCCGGTCAGTCCCAAGCCCAGATAAAATGTGAGGGTTGGATCAGGAGGCATCTGACATAAGATCTGCGCTTATGTGCTGATCGGATGGAAATGCTTGATAGCATGAGTATTCACTTATGTGTTAAACTCTCAGTTTCTTTACCATGACTTCCATTAGGTATGACAGAGACACTTTACACATAACTGCCTATCATACTGTGTGAAAATTTGAAACCCAATACCTAAATAATACCTAGTTCTTGTGGATTACATACAAGTCAATCAGAGTAAGAAAATGTATTGTGTTCTTCATTTTACTGTATGTAGAACATCATGTAGTGGTGTTAGCCAGTGTGTTCACTGAGTCATGTATGTATATGTGTGTGTGTATGTGTGTGTCTGTGTGTGTAGGGGCAGCAGGTGAGCATGCTCTGCGCCAGATTCTGGACGAGGCCGGAAAAGTGGGAGAGCTTTGTGCTGGGAAGGAGAGGAGAGATATCCTGGGAACGACGAAGACTTTGGGACAGATGACTGATCAGGTGTCGGACATGAGAGCCAGGTGAGAGCAAACCCTCAAACGAATACCTACATTATATTTCTAATATCGATTATTACAATATTTGTATTTTATTTTCCAAGGTTTGAGTTATAGTTCAGTAGATGATGTCATTTTTGGCTTTCGTATATTAGCCATTATGCCGTGTACAGTATGTGAATACTGTAATCGTCAAAAGTTGTACTAGACAAGGAGAGCTGATGTCGGATTGAAAAGGAATTGTGAGAGGAATGGTGTTTTCAACGCTGACAAAAAATGAAGACAATTGCTCCCAGAATATAAGATCTGGGTTTACTAGAGAGACTGAATTGAAGTACATTAAGGTCTTGACCTTGGTTAATTAGCCACTGATTTAGCTCACTGCCTTCAGCCAGCAAAGGGTTAAGTCAAAAGGGTTTTGATTGTGCATAATAACAGATCGCAGTTATGAGAGTAAAAACTCACTGAATAACTCACTGAATCACGGTCTGAAACACTGGCCTTCCAGGAACTCCTTTAATGATCCAAACTTATAGAGATGACTTGGACCGAGGTCAGGCCTGTGCGGGAGATGTGGCAATAACCCAGTCGAGTCAGTGTAATGTGCAAGTGGTGTTTGAGATAGACGCGTCTCTTCCGCAAGTTGGTGACAAGCTATCTGTCGATTTTCAAGGATCAGCCGTTCCTCTCGCTGAATGTTCAAGGGAACGACTGCAGTGGGCTCCGAGCCCCCTCGGCTGTGAACTTTATTTACGGACGGACATACAGCCTTCTTTAAAATGTTTTACTGCAGCTAAGAATTCTATCATTTTACTCAATCAGTCAATCAGTTTCACACCATCATTCATGAGAAATTTTAATCATAAGCCCAGGTTAGGTTTAAATTGATCATATATACTATACTATTTGTTCATTATTGAGTATTAACGTTCTGTGTCTTTCTCACATAGTCTTAGGCAGTTTTCCTTTCCACTCTTTGCACTGCCTTGCTTGTTAGGGAAGTCTATAAAGCTCATCGTGATCATGTCCAGAGTGCTTTACAAATAATGTTTGAACCATACTGTTCCTAGAAATGTTTATTTCATTTGTTTAGTTCATTAACAATATATTCTTTTTGATTGTTTATTTGCCATAAATGTATCTTATGTACTGGGATTTTGCAGAGGTCAGGGGCCTACGCCCATGGGCATGCAGAAGGCTCAGCAGGTGGCGCAGGGTTTGGACATCCTAGTGGGGAAAGTGGAGAATGCCGCTCGCAAACTGGAGGCTCTGAGCAATGCTAAGCTGGCTATTGCTAAGCGGATAGATGCTGCTCAGGTAAGATGGTCTACCAGCAACCCATTTACATACTTCTTATGGCGCCATAGTGGTGCTTTTTTTGGTGCTTTGATACCTCACAGCTCCTGGCTTGATTTCCACGTCAGCTTACTTGCAGCGTGGAGTTTTGGGTGCTCTCCCAGATTTCTCTCAGCTCCCCAAAAATGTTATGAAATATTAAATATTGCTTCTATGACTTGCAAGTATTCAGAATATGTGAGACAGAAGGCAGAAGCAAAGATTGATGTCACATGTCTCATATCAAAGAAACAAAGAAACAGCATGCCTATATGAAAACAGGACTATGTAGTAGAAAAATGTTACAATATGCAGCAGGCGATGTGCTAAAAGGAAAACTGGGGAGATTTGTGACTTCAGCTGTCCCATATAAGAGATGAATATGACTTACAGGTATGGTTTTTAATGTTACTCAGATTACTGGGTGTCACCTCCTGTTACTGGGTGCCACTTCCTGTTTGGGACATACAGTACGCGACAGTAAAAGCTTAAGGTTTGATGCTCTAGATTACTGATCAAGGTTGCTAGTTCAACTCTAGCACTGCAAAGCTGACACTTGTCACATACTGTATACGTAAAACTTGCTGGGCTCTTGAGCAAGGTGCACTGTATTAATACCCTGTGGTCTGACCCTACGTAGCTTACAAACCAGCTGGGATATTGTACTGTAATGTATATGTGACAAATATTCATTGTATCTACTTGGCATAATATGGAGTTTAACCATCCGAGAAATGCACATATATTATTAACCATTTTCATGCTTTTTTATCACAATATCTGCTTCATACCTGTATAACATCATGTTAAGGTCTTATTCGTTTGTATATCGAGGGGTGTTCAAGTCAAACCGGGACCAGTGATGACTCTTCTCATCCATGAAGTCATGCAATTAATTAACATTTACAAAAGACTTCAAACACAGCACGTGATGAGACTCTTAGCTGCAGTAAAATAGGTGAAAATATTTGAAAGTAGCCTGAACATCTGACGGTCGAGGTCGCTCCGGAGCCCACTGCTGTCATTCCTGTGAATATACAATGAGTAGAATGCCTGTTTTTTGAAAATCACCGGATAACTTGTCGCCAACTTGTGGGAGAGACGTACAGTATGTATGTGTGGGACCTGTACAAACAATCATTCACCAACACCAGGTGCACATTAAAGGAACAGGTCTGATGCAGGAGTTATTCCCATATCGCCCGTCCAGTCCTGCAAGTGATTTCCATTTGTTTGGGCCATTTAAGGAGTTCCTGGGAGGCCAGTGTTTCAGGCATGAAGCATGCAGTCTAATCATGGCTCTGGCGTATTGACCTTGATGGTATCTAAGCAATAGTGAAACCCAGGGATAAGTGCAAAAGTGTAGTAGGGAAATAAGGGCAGTTGTTATTCTCAAAACTGTTCTGTTATTCTACACAATCTTCACAGAAACTTGACTTGACTTGACTTGACAATCAAAAGTCCTGGTTTGCTTTGAAAGCCCCTCATATATTTTATATGGTATTTTTGTTTTTGTTTTTAAGCCTTTGATGTCTCTGCTTTCTATTAATTTATTTAAAGCAGGTTTTCCATTAATTAGTATATATTATTCAGTATTAATATTGGAACTGTCAGTACTACAAATCTTAGTCAAAGATCCAGCAATGTAGTGATGCAGGCCCTACTGACCAACCTCTGCACGATGTGAAAATGTACAGGTGCAGGCTTGAGCCATGGTTTTAATTTGAGCATTCGGTGTTTGTGCAGAGCTGGCTGGCTGATCCTCACGGCGGTCCTGAAGGAGAGGAGAATATCAGAGCTCTGTTAGCCGAAGCCAAGCGCATCGCTGATCTGTGTGAGGACCCCAAGGAGAGAGATGACATTCTGCGCTCTGTTAGTGAGATCGCTGGTCTCACTGCCAAACTCTCTGAACTTCGGAGACAGTACGTTATTCAAAGCCATTCAAGCCATGAGAATGATGAATATTATTAAAGATGTCAGTGAGCGATTTGGAGAAAAATACTGTCTATAGTCATGCGACCTTGATATGATTTATAGTACTGTGTATGTAGTATGGTTCTTTAATATAGGCTTGATATTCACTCTGCTTCAGTTCCATTTATTTTTTGTCCTCTTTTACTCAGCAAGTGTCTATTACTCTGATTTATATCAACTGTCTGAACTGGGCCATATTAATCTATTCCTCAGAGGTAAAGGCGACACTCCAGAGGCCAGACTGCTGGCCAAACAGATCGGCACTGCTCTGCAGAACCTGCAGGCCAAGACTAACCGTGCCGTAGCCAACATGAGGCCAGCCAAAGCTGCTGTGACTCTGGAGGGCAAAATGGAGCAGGCTCAGCGCTGGATCAACAACCCCAGTGTGGATGACCGTGGAGTGGGTAAGCTCGTTTGTCAAAGCTTAGAAATGAACAAGGGAGTTAAGATCGAACGTGTAAAATTGAATGAATGAATAAACATCATTGTGTAAAAGGGGAAGGGACTCCTAATTGAGAAGTCTAACCCAAGACTGGTGATTTTGAAGTTACAGACGTTTTCGTTGATCTTTCCTGGTTGGAGTTTCGGGAATTACATCTGACATTAGTTCAGACACAGCATAAAGATTTTCCGCTTCCCCAAATTAACCTAGTCATTTTTCTTTGTAGAAGTCGCAATCCAAGGCGGCACAGTGGCTTAGTGGTTAGCACCGTCGCCCTGCACCTCCAGGGTTCGATTCCCAGCCGGGATCGATTCCCATCTCGGTGTGCATGGGGTTTGCATGTTCTCTCCGTGTTTGATGGGTTTCCTCCCACAGTTCAAAAACCTGCAGATTAGGTTAATTGGTGTTCCCAAATTGTGTGTATGTGCCCTGCGATGGATTGGCACCCTGTCCAGTGTGTACCCTGCCTCGTGCCCTAAATCTCCTGGAATAGGCTCCAGGCCCCCCATGACCCTGAATACGAGATAAAGTGGAATAGATGATGAGTGAGTGAGTCACAGCCCACTATGAAGCCACTACTTTTATCAGCATATGCTGCAGGTTCTGTTATTTTTTTTCCTGCCTGCAAGTTCCTGTTTCTAAATTTAAAATAAAATTTAAAGTAAAACTGAGGCTAATAAACGGAAGAATGTTGCATGCAGAATGTTCTAGTTATATAAATACACTGACGGAAACATTACTACATTGCTGTTATTCCCTCTTACCGAAAAGATGGGTAAAATCTAGTAGTAATGACCATTGTGATGGAAATGTAATATTACTCCATGTCTTCATGTTAACCAGAGCATGTGTTTGTGTAATGGAATGAGTGCCATTTGACGGCCATGCAATGTGCTTTGGTGTCTGTGTTTATCTAATGACAGATCATCAGTGTTATAATGAAAGAGACAGATCGTTTGGCACCATGTACAAACCCTGAAGCTGTATCAAGTGACATATCCATCTGTGTAGATCCCAGTCTGAGCACTGTGTCTCTGGCCTTATAATAGATATTTATTTGTTCAGGTCTTGCCTTATGGATTTTTATTTTCAATGATATACTTCTTAAACGTAATGACAATTTGACGGTTATAGTTTACAACAAATAACATAATCATATCAACCCTTAGCCATATACATCTTAGGGCAATGTTTAACATGAACCAGGCACACAATCAGCTTTAAGTTTAAATGTGTCCATGTACTGGAGTATTAGCATACAAAGTAGCAAAAATATTACAGTAGCTTATTTTCCGAAAAGCTGGTTACAAGGGATGTTGAAATGTATTTGTTAACAGGGCAGTAAATCTGTCTAGTGCTGATAACCATATACAAAACACCTGATGTAAACAGTGAAGGAGAGGGTTACAGGGGATTGAAATCTGGTGAAATGTCAGTTTAAAATGTCACCTTTCTATATTTCACTCTCCTTTTTCAAAAGCCATGATATGGCACCCCCAAAATAGACAGTGTTAGGGGTCGTTGTTCCAGGGCCCAACAGTGGCATCTTGGTGGAGCTGGGGGTTGAACCACCGACCTTCTGATCAGTAACTCAGAGCCCTAACACATTGAGCTACCAGTGCTCCGGTCATAAGGTCACCACATTGACTGTTCATATGCAATAAATCCTCTGTTTATTGTCGTTGATGTTCAGTGAAAGAATACTATGGAGGCGTGCCGATGTGTTGCTTATGCAGGCTTAAAGAATGAATTAGCCTTTGTTGTTATGTTTTTTCTAATCTTTGAGTAATTGAATTATATCCCCGTGAAGCGTGTTACCACGGTAACTTGGATAATTACAATTGGGCACGGCTTTAATTTCCCCTGTGGGGTGGGGACACTGGCTTTGAATTTGATGTTTCCAGCTCCTACTGTCCAACCAGTACACTGATGACACGTTTTTCTTGTCTCTGTCTCTTCCTGTCTGTCTGTGTTTAGGTCAGGCTGCTATCCGTGGGCTGATAGCAGAAGGGCGCAGGCTGGCCAACTCTCTGCCGGGGCCGTACAGGCAGGAGCTGCTGGCGAAGTGTGACCGTGCGGAGCAGCTGATGCTGCAGCTCAGTGACCTGGCTGCTCGGGGAGAGGGAGAAAGTCCTCAGGGTCGCTTCGTAGCCGCACAGCTCCTTGAAGCTCTTAAAGTAAGAAGAGCAAAGGCAGAATTCAGAATTCAGCCCTGAGTGAAAAGAAGCTGCAGTCACATATGCTACATGATTATACAATCAGTACACTAAACCCGGTCATAATCTATACTGTGTAAGAAAATCCAATCCAGGGAGGAATGGGAATTTAATGATCAAATAGTCAATCCGGATGTGTTAGAGCTCTAGGGCGAGCATGCAGAATTTTTGTAAAGTAAAGTAAATCTGGTCACTGGTGCCCTCTGAATGCCTGATCTAATTCATTTTTAATTGTAGAGCACTTTTAACAATAAATATTGACACAAAGCAGCTTAATGGAATCCGGATATAGATTTAGATCCCCGAAGAGTAAGCCTGAGAGATGTAAAAGTTCCTTATGTGTGATTGAACAGCGCCATCTTCTGGCACGTATTGTCACTCCCACCCTTTTAAATAATTTACATATTTGGCAGACACCCTTCTTATCCAGAGTGACTTACATTTTCATCTTATTATACATATAGCAGTTGGCAAGGGTTAAGGGCCTTGCTCAAGGGCCCAACAGGGTCGTGGGGTTTGAACCTGGGACCTTCCAAACTGTAGGCCAATACTTTAACCCCTGAGATAATAAATCTATAAATAATAAATAATAATAAATCTATATTTACATTGCATCATATTTTATACATTACTGATTCACATAATTTGAAACATTATTCTGTTTTTTTTTTTTTAGGATTTAAAAGCAAGGATGCAGGAGGCAATGACTCAGGAAGTTTCAGATGTGTTTAGTGATACTACGACTCCCATCAAGCTTCTGGCTGTGGCAGCCACAGCTCCACTTGAGGCCCCTAACCGGGACGAGGTGTGTGAAACCCACATTAACCACCTAGACATATAGCACTAATGAGTTTATTATTAAATATGATTTATTGCTCAGTAGTGGATGCCTATAAATTGGAATTGAAGATATAAATTGGATATGCATACTGTATGTTTTTTTCTTGTTTTTTCTGCAGGTCTTCGACGAAAGAGCGTCCAACTTTGAGAACCATGCTAACAGGCTGGGGGCCACGGCAGAGAAAGCTGCTGCTGTAGGGACGGCCAATAAGAGCACTGTGGAAGGGATCCAGGCTACAGTAAAGTCAGCCAGGGAGCTAACACCTCAGGTATGTGTACTGGTCACTACAGGGACAAAGTGTGTGTACTTGTGTGTGTATGTGAACACTACGTCCTGCGTATATATATTGGAAGAGTGGGAGGTCTGATTTTTGATCACTGGCCAAAGTCTCAGGGACTCAGCCAATGTTTTTATATAACTTTATTTACGTGAACAGACCATTTATATACACAGTTGCTACACACACTGGCCATTTGATCAGGTTAAACTAGCGCATAGGTCTAGTTACATAAATGCTCAAGGACTGTAGAACATCTGTTGCTGTCCACTCTGTCCACTAATGGAAAGGCGTCAATACAGTGCCAGGTATTATTTCTCAACACAGCAGTGACATTGTCTGACCTACAACCGGCATGTTTTTGAGCATTGTGCTGATGCTAACGTCAGTTCTCTGTTAATGGGACTGATTTTGGCTGTATGATATTAGTGAAAGACTCAACTTTCTGTTTGGATTTGTTTTATTGTCCTGCACAGGTTACTTCTGCTGCACGGATTTTGCTCAAGAACCCTGGCAACCAGGCAGCATACGAACATTTTGAGACCATGAAAAACCAATGGATTGACAATATTGAAAAAATGACTGGTATGCAGAACATTTGCTTAGTTTACATGCACAGTATTATGTACTGCTTACACTTTAATATACACTGCCAACCACCCAAAAAATCACACAGTTACATTATATTAATATTTCCTTGAATGCCTTTTGTTTTGATTGAGATGTACATTCACAATTTTAGACTTAATGCATCGTCATATTATTTCTGTCCACATTTGCAATATTGTCTAGAAGAGCTCTTTAATTGATGGGTCGAACCATTCAGTAAAATCTTCTCCAACACATCTTAAAAACCTTGTATGGGATTAGGGACAGGACTTTCCCCTTCAGGGAAGACAAACAATGCATTGATGTGATATCCTGGCCACTCAGTACATTCAGGTTGTCAGTTGACTGTCACCATTTTATTGTCACGTAATGTGCATCCGGAAAGTATTTACAGTGTTTCACTTTTTTCACTTTTTGCTATGTTACAGCCTCAAGTTACGAGTCAAAACATTATTTTTCTCAAAATTCTACAATTTTACAATTCTACAATCAATACCCCATAATGACAACATGAAAGGAGTTTGTTTGAAACCTTTTCAAATTTATTAAACTTAAAAAATCACATGTACATAAGCATTCACAGCCTTTCCCATGATACTTTTCACTGTTTATCCTTGAGATGACCATAAGGTTCTTGGTCACCTCCCTGACTAAGGCCCTTCTTCCCTGGTTGCTTGGGGGGGATTTTTCCTTGATTTTCTCAGAGGGCCGAAGACTCTCACATGTTTCCTCCGAACCACGTAACTCCAGCCGACTGCATCTTTTCCGCACCGTTGGGGGCAGCAAGCTCACAGACGCCCCTGATTGGTTGTAGAGTTGTGATTAATGTGGGAGCACTAATTTTGAGAAAATATTGAATGAATGAATGCATTTTGAAATAAGGCTGTAACATATCAAAAAACGTTTTTGAAAACTTTTTGAATAAAGTAAAGCGCTGTGAATACTTTACGGATGCACTGTAAGGTTTCTGAGCCTAGATCTGTCTAACTGAAGCACCCCAGATCATAACCCTGCCTTCAGTGACTTATAGTACAGATAATGGATAATGGAGCCCCAGGCCATTACACTGCCACTGCCACTGTTTGACTGTTGGTTTGATGTTCTTTTTACCATTAGTTTTATGTCAGATTAACATGACACAAAAAGTAAACTTTTGTTTCAGAAGTCAATTGAATATTTGCCCAAAAATCTTGAGGAGGGCGGCACGGTGGTGTAGTGGTTAGCACTGTCGCCTTGCACCTCCAGGGTCCAGGCAAATTGCCTGTAGTGTATGAATGAGTGTGCCCTGTGATGGATTGTACCCCGCCTCGTGCCCTAAGCCCCCTGGGATCGGCTTCAGGTCTACCAGAATAGTTATTGCCATATTAATCATTGCAGTAATCATCAAATCAAAACCTCGTAAGTGTTTGTTTATTTCCATCCAAATGTTCTTTTCTGGCTGGGTTGTATATACTCTCAGCTAAGAATAGTACTAAACTGCACTGTTCCTTGCCGTTGGGGTGACAGAATCAGGTTCAGGCTTCCTGAAGACTTTTTTGGCTCTCATTTTCAGTCTAGTCCCTGTACCTGGGCAGTTTCAGAGGTATTCTTTTGTTTGTTAAGCCACACAGTGACCTGTGAATCATTCAGTGTCAGGCATGAACCAGTAAGAAACAGGTGCAGATGATGACAGATGATCAGGCTGGTGATTAGTATACTGTACTGGTGATGCTGAATGGTTGGAATGGACGAGAGGGGAAATGAGGTTGCTGCTGAGGTTGTTACATAAACAACCAATTTTTTAATTGTATCTTTGCAATATGTTAGAGTAAAACATTTGTTCTAATTTCTTTAATTTAATCTATATAAATAAATTGAATCCTATATCAAGAAATGATGCATGGCTCAAGACTTTTGCACAGTACTGTATATTAGACTGTCTGTTTCTCTCCTGTGTCAGGTTTGGTAGATGAGGCTATTGACACTAAATCCCTCCTGGACGCCTCAGAAGAAGCCATCAAAAAAGACATTGATAAGTGCCGCGTGGCTATGGCGAATGTTCAGCCCCAGATGCTGGTAGCTGGAGCCACTAGCATTGCCAGGCGGGCTAACCGGATACTCTTGGTGGCTAAGAGAGAAGTGGAGAACTCCGAAGACCCTAAATTCAGAGAGATGGTGAAAGCAGCGTCTGACGAACTAAGCAAAACGATCTCGCCTATGGTCATGGATGCCAAAGCTGTAGCAGGAAACATCCAGAATCCAGGTGAAGAGAAAAAAATCTTTCATCACGTTCTTTATGCAATATGTTTAATCTGGTTTCTAATTTAAATAAAATCTTCTGTTTCTCTTGGGCAGGTCATCAAAAAAGCTTTCTGGACTCAGCATACAGGATCCTGTCTGCTGTTGGGAAAGTTCGAGAAGCCTTCCAGCCTCAGGAACCTGACTTCCCTCCTCCTCCTCCAGACCTGGATCAGCTACATGTTAGTGCTGCGGCTTTGCCATGTCCTCTCTTTGCTCATTATTGTGGCTTTGATTTTCTGAATGTTGCGAAATCTGCAACTTCTATGTTGTGTGTCAGGTAAATGATGAACAGGCTCCCCCTAAACCACCACTTCCAGAGGGAGAAGTTCCTCCCCCCAGACCTCCTCCTCCAGAGGAGAAGGACGAGGAGTTCCCTGAACAGAAGGCCGGGGAGATGGTGAGCGAGCCGATGATGGTGGCCGCCAGGCAACTACACGACGAGGCCCGCAAATGGTCTAGTAAGGTGAGTCAACGTTTCATCTTAAAAGCATGCCTGTAGTCCTGATGGAAACTACATAATGAAATGTTTAATGTTAAGATAACACAGTACTGCACATATTAGGAGGTGACACGTCTTGAATTTCACACTGTTCTCGTTCAAGTTGTTGGATAAAAATCTTTTTTTTACATTTTTTTTATTTATTTTTATTTCTAACCCTGAAATCTGGAAAATCTTTCAGATGATTCCAATTTCAGTAAAGACATGGAAACTGTCATCTATAAAAGGTTTTCCATGCCTTTTATGAACATATTAATGTCTAACCTTTTGTTACTATAATAACTGTTTAATTTTTCCAGGTTTGGGCAAGAAATACTTCCAGCTTAAAAATATCTATATTATTTAATATTTTATCATTAGTGGACAAACCATTATGTTATTACAAGGAGTGTTCAAGTCAAACCGGGACTTGTGATGAAATGTCTAAAAATGAAGACATGTTAAAATTAAGGTGTAAAATCTATTGACATTTACAGAAGAGTTCAAGTACAGTACGGTGGTCAGACTCTTAACCACGGTAAAACATTCGAATGGTGCAAACGTTTTAAAGAATTCCGTACATCCGTAAATGCCGATCCTGACTGCGGTGGCTCGGAGCTCACTGCAGTCGTTTCCGTAAACATTTATCGAGTGGAACGCCTAAACCTTGGAAATTGACGGATAACTTCTCAACAAATGGCGGAAAAGACACATCTGTCTGTGCGAAATGTATACACACTTGCACAGTATAGGAACTCGACTGGGAGTTATTGACCCCCTCGTACAATCCTGACCTCTGAACAATCAAAAGTCCCAGTTTGACTTGAACGCCCCCTTGTATAGTAGTAAATGTGAGCTAACATCCACAAAAAGGTCTGATGTGCATGTCAATATAAATAAATTTTAAATTTTCTTGTTTATTTCTCCTTCTGACTGAGCTGAGAATCTGTAAATGTTTAAAAAACAAAAAAGCAGGGTTTATGGATGATATTATTTTGGAATACTGTTATTTAAACAGTTTCATCAATGCTTCTGGACAAATCTTCCCAGGTGTAGATTTGGTTTCATATTTGTATTTCATTTTGGTTGGTGGTGCTCAGAATACACTGTTGCACTGTGCCATGCCACTACTCGGGTCAGCTTGCGGTGAAGAAGGGGAGATAAGTCCAGTATTTTGTAGCTGGAGAAGACTAAAATAAAGGAGAAGATGGTACTGTAGTCTATTAACATGCTTTTAAAGCAGGTGACCTGTTTTTTTATGACATTTATTTCACCTATGTACAATAAAGAGTGCTTAAAATATAAATTTATTTAATTTGCCTTTTGTTTTTACCAAAGAAATAAAAACCGGCAGAAATACAAAATTCTGGAAGGTCTTCATACAGTATAACAACACAAAATCCAAGTTATTATAACAACATTCCTGCTAGCTTATCCAACAGGACCACAATGCTGCCTCTGCCTTCCTTGTCCCTAACCCCCATGTGTCCCTCTCTTCTCCTCATTTCTCCTCACCTATTCAGTAGATCTCCATTCAGTGCCACTCATACTAACTCTCTCCTCCTTTCTCCACACTGCTATCCCTCTTTCCCTCCTCCTCCTCTCCTTCCTCCTCCCCTCCCCCAGCCCGAAGTGACAGACGAGCGTTTTGTGACCGCTCCGGCGGACGTAGATATAGACGATGAGGACGAGTTCACAGACAACGAGGACGATTACGAGCCTGAACTGCTCTTAATGCCTTCCAATCAGCCCGTTAACCAGCCCATTCTGGCTGCTGCCCAGTCCTTGCACCAGGAAGCTCGCAAGTGGTCCAGTAAGGTACTTGTGCTTCCGGGCCCTGTGGGGCTGCAGCATCTCTTCTGCATCCAGATGTGACTGTGGGAACATTCAAACCAGCTGCTGCTGTTGCATCACATTTGGGTCCAGTGTCATTTTATTGTTGCTCAGGTTGCTTATGACAATCCTTTGAATGGCGAGTTTGTTGTGCATTTCTTTGATAAACTGATACTGGCTTCACAAGTCCATCGCTGCTCTCGTTTTTTGTTGTTTTTGCTTGTCACGCGTCTGGACTGGTTTGACAGTGGAGGTCTCGTTCACGTGTCGGTCTGTGCTACCAGTCACTCAGCTTTCACCAACATGTGAAGCCAACGATGACAGTTTCCCAATGACTTCAGGGTCATACTGCAATGAAGTCATGACACCTGCCTGTTTTTTTTCCCCACTTGCTTTTTATTCTAACCATCTAAATTAACCTACTAATGTCGCGTGTATTAACTCAACGAAGGTCATCTGCACGTCTTGAACTTAATGTCAGCATGATTCGCAGGTGTTGAGTCTCCAACTGGGTATGGACTGATGTACTTATCCTGTTATAAGGTTATGTATGTTTATTAGGATTCTGTTACTAATTACGGCATGATGTAAGAATGGAATTGCAATGAACGAATCTGTGATTAACACTTTGATCTGTCTAACCCTTTTGTGAACACAGCACTGCAGCATTAAGGTATATTTGAATTGAATAAAAAAAAAAAAAACTCCATGCTATTCCACAGAATTGAAACAAGACAGAATATTACCTTTGTAATTCTGATTTAAAAAAAATGTAACACGATACTTTATATGTTTTTTTTTTAATCTGTTATTTTTTTGGCCGTGTATTATTTAAGCAGATTTTCAACTCGGATTGCATGATCCATCCAGACCCGTGCCTTTTTCAGAAATCAGTTTCGCCTGACTCTTGTTTCTCCTCAGGGTAATGATATTATTGCAGCAGCTAAACGAATGGCCTTGCTGATGGCTGAGATGTCGCGCCTGGTGCGTGGAGGCAGTGGCAACAAGCGCGCATTGATCCAGTGTGCTAAAGACATCGCCAAGGCCTCTGATGAGGTCACACGGCTGGCTAAAGAGGTGGCTAAGCAGTGTACTGACAAACGCATTCGCACCAACCTACTTCAGGTCAGTGTGGATATAGTGTCACATGTCTTAAGCCTTGTGGTCTTATTATAATGATCTTTATTTATAGAGAGTATTTTACTTCTCAAAGATTAAAAGGGGAGATGACTGACATTTACAGAAGACTTTCAGCACAGTGTAGTGATGAAACTCTTACTGTAGCTACAGTAAAACATTCAAATGGTGCAAAAGAAGACCATGAATGACAATTCTGGCTGAGCTGGCTCAGAGCCCACTGCAGTCACTCCCGTACCACCTGCACATTACAGGAACTTTACAGGAATTAATGCCACATCCCCTGTACAGTCCTGACCTCGCTCGAAGCCGTTTACACATGTTTAGGGCAGTAAAGGAGTTCCTGGGAGGCCGATGTTTCATTGTGAAGCATGCAGTCCGATCGCGGCTCCAGCAAACATTGTATTAAGAAAACTTTCTACGTTGAAAGTATCCAAGCACAAGTGAAACCCTGGGGTAAGGGCATTAGTGTAGCAGGGGATTACTGTATATAGAGAAATAAAAGTTTTTTTTTTAATTATTTTTTGGGTATTTCCAATTTTCTCCCCAATTTAGTCGTGGCCAATTCCTCCCCGTCACTAGGGGGCTCCC
>JAQQZT010000039.1:13466543-13482677 GCA_030068275.1 Clarias platycephalus | reverse complement strand
TGGCAAGATTCACATCAAATATTAAGCTGATTTATTATGTTATAAAAATGTAAGTGATTAAGAGCGTAGTGAGAAAGGTAAAAGGATATAATAATAATAGATCACATAATAGCATGGTCTTGGTCAGAAGAACAGGGTTTTACATGAAAAGACAAACCTGAAGAAGTGTATTATTCTAAAATGCAAAATTGTTAAGACATGTTAAGTGACATGGTTATGGACACTACAGATTTTTTGCTTTTACCAAAACCGTCTCTCATGCAAAACACTGAGTTTGTCCTGGAATTTTAATGGTATATGTGTAACAATAATTATTGGGCAGTTTACAAAAAGGAATTTTTATTGATTTATGGCCACATAATTTAAAATGTTTTATGGCCACATAACATAAGGTGCATGTCTAATTTGGAGCATTTAGTAATTTTGGGAAAAAATACTTAATTTTGCACGAAATGTTTTAATTTAAGCAACATTTTTTTCAAGACATATGCTTCTAGAAGCTTACACCAATTTTAGTATCAATATTTTAAAAAATAGAAATTTGCTGTTTAAATTATAATTATTTGAAGCGAGAAAGTGTAACACTGAAAAAAACACTAAGATCATCTCTCCAAAACGGCTGGAATGATGCAGCCCACAATTTGACCCTTCTAAAATAGTGATTTCTTTTTTGGCAAAGCATTGTTTCCAGGACACACAAACAGCAGCCTGGGAAACCCCTATCATACAGTATTTCACACAGACAATTACTACTGTATATAAGTTCTGACAGCTACAGGTTTTCCTAAACTAAAATCTGTATTTCTGCACAAGAAATTGCATTTAACTTGTGTAGCAAACATGGCTAAAGCATTACAAGAGCATTTGTTAACCCGCCTCCTTACATTTGCAGGAAGTAAATATGAAGCAAATAAAAATAATTAATGAATTGTATTGAATGTATGAATTATAAACCTGATAAAATAAAATAAAAAGATTTCTCAGAGCATATTTCTATTCATGCTATCACTTCAGTGGAGAAAAACTGTGCTTCACCTTGGTGACTGGGTCATAGGTGTAAGTGCCCTGTGTTGCTGTGAGATTGGCACTGAGGACAACTTTTGGCATGTGTATTCTGACTCCCACAGACTCTATAGTCTTCCCCATGGTCTGCTTCGGACCCACTGTGATGTCCAGCCTTCCAGAGGATCCGGTCTCAAAGAAATTGATATTCTGCTTCACATACACTGGGATTGCTACCAAACTATGAGAGGAAAGAAAAACAAAACAAAACAAATAAAACACACCTATTAATTGTGCTATGGCACCTGTAATTTTGATTATGAGGTCAGAGAATGGTTCTTACTTTTGTGCAGTCACATGATAAGAAATAAGTCGGAAGTTTCCATCAGGGGGGATGAAGGAGAGAACCTTCTCAGACTCCCATCTCTTGAAACGGACACATGGGTGGAAGCTTACATCATCCAGTAGCCTGGGGTTCTGCAGGGAGCAAATGAACAAGACTAGATATTTTGCTTCTCTCTCTCAAACAGGATAGAGCCATAAGTCCATAGGAAATAAAACAATACATGAGCAATTGAAACGCATGTATAAAACCATGCACTCAGAAACTCTAATGTGTTGGTCAGCTCCATGCACTGGTTGCCTGGAAACCTAAAGTAATTACATGTGGTGAGCAAGTGAAATGCATTAGTGTAGAAACAAATGGGTTATTGAGTTGCAGGAAGGGGAAGACTATGTGGTCACAACATTATCTCCTGATAAAGATCATGAGAAGCACATTGTGTTTGCAACCTCGACAAAAGGTCAGCACTGATTGTGGTGTTCTGGCCATAGATTACAAGTTTTATTATTTTCTCTCAATGTGTTTAACTGCAACATGAATCTGTATAGGAAGCAGGATGGCTTTATCACTCCTTAGTCCACCACTGCACAGAACCGTATTATTAATCTACTGTACACAAATTAATCTATAGTGTAAATTTCAGTGGCTGTATCATCACATAGTATAAAAACACATAACTCACCATAAATGAAAGTGTAAGATCAGGCATTCCTGAGAGTTTCACACAAGCATCAATCACTCCCTGGATTTCTGCAAACAAGGTTGTGCCTAAAATAAAAGACACTACAAATAAACCCTGTGCACACTTTTGATATCTGATATGTACAAAAAATTATATATTTGGAACATTTCTCATTTTCACAGTCATGAAAAGTAGCCGAAATATACCAGATTTATCCAGGATGGCATCAATTTCTTCCACCACGTCAAAATAGGCCTCGTTATTGGTGTATTTTACAGCTGCTCTCCTCCATGGGATAGTGGAGAGTTGTCCAGAAGGGAGAGTATGGCCAACATTGCTGCTGCCTAACAGGAATACAGGTCAGACAGAATATGAAAGATGTGATGAGGGCATATGGGCAATTTAAAAGTGAATGCTTGGAATAGCTTTTTTTGCATAGTAACAAAGAGGGCACTTTAAGACCCTACATGCACACTAGTAAAGTTCATTTTTGCAAAATGTTCACAGTTCCGAGAGGAGAACTAAAGAAATTCCGGACCACAAACACATCATATGACTGGTTTAAGGAATCATACAAGGCAAGTGTTTGTAGCTGTGTTACTGGAATACCCCGTAATCGTACATGTATTAATACACTGTAACTGTATTACTTTAACCTACATAGACTGGAGAAAATATATTCAAATGTAACTGGTCACACTGCTGTTTCCACAGAAACTGCAGCTCAGTGGAAAATGAAAGGTCACATGTTGTTTTTGAGGTCACTTGCTAGTGTGAATGTAGGGTAAGCTTGTGGAAAGTAACCGTGCAGCGAGTTCCCTGCTCTTATTCACCACCAGAATGTGAACGTGCAGGGATAAAGCCTGAGTTTACTCAGCTCACCCAAGTGAGAATTCTCCAACATCTTCAAATATTACTGAAGTGTATTACATGTAGAAAGTAAGGATATTTTCAGATTCTAAAGAGCTCCGTTACTCTACATAAGACAGTTAAAAAAAAAAAAAAAAATAGATGACCCTACCTGTGATGCTGTTGACCACAGTGCGCAAAATGTTAGGAGGTTTAATAAGTTCTTTCAGGATGTTGGACTCCGTGGCCAGAGGGAAGCCATTATCCAGCATTTCTTCAAGCAGCTCATACACGATTACGACATTGTCCTTGATCGTAGCTTCTGAGCATTCACCGAAATAATCCTGTATAAAGCATTAGCATGTTCAGATCCTTTAATAGACTGTATACACACAGACGTGTGTGGAGAATCTAATATATTTTATCTGCAGGAAACTGATTTTTACCTGAAACGTCTCAGCAACACGATGAAGAAATTCAATAACAAACAGAGGGGGGACTTCTGCCTGGATGACGGAGACAAAAAAGATTTTCTCTCGATAGATATTAATGAGGTAGTGATGAGGTGTGCAGATCACCGGAGGCACGTTATCAGGTTCCCCTGCCTTCTCCCGAGCTTCAAAAAAGTAATCGCAGACAGAGCGGCTGATCACACTCTTCCAGTGTTTTTCCAGGAATATGTCACCGGTACTGTTAATCAGGAACAAGCTGTGAATCATATTGTGTGCTGCGGGAATAAAAATAATAAAGATTAGCTATACTGGGGGGAGAGAGAGAGAGAACGTTATGTTATTAATCCCAAAAGAAAATTGGATTGTTACAGCAGCCTATTAACAGATTATACAACAAATAAGCAACAAGCAAAAACAATAAATGAATAAATAAAAACCTATGACTCACTGTTTAAAATTTAATGTGCATTAATGAGGTAAAAATAAGAATATACTGTTTCTATGTACATATTGATTGTATATACAGGTGGAGGGATTGGACTGAATGTATGGATAGATTAGCATAGAGGGATAAATTGGTTTGGACGATTTAGATTGGAGGGACGAATGGACAGATTAGATTGGATGGAGAGATTCGAGTGAATGGATTACATAAGATTGGAGGGATAGATAGGTTAGATTGAATGGCTTAGATTGGATGAATAGATTCGATGTAATAGATGGATTATATTGGAGGGATGGATAGATAAGATTAAAATTGGACTTAAACATAAATGGATTAAAATTGGACCGACAGACAGACATTAGATTGGAGGGATGGATGGGATCTTTGTTTACAGTCAGGCTGTATTATCTTACAGTAGTTACACGTACCTGGACATTTTCACAAGTCTTTCTCAAGAGTCTTTCTGGACTGGATGTGATGGATAGATTAGATTTGGTGGGAAGGACAGATAGAGATAGATTAGATGAGACTCTCCAAATCACTGAAGGCAGGGCTGCAGAATTTTATATATTTAAAAATAATCATAATTAAAAAAAAAAAAACCACTTTGTGATTATTTTTTACATATTATGACTGAGATTTAAACTGTGCCGTGTAACTATTAAATGTACAATTTTCTACTCTCGGTTTACAGCATACAATCGAACAAATTATCTGATTTAGAGGATTTTTGCCACTATGTATTTATTTCAAAATTATTTAAAACACAAAATTAAATACCTAAATTACTGACTACGCTTATATCACCTGTACTAATCTGCAGCCTTATTTAAATATGTGCACAGCTCCATACGGCGATTTCGACTTTTTGTGAGATTAACTGTGCAGCAGCAACAGAAGGTAAAAGCTTTAATAGTTTCGAGAAGCTTCACTCTGACTCAGGCTGAGTCCAGGTACCTGTAACTACTGTAAAATAATACACCCCGACACCACGATAGTTAGTATTGTAAAACTCATGTAACATTTCTTATTAACATTACATTACTAGATATGTCTATGAGTTAAACACCAATAACACTCCGGCTTCCTGTACAACTTCAGTAGGCTCGAGCTGAAAGTTGTGTTTGTTTAGTGATAAGTTATACACCGCTGTCTCAACAGCACCCTGTGCCATTTAAGCGGTTCACGTTACAATAAAAAAAAACCCACCACGTATAAACCACCACACTGCACAAATACAGAAATACAAAGATATTAAATTATAATTACCTTTTTCACTCGGAGAGAGTTGAAGAAAAAGTCTTCGGTGGCAATATGGCAGGAGCTCGAGTCCTCGGGGGCGTGTTTACTGAGATGCCTGTTACAAAAGTTCGCTTTCCAAGTGATTGCAAAACACTGAGCTAACTAAAAAAAACTTACATAAACCCACGAGTTAATTATATATTCAAAATAAAACTTACAATATTCATAAAAATCTTTCTATTTTTAGAAAAAATATATAACATTTCTCTGCCTGTTTTTCTGCTCCGGCAGTTGTCTGTATGTCTGTGCCAGGCATATGAGGGCTGAGTCCTAATCAGACTGAAAAATTAGAGATAGTGCACTTGAGTATCGCACGGACACGCGTACTTCGTTCCCTAGTTAGTACACCTACTGTATGAAGGGGTCACGGAGAGATTTAGGAGACAGAAGCTTTCACCGCGCTTTCTAGCCGCTATTCCTCGTTTAGATTTGCTCAAGCAAGGTGGTAGGGACGTGTTTTTATTATTTTCCTGTGCACATCTATAAGACATGGCGACAGGAGAGCCCAAAAGCAAGAAAATTAAACTTGAAGAGAAGACAGTCAGGTGAGTTCATTGTTAAGAATTTTCAGTGCTTTGAAAAGGTTCTTGTGTCATGTGGTGGCTGAGATCCTGCAGAGGAAAAATCATGTGCTTCAATGATCCGGTCGTTGATTAACTTTTATTTAGGGATGTTTTAAGATTGAATCATGTGATCAATGACATTATAGCTGTACGTCATCCTGTTTTACACTGTTCCTGCAACAAGTCGGGTTTGTGTTTGGTACACATCTGCAGTTTCTTTTTTCTAAAAGTAGTGCTCTTATATTTAAAACCGATGCAAACGATATATTCACAGATCTAAGCTTTTATGCACGATTCGTATGAAGTTCAGAGTACAGATCAAGCTCCACAGTTCAACCCCCTTGTGGGTGTGTATTGTGATTGTGCACATGAGCTGGTCTGGATGTAGTCCAGGGTTCATGGTTTGTCCTCTGTTCAACACTCTGGAACTTCAGTGTCATTGTGTCCTGAGAGCTGACAGATGTTTCAAACCAGCTTACACACACACACACGTATAAAGTTAGTTCTTCCACTTAGAGCACGAACACATATGATCGCATAAAAGCTATACTGTTACACCAGTTCGGAATTTGAGCCTGATAAATAGTTTTCAGGGAGTAAACTAATACAGCAAAAGAAATAAAAACTAATTGTACAGGAAATCACTAATCACTCAAATTCAGCACAAGACAGCACGTGTGTGCAAAAGCGGTGTTTCTCCCCTTTATAGCTCCTCCCGCGTTCCCCTCCACCCAATCGCTGAGTAGATATTTGTATATCCCCGCCCCCATCTCACGTAGCCAATCAGCTGCAAGAGCTCGTGCCTTGGCTGCAGTTATTCACTGCACACACTGCTGATGTATACTGTATTTAAAAAACCCGACATATTCTGTTTACATTATTACTATAAACTCAGGAATATGGCCAGGTAAGTGTGCCTTCTCGCATTATAGGGTTATTGGTGCTGAGATCATTAAAATAAAAAATAAAAACGTGCAGTTTGTCTCCCTTTCAATGTATGATGTTTTTACCTGCAGAAAGTCTTTATGCTGTGATATGTTTGTACTATAGTGAATCAGAGTTAGAGTTAATTATATGGTCTGCATATTTATTTAGATTCTGTTTATTTATAGCATCTGATGATATTTGTTATGCTTACTAGTTTTTAGATCATACATTTATGTGTCATGCATTTTTGTGATTCATATTCTTAAATTATGTTGAACATTTCTGTGACTCCTACTTCAAAAGGTATTTCAAAATGTAATGACATCTGTGGTAATAACAAAATTCCCAGAAGGGCTGCACGTCCAGTTGTGGTCAGTTAATTTAATCTCAAAGTGTACCTGGCAGATATGTGATGACGATGGACTCGGTGTGCTGTGGTATTTCACGATGTTCCCTTTTGATCTTTTGAAAAAAAATTTTTTCATGATGTTCCCTTTTGATCTTTGAAACATGGTTTTCATGGCCTAGTTTTTACAGACATTTGTTTTTAAGATACACAGTTCACATGCCGTTGCCTTATTTATTGATTTTCTGCATGTTTGTGCTGCTTTGTTTGTCCAGACAACTTCAACATACTTTCACAATCTGGTTGAATGAAAGAGTAGTCTTTGACCCAGCGTTTTCAATTATTTTCTCTTCTTACCGTTTAACTACACAGGTGATTTCCTAACAGTTCTAAATCTAGCATTTGCCAGAAATAAAGTTGATATTTTAAGAAGCACATTTACTCTTTAAACAGCATGGTTAGAAAATGTAAAAATAAAGCTCTTTAACTATACAATGGGAAATTTCTGTTTTCTCTGGACATATGCAAGAGAGCAGAGCATTCTCCATTTCTGTGCAATATGAAGCTTGCTGACAAATGCAGCATATATGTATGTTTTTCTGCTTGCGTAAGTGTGTGTGTGTGTGTGTGTGTGTGTGTGTAGTAGTAGTTTCATGCCTGACTGAATGTTCCATCTGTGTTCACTGCAGAGTGAAGTCCCAAAAGATATCATTTTAAGAGCAAACACTGAGAACTTGCGTTTACTGGGCAGATTTTAAATTAGGTTAATCATGGAGGTGGAATGAATGACTAGAATGTGTTTGAATGTAATCATGCATTTTCTGTAAGCTTAATCCAAATCATATGTGTCATTACAGTCAAAATGCCCTTTTTGGCATGGGAAATCCCCTACTGGACATTTGTGCTGTCGTGGACAAGGATTTTCTGGACAAGTAAGTGACATGTCTCAGGCTCAATTTTCACTGCAAAGTTTGCAAGCTTGCACTAGGCATATCAAAAAAAGAAAAAAATTGTTATAAAAATACTAAGCTAATCTCCAAAAAATATCAAAAAGCCATGCTGGAGCATGAATTGGTTTTGTTGTTAGTGAGGGGCATATCATGACTTTTTTTAGTCGCCTTAAGACGGTACTCAATTTCTATTTAATGTCTCAACTGGCGTATTCCTTTAAGGAGGTGGCATGTGTGGGAACCCTGTCGGCAAGATGAATCCTCGTGTTCTGACACGTAGGCCTGTTCACACGCCTGCCATTCCAGTGCCAGCCAGAAAACTGCTGCCACTCACCACTGGCTGTTCACTTATCACATTGTATTATTTCTAAAACACAGTGAAAGTACTGGATTCTAAGATGTAGGAGGATGCAATACAAATGTGTTATTAGCAGAAGATTTGTACCACGTTTGCCAATCTTTATAAATGATTTATAAATCTTTAATAATTTTCTTATCCAAACTGAGATACTCAGATTTACAAAAATTCAAGTTTTGTATTTTTTTTTCCCCTACTCACTTTTTCAAAATCTGTAAATTTGCAGAATAACAGATTTATATTCTGTGACGCCAACAAAACTCTGTAATCGAAAACATCACAGAAAAATGAAAGTGCTAAACTGATGATTAAATGGAGCTACACCCGGCAGCTCAGCCATTGCAACATGTACTGTAACCGACCATAGACGTACACGCTAATGCAGCCTCCTTTATTTTTATTTACTTCTTGTTGTGAACAAAACGAGAGTCATGGGTACGAAATACTAATTACAGTTTTCCATACAATATAACAAAAGTGTACTGCTTGGGATGATGATTGGCCAATCCGTCCCTGTGCAACTAAATCAGAACAATCTAATGCAATAAAAACCAAATGACAAGAAAAGAACTGCCTAGTCTGATAAATTTATAAATAAATTTCTCCTACGATAGTGTATAAATAGGAGGTATAGTAAAAGTAAAAGTTCAGTCCAGTTTTCCAGCATCCAGGTGTTCTACATAGTCCAGAAACAGTTGCCAAGTGTCTATAAATCTCTTTATGGATTCCTTCGTAGAAGAACAAATCCTCTCAGACTGTATATAAGGCATAATTGTGTTTAGTCATATGACCATAGATTGGAGCTAAAGAGCCTTTCCGTTTTTTCTCCACTCTGGGAGAACACCAAATGACATATCCGACATACCTGGCGGTTAATTTTCCAATGAATTGTGAGAAAGATTCGATGATCAAATTCCAGAAGCCAGCCAATTTCAGTCACATCCAAAACATGATTTAGTGCGGCTGAAATCTTTTGACATTAATCACATGTAGGGTTTGAAATTGGCGGGTTTAACTTTGGACACATTTCTCCTTTTATATAGTGATGATTAGAGCTGAAACTAATGATTATCAATTCATCTATTGATTATTGAAATGATTAACTTCTGTCACAAATGACTCAATAGCTCAGATTTAGCGATCAGCTTTTAAATTGAGCTTCAGGTCATTTTGTGCATGTGGTACTTAACAGTCAAGATAATGAAGATGAATGCTTCATTAAAAATAGGTCTTTAATTAACTTTGTTTAATGAAACAAAATCTAAAACCAAGGAAAAACAAAGTAGTTGCAGTAAAATATAGATATTAATTAAACTTTAAAGGCGACTGGCAATTGAGGTAACTGAGATAAAGTCTGTGGTGAATGATGGGGTCAAGCTAAGCGAAGGGCCGGAGAGTGAGGTAGGTGAAAAAAGAACACACACGCCTGTGGAGAGTGTGTGTGTTTGGGCGTGTGCACGTGTTTAGGTGTGCGAGTGTGTGCTGGGTGTGTGCGAGTGTGTGTGTATTTGTTTAGTTAAAAGTGAAATGTTTCCACACTCCTAACGTTAGGGTACTTGCCATGATGTTATTGCGCACAAGAATCAAGCGCGATGACGTCATGAACAAATCAACAATTAAATTTGTTGTCGACTAATTCGATTATTGATTTTTTTTAGTCAGTAATATTGATTAATTGTTACACCCCTAATGATGATTATTTTCATGTAACTAAGTGGTTACATGTGACAAAGTGACTCGTCTTGAAATAAATGTAAACAAATCCAGTAGCTCTAGGATATAACCGTTTTTTTCTGAATTAACTGGAATTTAAACTGGAAAGTCAAGTAGGCTTTTATTGTCACTTCAACCCTATACAGATAAGTACATTAATAAAACTGCATCACATTGATTTTGGAAATGCCCTAATAAATTTTTACTAATAAATTAGTTTATATCCTGCTTGATGAATCAGACCCAATAATATGAATAAACATCAGTTTTTTTTGTTTTTTTTTTCCTATTTTCTCCCCAAATTTAATCGTGTCCAATTCCTCCCAGCCGCTAGGGGGCTCCCACATTAAGCTCTTACCGCCACTCGGTTGGGAGGGCCGTAGACCGTCCCCGTTTTTCCTCCGACCCAAGTGACGTCACCGACCATTTTTTTCGAACTGCTTGCTCACGCACCGTTGGGGGCAGCATAACACACTCGGAGGAACAGCGCTATCCGCTCCCTACGCTTACGCGAGCTCACAGACGCCCCTGATTGGCTTGTAGAGCTGTCGTTAATGTGGGAGCACCAAGTACCTCTCATCCCTCCCCTCTGAGAGAGCTCGGCCAATCAGCTCTCTCTAAGCCTCCGGCTGTGAGGGGTTACAGCATCACCCGGGCTTCGAACCAGCGATCTCCGGATGATAGGGCGAGCACTTTACCACTGCACCACTCGGAGGCTCTAAACATTAATTTTTTAGATATTTCCGTTGTATGTTAAAGGCTTCCTTCCTTCTAGCCTTTAGGGACTGTATTCTTTTTTTTCTTTTTTTTTTTACTATTTTTTTTTTTATTTTCCCCCCGATTTTTCTCCCTAATTTTAGTAGTGTCCAATTCCTCCCAGTCACTAGGGGGCTCCCACATTAAGCTTCTACCAACATTCAGTCGGGAGGGCCGCAGACTATCACGTGATTCCTCCGACTCACATGATGTCACCGATGTCTTTTTCGAACCGTTGGGGACGGAGTAACACACTCGGAGGACAGCGCCATCCGCTCCCTCCGCTTACGTGAGCTCACAGACGCCCCTGAATGTAGAGCCGTATTAATGTGGGAGCCTCTCATCCCTCCCCTCTGAGAGAGCTCGGCCAATCAGCTCTCTCTAGGCCTCCGGCTGTGAGAGGTTACAGCATCACCCGGGGATCGAACCAGCGATCTCCGGATGATAGGGCGAGCACTTTATCACTGCGCCACTCGGAGGCCTGGGACTGTATTCTTTTAACTTATTTTACCATATAGGTTTTTTATTTTTAACTTATTATACTATATAGTAAATTCATTTGGAGATGTAGAATGAAATTAGACATGGATCTTGAGCTACAGTAATGCTAGTCTTCATGTTAGCAGTTACAGCTGCAAACTACTAAACTGCAAAGACAAGAAACTAAATCAAGCGAGACACATTGGTGCAAAGTTGAGAGTGTGGATTAGTAAGTGGTTTAATGTGTCGGAGTTACACAAACACTCATATGTGACTAGATAACAAAACTGACAACCTAAACCTACAGTCTATGAACAAATTTTCAATTCATAAGTAATAGACATGGTGGTGTAGTGTAGTTTGCATGTTCTGCCCGTGCTTGGTGGGTTTCCTCGGGGTACTCCGGTTTTCACCCACAGTCCAAAGATATGCGGGTTAGGCTAATTGGCGTTCCCAAATTGCCTGTAGTGTGTGAATGAGTGTGTGAGTGGGTGTGTGTGCCCTGTGATGTCCCCGCGACCCTGAATACAGAATAAAGCGGTATAGACGTGAGTGAAGTAATAGACATTATTATCTCTTAAATAATATTTTCAGAATATTGAGACGTGATCTAGCTCTGTAGCAGCACTAGATTGTGTTCGGTCTCTGAACTGTGAGTGCAGCCGCTTGGAAAGTCTATCTGTGTCACTGTAATGCCTGTCATTAAACTTTTATATTAATAAAGAAAATACTTTGGGAAAGATGGATAAAGTTCTTCTGGACTGTGCTTCAGAGTAATCTAGTTTAGAGCTTAGTTTAGTATCCATTACGTTGTATTGACTAATACTGTACATATGTAGTTCCAACTTATGGTTAGTTAATATTGCTCCCATGTAAACACCAGTTTTAACCTACAGTCTAACGTTAAACGCCTGCCCTGTGATCACCTCGACTTTCTCGCTGCAGTAGATATTCAGCCCAAAAAAACAAACGAAAAAAAAAAAGTCAGATTGGAGGCTTGTAATGTGCATAGTTTTTGATAATGTAACAACATAAAAATATGTTTCTGTTGCTCTCCTTGGAAGCTTCTGCACTTGGAACAGAATGAATCGTTTATATCCGAAGCTGATCAAAATGAAATCCAGCCAATTCTGGTCACTAGAGATGAAACCACCATCAGCCAATGTAAATGTATAAAATAATTTTAAAAAATCGATTTTAGAACGAGACACACAAGAATCGCATATAAGACTGATATACATATACAGAGGGGCCCAAAAAATGATTTAATGATCTGCTTGTTCTGTTTACATTTGACAGAGAAGCATAAGGTGCTGTACTCGTGGTGTTTTTGGAGACATTGTGATGAATTTGTGATGAATTTGTGTGAGAGTCACCATAGGCCCAAGATTAGCTCACACCCTGTGTTTATCCTTTCTCTCTCTCTCTCTCTCTCTCTCTCTCTCTTACATCCCACACACACACATGCTCGCACACACATACACACCCCTAAACCCTTACACTCTATCCTTTATCCACACTGCACTATTTTATTATTTAAAAAAAAAAAAATTCATTATCGCATAATATGAACTTTTTTGTTATAATTATAAAAGACCTCTGGTCCTGACAGCCCCGGCAGAACGTGCACTACAGTAAGTCTTTGCATTTGCTGATGAACTTTCAGTTTCTTTTCTTAAAATAAGCGGTAGCCAATAATGCTTCAATACCTTAGATTGACTTATAATGACAGTATATAATTAAGCATGAAAATTAAACTGTGAAACTTCTAAAATAAATAATAAGAATAAAAATTGCCCTGTTCACTTGGAGTGTCTAGGCTTAAACACTTGTCAGCATTTTAATGTACCGAGGCCTGCCAACATCAAGCCAGTACCATTTAGGTCAAAGTCTATGATTGCAAATCTGTATGATGTTTTTTTTATTTTTTTATTTTTATTTCTCGGGTTTTGTTGTTTTAATGAAACATTCCTAATGTACTAATCTTCTTGTCCTCAACAGGTACGGCCTCAAGCCGAATGACCAGATCTTAGCAGAGGACAAACACAAGAAATTGTGAGTTCTAAGTTTTTGTTTTTGTTTATCCAGCATATCTCTTTATAATCATATAAACATTGGTCAACCGTGTGATGCCGTGCTTTTATAGTATGTTCCTTGTTTATGCTGTTAAAAGGTGGTATTAAGTTAATTACATGTCCCATGTTCAATTTGTGTACACGATCCACACCGAGATATTTAAACTGTCTTTTTACTGCATCACAGGCAGTCCTATTTTTCCTCATATCGTACCTTTAATGTTGTGCATTTTTGGGTGAATGGGAAATGTAATCTTATAAAACAAACGTCATGATCTATTTCTCATTTAAAGACATTTTTAAATTTGACATATTCATATAGAAATGTCTGTTGTATATTATGTTCACAGTACGCTGATAGCATTTACTACTCACATAGAGTGAAGGAAATAGGAAAATAAGGAAATAAGAAACTCCTTTCCTATTGGAAACAGAAAATATTGTTTGTCACTTCAGTACTATTTGAGGTACAGTGCAAATAAGATACAGTGCAAAAAAAAAAAAAGACGAGTATTTGCCCCTTCCTATATTTTTCATATTTGTCACACTTTTAATATTAATAATATGAATATACATTTTTCTATTACAATAACAACAACAAAAAAATCAGGACGGGGCAAAGATTTTCGACAGCACTGTAGCTGTAAGTATATGGGCGTTGGTGGCTCATTGGTACTGTAGGTCTCTTCCCTGCCATGTGGAAGGCCTGGGTTCATTTCCCTCCCAATACCCAAACCCCAGCCACTGGATGCAGCGCCAGTTCCAAACCCGGATAAAATAGGAGAGAGAAATCCTGTGCCAAGTTGTGTGCAGGTCAGATTGTCTGCTGTGGCGACCCCTTGATGGAAGCAGCCAAAAGACTAACAACAATTTGTCAAAAGCTAGCTAACATTGGAGAATATTTTTAAATAAAATGAGAAACTATTAAAAAAAAATTGTAATAACATTAGCTAACCAGCTAGCTTTGTAATTAACCTGTTATGGGTGTTCGGCCAAATTTTTTTGCACCGAACTAAAACACTCCGAAGGCTCCCTATAGAGGCGGCATCCTCTTCTGCAGGTGTGTGATGGGGCGGAGCCGCCGGATTTGGTGCGGCTGGCGAGGGATAAATGAATGGATCTCGGGTTCCTGCCACGTTCTAAAAGCGAGGCGGGGAGCTACGTTCAGAGTCCAGAGTAACAACGGCAAGAGTTAAAAGTCGAGGTTAAGGCTCAAAGCCTAACGTCGTGCGGTGAACAATAAAGGCGAGAGCTGCATGGAGCGATGCCATACACTCCAAGGACTACAAGACTGACTGAACATTGCCAATTCACCTGCATAAGCAGGAAAGTGGCCTGTAAGAAGGGCGAAGCCATGTACCCCGGGAACTTCAAAGGCAGATCGCTGAATGCTGCCCTTTGAGCGCTGCATTGGACGAAGCTAAGGAAAGGCCTGCACGAGCTGCCGCAGCACTTTTAATGCCTGCCAAGTGTAAAGGATGTTGTCATCACCACTAAGACCCTAGTTCCCAGCTGGGAAAGCCACCCAGACGATGAACGTCATAAAGCTTCCTGCCTGAGGCCGCGCCAATGGATGACTGGATTGGGCTCGGCTCGCCCTGTCCATGAAGCTGCGTCGAAGGGCCGGCAGGAGCCGCTGCCCATGCTGACGCTCTCCGCCACTCCGAGTGCTCCTCTTCCAGCTGTGTACTGCCTGGCCCAGCATGTGCAACCCTCACTACTTTCCTCTCCTTCTTTCCTTCCTCCCTCCCTCCTCAGTTCACTTCCCTTTCCATATTGTTCAAATAAAATTACCCTTTTCCCGTAAGACCTCGCCTCGTGTCTGTGGTGCCGCCCGAGTTAAAGATCTTTCAATAAGATAATAAGAAAGATGAAACATGGTGTACGCTAGTAATTATAATTTTAGCCAAATGATTTTCTTAAACTAATTACATATAATTTAGCTGATGATATTTAAAGTTCAGAGGTACAAAATGGGTTTTAATTTGAATCATTAATCTTGCTTAGATATTTTTGGTTTAAATATCAAACTGCCTCTTGCCTGGCGGTTTGATTCATGAATGAGGATTGAAGATTACACGCCTGCATTTGTGCATCCAAAATAAACCCAAAGCTCTTCACAGCTATTGTGTGGACTGCTTAAAATCTTATGAAGTTTAAGTGTTTTCTAGTTATAGCAGCTATAGTTGGAGTGTCCCATTGTGAATGAAGGGAAAAGACTCCCGAAATATTAAGCCCTTATTTCTTATAAGCTGCTTTTTTTCTATTTTCAAACGGTATAAAAATACTTGCGTGACGAGCATTACATCAGGCAGTACATCACAGCATGGAGTATCGTGTTAACATCACTTTCAAGCTTCAGAAAGCATTTGTTGTCCCGTGTAATGTTTTTCTGAGACATCAGGGTGATGGATAACCCTGTCTAAAAGGTAGATATTTTCTCTGGTCTAGAAAAAAAGGACAAAATGCTTGTTTCTCGTTTAGAGCTTTCTGACCTTCTGACCAATTTCTGAGAATAAACAAGATATTAGCATTATTAGTATAATTTGCGCTGAACTGATTAAGTCTAGTTATTAGGGATGGGTGCGGGGGTGAGGGCGTGATCGAAGCAATTCATCACCCAAATAATTCCAAAATCTACACTGATCAGCCATCAAACATTAAAATGCAAAACATTAAGGGCAATATTGTGTAGGTTCTCTGTGTGCCACTGGGATAGGGTGTGTCTCCATGGCACCTCTGGGGGTGTGCTGTGGTGTCTGGCACCAGGATGTTACAATCTCAATCCAAGCGAGCATCCACAGAATATACCAGACAAACAAGTCAGATGCATGGAGGACCCACACCACAAGCTACAGCACTCAATGGATCCACTGTAGTAGTGGATCCAT
>JAQQZT010000039.1:13431503-13452188 GCA_030068275.1 Clarias platycephalus | reverse complement strand
GGACAGCAAGGGGAAGTTTGCTGTGTCCCCCCCCCCCCCCCCCCCACTGTGCTACTGTCTACAAAAGGTTTGATGCTTGTCCTTGTTGTCTTTACAAGTGTGGCACGTCAAGCTGAGCTGTACTTGTGACTCTAAGTGCTTGAGGCATGATCTGGTAGGTTTCTGTTTTCTTGGTTTAGATTTCAAAGGTAAGCATAAATCATGCGCTGCCATCTACAGGAAGCTATTGGATAGACTTGGTTATTCTGGAGGAGATACAAGGACTTGATTGTAGAAGCAGAATGATCAGCCAGCAGCAAGTTGCAGATGAAAGGAGGATGATGATGGACTGAATGAAGATCCTGTTCCCCAGGATAGATGTCTTAGTCCAACTCCTGATAGATATGCATCAGGCCTGTCCTAGTGGACGAAGTCCATGAGGCAGACCCAGGACCTGCTGGAGAGATTATATCTTGCAGTTGGCTCAGGAACATCAGGGAATCCCCCTAGGCGGAGCTGGAATCCGGGGCTTAGTGTAGGAGAAGTCTCGACTGGTGACCTCATCCACCCCCCCAATTTATTCGGGAAAATGTGCTTTACTTCATTCCTGTGAGGTCTTCAAATCCAAACCCTCCTATTGTAAGGACATGGTATTTTACAGTAAGCCGAGTCCCGGGTGGACAGCATGTAATGTCTTTAAGTCGTGACTTCTTTTGTGAGCCATCCTGTGGGATCAGAGTGACGGATGTGGAAGCATCGTTTGCGTCTAAGCATGCTTCAGGACGGATAATGATCTCCTCGGCTTTTCTATCTGCTGGATATGGCCGGACAGCTGTGGGGAAAAAAGGGTGGTTTTGCGTGTGTGTTCTCCGCGCTAAATGATTAAATGGTTAAAAGGGCTCTCGAATTGTAGTGGAGCCACATGATCCCCTGGGTCTCCGCGAGGGGGAAGAGGTCCTGAGGCAGCTGCTGCTTTCGGGCCGGGACTCCTTAAGCCCTCTGAGAACGGGGCCCCCTGTGCTCTTAGGTGCTGAAAAGCAGTTATTCAAGACCAAATCCTCTGTCTGTGCGAGTGTGTGCGAGAGAGAAAGCGAGACAGGGCGAGATTCTAACCCATTGGGGTCCCCCCTTTTGTGAAATGCACACTGCGGCTCCACAGATTCTCTGTGTAGACGACTGGGAGCAGGTGTCCCAGTGAGCTTTATTAACCCGCACTCGGCGTTTTCTCCATCCGTGTGGTGAATTTAGGCCCCATGGGTACAAGCGTCTCACGTGTAGGCCGCAGACACTCAGTCTGTCCCTGGCTAATTCAGACATAAAGAGACAGCAGTGTGCGTGTGCGTCTGTGTCCACCCTGACGCTAACATTCTTGGCCAGGCCGAGCTTAATACCGCCGTTTCATGCCTTTTATAACTTGATTTGGGAAGAGAGCACTTGGCGTGCTTGCCTCTCACCTCTGCATTCTCCTCCCTATTTTTTCTTTTTTTCCATCCTCCTTGTTTGCTTTTCCTCCATCAGGCATGTGTTCCTTTCTCTGCACCACATTTGGAGCTCGAGGCTCAGCTGTTCCTGATTGCTCTATTAGACACAGAAATAAATGCGCATGAATGTAAGTAGAAAATGAGAGAGCATTCCGGGTAAAGGGGTAATCGTGTGTATGTAGGTGGTTGGATGAGATTTTCTGCACATAGTGAGGAGCCGATCATGTATAATAAGCTACGGTAGAAGTTTTTTTTCTTTTTCTTTTTTTTTTATTCCATACCTTTTATGGAAAGAAGTCTTCTTTCTTTCACTCATAGTGATTTGGCTTAAGCTGAAAACCTGCGACAGGAGGTGTTAAGCAACCAAAAAAAAGAGCCGCTGTGTGTGTGTGTGTATGAGAGAAAAAGAGAGAGGGAGAGAGGTGGAAAGTTCCAGCAGCATTGCGATTATCACTGAGCAGAGGCCTCCCTCCGGTGGAAAGTGCTTTGTGCAGGTTGATGTGAAGGCTGGCACTTGGGTTAGGAAAAGGGAATAGTGATGGAGAGACATTAGTCGGGCCTGCAGTTTGCAGGTTTATTTTTAGAGACTGGCATTTAAAGCTGGGACACTCGGTTCTGTCTGCCTGTTAATGACTCACGTTGGGGGGGTGGGGGTGATGGGGGGGGGGGACGTTGGGCTCAGGCGGCAACAGCAGCAGCGCCAACAGTAACAGCAGCTCTGCTCTCTGGTCTGTGCTCGGCTCTGTCCCACAGCACAGGGCGCAGCCTGGCACCACCACCAGCTTCTTACCTCCCTCTGATCCATGGCATGCCCTTTTGTTTTCTCAGTGCTAAACACTCACCGTGCCTTTGACCGCTGTGCTGTTTTTTGGCAACCTTTTTTTTTTTTTCTCCCTTTTAACAGTGCCGCAGTGGAAACTTTTTTTTTTTTAAAGCAGTCTTTTTCAATCCTAAACATTCACATCCAATATTAAATCGAAATCCTGACTTCGATTTATAGCAAGTCCATACAAGACCCCCTCCCCCCACCACTCCCCCCATCGCCACCACTAGACCACCTTGTTTCTATTAAAAGCGGAGACCTTGGCCCATGAATGGCCGCTTTGTGGATCTCGACTGAGGAGAAGCTTGTAAATTGTACGTTTCCTCTCAGTTCCCATGTTTATGTGGAGTTTACATGGCAGCTACATTAATAACTCCTTGCCACCTGGTCTGCGCATTTCCAAATAAACGAAGCCCGACTGTTCGCCTCGGACGATGCGTCTAGGAGCGGGACGTCCATCCGCGTTTCTCTTGACCACCCGTCAAGGTTTTCTAAACCGCTTTGATCTGCAGATACGACCCCGCTCGCTCTCTCTGTCGATCCCACCTCTACCGTATTTCAGAGGTTGATCTTTCCTTGACGGCGAATCAAGTAATTCCACCGTCTCCAACGAGAAAACAAGTCAGCTCTTTCAGAGGTCACGGTTATACGTCAATAGCTCTAACAGATGCCGTGTAAATCTTCGGGAGGAAATCCCAGCACAGTAAATACGAACTCTCGACCCCCGCGGAGCTCAGCGCAGACAGGATTGGACGAGATGAATGTACTTCTGACTGTCTGACAGCTGTCACTTCACCTGACATGTTAAACACACATGTGGGAATATTTCTCGCTCTCACGCCGAATTTTCAAACAAGCCTGTCTGATTTGAATCGGATTTGTTTGCGCCCCACCACATAGCCTTTTTTCTTTTTTCCCCTTCCCCTTTGGTAGCGTGGAGCTTGCTGGCATTGTGTACTGAACTAGAGCAGCTTTTCAAGGCTGTAAAAATGGGCAGAATGCCCTCCGAGTAAACTTGGTCAAGTGTTTAGTTCTTAATGATGTGTTCTTGGAACTTGGATGTAAATACCCCCCTCCCTCCCTCGTGAAACCCAAGCTTCCCAAGCTTCATAAAGTTGCTGTTTGTCCACAAATTTGCTTAAAAAACTTTTTATTTTAACTATGGCTCTTGTAAACTTTTTTTTTCTTTCCTTTTTATCGAGCTGCGCATTTTCTCATATTACTCTTAAATTATGACCGCCTTATTCTACGCTGAGACAGATGGTAAGGATTAGATTGTCAGACACTGGGCACACTTTGTGCATGATGAAATGTTTTGCCAGAAGGTTGGACAACTCATCTAATCTAAAGTTGTTTTTTTTTCTGTCATTTTAAACCGAGGTTCCAACCTTGGTTTTTTTTTTTTTTTTTTTTATCAAACAAAAGCAAACTTTATTCGCAACAAGAATGATATTAGCAACATAATCGTTTTTATTGTTCTCCAAACCACATATTAATTATCTCTTAATTCAACTCCATTTTTTCCATTAAATTTGACCTACAAACCTAAAGTATCTGAGCGAGACTATTATTTCTTACCTCCAAGCTTCCAGATGTCTTTAGAACAAAACTCTCTCATGCACTCTTTGAGGCTACTCAACGCCACTTAGTCCTGCTTGTCATCAAACTGTTTTAGGAAGATAATATGAGCAGTGACCGCGATCTTATTTTTTTCTTCATCCAACGCTTGATCAGATCTTACAGAGTGTAACTGAAGGGATTTTCGATTTTTATAAAAAAGATTGCGTTCACTGTGAAGTTTGACGTTCCTGGGAAACCAGTGAGAGCGTGTTATTCTTTCCCAGAATGATGTGCAGCTCTTCATTGTTTCTCATACTAAAAGCTATTAATCTCGTTTCTGGCATGAGTCAGCCAGCAACTGTTCGTCTAGCAGTCAGGCCATTTTAAATTCAGTAGCCTCTGGTCTGTTTGACCCTGTTTTTTTTTAAAAATGCAAACACAACTGCTTGGTAATACAACCCGGTGAAGTTATCATTCACTTAAGCCAGCCTCCTCCTCGTGTTTACAAGATTCTTCCACTTCCCAAACACATTTTTTCACAGTGTTAAACCAGTGACAAGTTGTTGTACGGACTGAATGGTCCGCTGTGGCGACCTTTTGATAGGATCAGCGAAAGATCACGAACAACCAGTGGGTAAATCAGTGAGTCGTAATTGCCTGTGCAGGTTATCCCAGTTCCGTTCCAGGAGCATGTTCGTAAGTCCGAATTGTTCTCAAGTCTGATAAAGTAAGTCTTGTACGCCATTGACACGAATATACAATGTAAAGCATACCGATCCACTTGACTAAAGCTATCTGCCTGACAGCTTTACATGACGGACATTTTCTATCATCGTACTTCTGGACGGATTCGATGAAACCAGCAGTGTTTGGTGTAATGTGTTGAAAATGACTTTTTTGATGTAACGGGTAATCTAACGTGTTATTTAGTTATTTTTTTTCAAAAATGTAATCCGTTATTCAGGCAGTTTCTGTAATCCATGAGCCAGACAGCAGTTATTCCCAATCCATTAGTGTGTGTTAGACTACCTGAATTTGTTAATGTGTGCTTGTGATGGTCTGTGGAGTCTCATCCAGGTTGGATTTCTGCCTTAAGCCTGATTTATGCTTCTATATTATGTAAGTCAATGCAGAGCGTACACAAGTGGCCTATGGTTTTGAGAGCATTTATATTTATTTAGTACATTTATACAGTCTCTGCAAGTGCATCACCAAACCCGAATGAGAAATGTTCAGCTAAAACGTTCATCCTGCTGGTTAAGAAATCAATATGGTTTGATGACAGGATGCACAGAAAACCAGTTTAGTTCCATCTTAATCCTTTTCAAACATTTTGTACCGTTTGCAAATCGGCCATGTCGGCATTAAACGTTAATGGCTCTGAGGCACCTGTAGTCATACAGTAGCATGTAGTATCAGTCAGGCTCAGAGCCTCTGTTCAGCCCGTGGGTATGAGTATATTCATGTGGCACCAGGATGGGGGGAAAAGTACTCTAGCGCAATGAGACGGAAGAAACAAAAACAAATGGCAAGTAAATGACAATGAAGCAAACATGCACTCGTGTTCGTGTCATTTTTTTTTTTAACTCATTATTTCTCGATTTAAACCTCATTTGCTGTATTTTCCAGATGAAGGGAGAAGCAGACTATTTAAATACATCTACCATGTTGTGAAACATTGCCTAGACTAGTTGGTTTGGCTGCATCCCAAACTGCATAATAGGGCCTTAAATGGTGTGTCAGAATTGTACGCTGTTAGATATCAGTACGGTTTTGACATGCTAATCTGTACAGTAGTGTGATTTTGGACAAAGGCTTTTTTTTTTTTTTTTTTTTACCGAGAGACTAGTTTGATTACGAATACAGGCTCCTGCCATCTTTTTGTTTGGAAAGCCGCTTGTTTTTACACAGGAGTAGATTGTACATGCATGCTGGCAGTCAGCTGTATTTTTTCGTGACGTGTTAAAAACAGAGGAGGTGAAGCAGCAGAAGCTGTTTCTGAGTTGCCCTCATGTTTGCCACTGTTTATTTGATGTGGGCTCGGTGTGTCAACCAGCTAAGAGCAGCTCCATCAATCTGTGCATACATGAGGGAATGTGGATCCAAACAGAGGCTGCTGTAATGTTTGACTTTTGTTTCTTATTTATTTAAAAACCTCTTTTTTTTTTTCTCCCACAAATTCAAAATATATATTCTTTCTAGTAGCCTTAGTATTATGTTTTGTTTTTCCACCAAGTAGAACTCAAAAGTCAGTTTATTACCGTAATTTACAGTGCTGTGAAAAGTATTTTCCCTTTCCTACTTTTTATTATTCATATTCATATTCATATTATTATTATTATTATCATTATTCATAATTTTTCTAATTAAACTTAAATTCAGATCGTCAAACAAGTTTTAATCAAACAACATTACACAAAGGTGTACCGCTGCGAACAGTATGTCACTTTGTCAGACAGGATCTATTTAAGTGATTTCTTGATTCAACAGGTCTGGCAGTAATCACGCCTGAGTGTAGCAAGTGAAATTGAGCTTTACAAAAAATTTTGATAATCACCGTTCATTCATGATTTAGCAAGGGTGGACTTTTTTCCCCTTAATAAATGAAATCATCATATAAAAACTCATTTTTGTATTAACTATATATATTTTACAGTTTTGCATTTCCTGTAACCTTTTGATTACAGAACACCGAAAAGCAAAAAAGAAATTCTAACCTTAAAGGGCACTTATTATGCAAAATTCACTTTTTTTTTGTAATTTTTTTAACATTCAGATGGGTCCTCTGGGAGCCATTTTTGTTTAAACTAGCCTGTTACACCCGCCTTGTTTTCTTGTGGGACGCAGGAACCTACTTCCATAGACACTAGTGATGGAATTCGGCAACCATTCCAAAATCGATCAGCACAGCACACTACAATGTGTACACACGTGTTTCCTGGAAATCAATCCCACCACCATTCACTATTCCTACAGCCAGAGTACATTACACATACATTCATCAACTAGGATTACTCACATAAGCATCTATTACTGTGAGTATATAAACATTATAAACACACTGAAGTACATTATCGTTGTAGGCCAACTAGTATTTATTGTTGTACACGTACAGTACTCTGTGTGACAGATTTTCCACGTCATGCTCTTCTTGTTGAGCTTTTCTTTCTTGAGGTTTTACTTGTTTCATTTTTTTCTAAAACCAAAGTACAGCCATATCCAGGAGCAGCTTTTTTCCCCCCAGAAAACCGTATAAAAGGTCATTTCGAGATGCATCATCTGGCATTTTACACAAAGTTATCTGCGTTTTACACAAACAAGTTCCACTGACTGGGTATTTCTGCTACACAGCAGTTGCCCAGGTGCGCCGGAAATAAAACAACGCAACATGGCGTGTTTTTAATGATTAAAAATCGTTTGCCTTTTAAAAATTTTTTTTTTTTTTTTTTGTGATTGCTTGAAATGCACAGATCGATTATAGACTGTAATGGATGATCCTCTCATTTGAAACAGCACATTTGGAGGATGGGTGAAAAAGTGATGAAGCTACTTTGAGGTCTGAAAAAAAAAAGGCATTATGTGATGAGTATTTCAGGTGGAGCATTGGAACACGTTAGTTTTGGAGAGCTCTAAAACCTCTGTTAAATGGTAACTGAAACGGCAAAATCGGGACTTTAAATGCTGCGTGAATTTGCCTGCAATCTCTTAATTACGTTGAGTAAATGGTAGTAAACGGAGCAGGAAAAAAATACAGCATGAGACTGTGTCAGCCCATTATTATCATATACAGTATATAAAATCAGCTATTGTCTATTCTAATGTAGGTTTACACTATGAAATTTTAAGCAATAAAATGCACTGTTAACATCAGCATTTAAAATGTATTAAAATTAAAATTTATATATCTAATCTATATAAGAATAGATTTTTAGATTCTTAAAAATAAATTCTAACGCATAATGTGTGTGTATACGGTATGTATGTGTGTATGTTCACACACATACATACTGAATATACAGAGTCATCCAAAAAGGTATACACACTTCAGGAAAAGAAAAATAGTATGGTGTATATTATATTAATGTAATATTAATAATACTATCAGATTAATATCATAACATTATAATATACAATATATGAATGTATAATGTATAGCTAAAGATTTCTTTTTCCTTATTTGTGTATACATCTTTTTGGCTTTGTGTGTGTGTGTGTGTGTGTGTGTGTGTGTGTGTGTGTGTGTGTGTGTGTCTATATATATCTTGCGTACAATATACATCAATTTTAATATATCCTAATCTTCCCAACACATTTAACAATGCATTGTGTTACTTAAAATTTCACAGTGTAAACCTACATTGGAACTTACATTAGCTATTTCTGTGCTTCCACACAGTCACAACTTCGAAAGCCTGCTAGCTGAGTTTCATGCATCAGTTTCCCTGGAAAGTTCTGGTTATTAAGCACATCGCTAAAGTCAGCAACGTTTACCGCTAATCTTATCTGATGTTCACCACAATATACGCTTTTCAGCAGTATTTAAGGCTTTCTAATGTGCCTGGATGTTTCTCCTTTGTAAAACCAGCGAATATAATACTGTACCTGTTCTGTAAACTCACTTTGCATTACTCACATGAACCATATGGAGAACATCAGCAGCTAAATATGTCTAAAGGTCTTCCAGTTTGCTTGGCGTCTGATCTTTTATGTCAGAACTGAAATAGAAAGTCGATGTCGACTGATGTGTTGCGTCGTTCATCCTGGATGATGATTGGCTGGCAGATGTAAAGTTTTTTTCTATGAGGTTTTTTTTTTTTTTTTTAGTATTTTTTTTTCCCCCCAAATCTGCAAAATCCAAACCCCAGGAGAATGACGTATCCCTTAGTAGTGAAGTTTACACAGTTAGGTCATTTTGCCAGATAGAACCTTATAATCCCGAGCTTACTATACGTCCATTGTCCCAATCTCTTTCCAAAGCCGTCTATTTAATACGCGCTCTCGGTTTCATATCAAGATCCTGAGCCAAAGCAGTCTTTTATTCTGTTTCCAGTTACTGATCCACCTGAACCATGTAATCCAGAGCAGCACGGTGGTCAGTTACCTGGCTAAGGTGTGTTTGGCGCTGGAACAGTGTAAATATGTGGGCTGGCTGAGGGTCTCTTAGGACTGATTAAGCCTGATTAAGATTAAGGAGCTCGGGTTAAACAGTTGACTCATGATTGAGCGATTATAGCATGGTTAGCGGTTAGTGCAGGGGGTCTTCTGGCACGGAGCGGTCCGTTAGTAGCGTTTACATCTCTCATTAGGCGAGCTAGCTTTTAAGTGTTGCTGGAGTGGACCTGATTTTTTTTTATTTTTTTTTTTACTTTTTTTCATCTTTCTTGTTTATTGGGATCCGGTTCCATTTAAAAAAAAAAAAAGGCAGCTCAATATTATTGGACCGGTTCCTGATATTCTGGATTGAATTAACTGTTTTTTTTTTTTTTTTCTCCTTTTTTTTTTGGTTTGGTTTTAAAAGAGCCATCTGATACAATTCAGACCTGACCTACTTTAATAGAGAACACAAAAGAACACTTGATGGTACTAGTTTTCAAGTCTGCGTCTACATGTGTGCAAACAAAAGTCATTATCATCATAAATAACAGAGCCTGGAAAATGGTGTGGGGGGGGTTCTATGGGGTTCTGCCATTCTGAAATGACACTCTATTCTCATCTTGGTTTAATATATCTAACTACAAGCACATGCGGAAAACATTCCCCTCTTTTATCAATCTGACATTTAAGTGCATTCTTTTCAACCCTTGTAACATTTGTGGTGAGGCATTTCAAAGGGAGCGGGCTGACATTCCTCACTGTGCCCTCTTTTTTTTTTTTTTTTCTTCTTCTTCTTTTTTTTCCTTCCTAAGTGAACACTTGGTGTTCTTTCAGGCCATAACTCTGCCCCTACGCTCATTTAGGACTAAACGTTTTGATGCCGCTACACTCGCCGTGCATGTGCGGTCTTGATGTCCGAATTTACGAGCTGCTACGTGCAATCTTTTGACTTTAATAAATTCTCGCTGCCCGCCCCGGCCTCTCGTTTCTCAGCATGAAAAGCGTGGAGGCATGGCGTTTCCGTTTTGTCATCCCTAATGACTCAGGGCTCAGATCGACTCCTAATCCAACAGGCTTGTGTTTACGTCTGAGTTGTTTGACTGCTTCTATTTTTTGCCAGCCTGTATGGCTTTCTTTAGTAAATTGATTGTGTTTTTCACAGTTGGAGTGAAATAAGGGCTAAGAATGGCAGTCCGCATTGAGGAGCGTTCGCCAGCGGCTGTTGATGAATGCTGCCTGCTTTTCCCTGCAGACTCACCGTTTGTTTCTTTCGCCTGCCAGTGCAGTCACATCAGCTGCGTCTAGCCGTGCTACTGTACAGTTAATAAAACCCACATCAGTACTGAGCAGCAGTGTTTTTATTTCCCGCTGTGCAGTGGACTGCTCGCAACATGACTGAGAGCGTAAACACTTGTACTTTCCGCCTGCAAGATCAACAGGGTGCACATACTTTGTAGCATGTGGAGGTCTTTTGGGTGTGTCTGTTACGAGGCAGAAGTGATGGGTCGTGTTAATATGGGTAAGATGTAATCTTGAGTTAAACGGAGTACAAATTGCAAAAGGTTTTCTTGAGTGAGTGAGCGTGTGTGTGGTTGTGGTTTGATTGTAGCTTCAGTCCAACATGCTGTGGTCTACTGGTTGTTGCGTCTTGAACTGAGGAAGTATGTGTGTGTGTGTGTGTGTGTGTTCCCACGCTTTGTAAAAAGCAAGCATTTGTCTCTCAGATAGGGGGCGCTCTCGGCTGCCACTTTTGTTAATACAGCGCACGAGTCAGGTTAATGTTTATATATAAATATATATATATATATATATTTGTGTGTATAATTTTGTTTTTGCATCACACTTCATACAAGGTAGAAGAATCATGTGCTTTCTGGGACGTCATTGCACGGTTTACAGAAGCTTTTCCGAGAGCTGCACAGCGCCGTCATGAGGAGCCTTCGTGCCACGGGCATCCCCCGCACGAGCCTTTTGTTGCCAAGTGCGCAGCGTTGATGTTGATAAAGGAAGTACTTAAACATGTACTTATGTGCGATCTCTCCTCGCTAAAGCAGGTCCCCTGCCGCTCACTTCCTGCCCTCCCACACCCCCTCTGGGGTTCATTCTGAAGTGTTGCTTGATGGTCTTTTCCTCCCTGACAGTGTTGCTTGAGGAGTGACTGAAGTGCAGGGGTGACCCGCCTTTCAAAAAGCGTTAAAGCAGCACAACCTGAACGTCTGATGGCTTTGATCAGGCGTGTCTGCGTCCTCCTGCTTTGAAGTCATCAGTTATATGTAAGGGGCAACTCTATGCACCTGTTTGTTCATGCAGATATCCTGTGTGTGCCAGTCACGTGGCAGCAGCCCAGTGCAAGAAATCATCCAACTACGGTTCAAGAGCTTTAGTTAATGTTCTCATTAAAAGCCGAACGCTGAAGAATTGGACTCTGGCTGTGGGGTGGATGCTGGTGCCAGACAGGCTGGTTTGAGTATTTGAGAAACTGCTGATCTCTTGGGATTTTCTTCAGCAACAGTTTCTAGAATTTATACAGAACCGTGTGAAAACCATCCGCCGCAAGTGGCGGTTCCGCAAGCAGAAACGCCTTGTTGATTGAGACGGGTCAGAAGAGAAGAGGGCAAGACCAGTTCAAGCGAACATGAGGGCTTTGATAACGCAAACATTCGGGAACAGAAAACCATGCCTGTTTTTGGTGTGTTTGTATTTAAGTACATTTTGCTTTTTAGATCTTCACATTTGTGCATTAAATTCATATACTGTTGTGTTAGCAGTGCTATGCCAATCATTTCTAATGCCGGTTAATTAGGTTGTGTTGTGTGCAAAAATTCCAAAAGACCAAGTTTAACTCGTCCCTGATGATATTGTTTGTCTTAACGCATGCTCAGAGTCATCATCATCCTCATTATTATTTTTATTCCCTTTTTTTTTTTTTTTTTCTTCTTGAAATAATGCCCAGGATAGCATGCAGTTCACCACCACATGCGTGCACACTATGTGCAGAAGTACAGTACACATGCACATTTTTAGATGGCTTGCTGCCCTCAGGCACAAGGCTACAAGTCCTCTATTTCCTGTTTACAATGTATGAGGTTTCCTGTTCTCAGTGTCTCTCCGCTGGTTGATATTGTGGTTTTGCAGAGATGCTCTGGACAGGCCCTGTGCAAAAATGAAACACTGATCTTTCTTGATCTTTTGCAATAATCTAATGCGGTTAGATTTTGCTGGCTGGGTATATTTTTTCATCAAGTCATTATTTTCTCTTTCTTCCTTTGGCATAGATTCGAAGACCTAGTCAAGAAGTCTAAAGTGGAGTACCATGCTGGCGGTGCCACACAGAACGCTGTGAAAATCGCCCAGGTTTGTCTTTCAATCTTTGGGAGGGTGGGGGGGGGGGGATGAAGTACCTCCAGGATGCATCATTCCAACCCTTGCAACGTTATGTTGAACCGTGCCTAAGAGTTAATCTGGGCGTGCTGCAGTTCCTCGAATAGAACAGGAACACGAGTTCCAGGGCCCACAGCTATGTTGATCTAACTATGATGACTAGAGTCTATCTGAGGCAATCTACCGAGATTATCTTATTGAGGCAATATGTGTGGTAGGTGATTACTGACAGCCCTTTTACTTTGAAATAGAAGCTTTCTAAAGCCCTTCCTTGAGAATGTAATGACGGGAGCTGTTAGAGTATTACTGCTAGTACATGATAAATTGATTTAAAGGTGTAAGGTGTAGTTAAGTCACCTATTTAAATCCTCAGCGAGGCCATCACATTAACTGCAGAAGCCTAAAAACTCTCGGAGCTCATTCAGCGTGAAGTTCATCTCCATGTAAAGGCTTTTTCAGAGTAATGCCTGAAATGATTTCATTTCCCCGGTGACCCATCAGTTCTGTTCAAGCACGAAGAAGAATAAGGAAAAGAAGCGCACGCGAGGTTAAGCTGGTACTCCGAGCATTTGGTTGGCCAGGGTTTGTTCTTTCGCATTATTCCAGGTCTTTGATGAACCGTGCACCGTGCTCCTCTTAGCGCCGTATACTGTACGTACCGCGAAGAGTTTGCTATTGCCGAGGGAAAATGTTTCACTGGCATCCTTGTGACGCTGACTCGGATCCAAAGCCGGTGATGAATTGCAACTCAAAGTCATTTACTCCCAATGTACGCCTCGTACTGAAACGCGGCGCTCGCCGTTTGGGCACTCGCCAGCGAATGCAACTGCACTTTCATTACTCTATTGCTGGAATCTTTACTCTTGTTAAGCACATTTATTATGACCAGACATGGTCTCGTCAAACGGCGGACAGGACCAATTCTTCATTTAAGCCGCTCTTGCTCCGGCGTTCATTTGCCTAAGTGGATTTGGATTAAACGAGCTTTGATTGTACCTGTCCTGTCACACACAGTTTCAGCCCCTGAAGCTGATTAGAGCAACGCTTCGGGCCAAAGTGTCGCCCATTCTGCTCCTGAGTGGCACAACATAAAAGTCCTATTATTAAGGCATTGCATTTTGGAATACAGGGAATGCCACAGCTATCCAGGATCGTAAGCGAAGGGCGTAAAATTTGACAGCATTTGGAGGAGGAGGAGGCGTAGCATTTTCTCTTTACTCTGTTAATCACAGAGACGAGAGATAATTATGTGCTACTCTGGAGTCATGTATGTGAAAGGGTGGATCTCTTCAAGGTTACGCTGCCATGTGACTCCCGAGCCTTGGAGGAAGCTCATTAGTCTTCACCCTTCCTGGTTGGTAGCTGATGCACTAATACACTGTATAGGCACCAGTATGTGTATGCCAGTTGGAGGCACACTATGGTATCGGATGTCTTTGCATCCTGCAGCATTTCAGATTCCCTGCACTGGAACTCCGAGCCCATAATCTGTTCCAGCATGATGGTACACAAAGCAAGGTCCATGAAGACATTTTTTTTTTGGAGTGGAAGAACTCAAGTGGCCTGCACAGAGCCCTGACCTCAATCCAACCGAAATACCCTTGGGATGGACCCGGAACGCTTGAGTGCACCCCAGGCCGTTTCGGCCGACATCAGTCCCTGACCCTCTAGTGCTCTTGCCGCTGAATGAGCTAATCTATAGAGCCATGCTCCACAATCTAGTGCAAAGCCCTTGAAGAAGAGTGAAGGTTATTCAGCAATTTATAACAGCAAGCGGGAACTAAATTGGTGTCCACAAACTTTTGGCTATACTGTATATACCTGTACACTTTGGTATATTGTATGATAGTCGAGAGCTCGCTGGTGAGTGAGAATTGGCAAGTGTCCGTATTTAGTTTTTCCGGGGAGATGCTGAGAGAGGTTTGCACTAAGGTACAAGATGTGAAGCAACAATTTAATCAGGCAATGAAGTATGAGAACGCTGCAGCACCTGGAAAGCCAGAAGCAGTGCAACCTGTGCGCGCGTGTGCCGATAATGTACAAAATGAGAGCTTTCAAACTCGGCGATATGGGTTCCCGTCTGAGCACACATCAAAGCACCGGGTGAAGATGAGGTGTTCAATCAGAGCCTTACGGCAGATCCAGGTGGCAAGAGAGGAGCTGTATTCCTGCTTCCACTTCCTGCTCAAGATTTTGCAGGCGGAACAAAACTTCACCAACCCCTCAGCACCAATTTATATTTTGAATGCAAGCCAACTATTTCAATATTAGACTAATTATTTAAAGACAGACAATAATATCACTTTTGTTCTTGTACTGGAGCAATAGATAGATAGAGCTTTTTATTCCTGAGCTTTACAATAACAGCACATTGTGTTGTTGTTGGATTGGGTTTGAGTTATTGAGGTTTGGATTAAACCCATTGTTGAATTAATAGCTATGAAAGGATTAGGGTTTGTGTGCGTGTGTGTAAAAATGTGCTGAATATAAAACCTTAAAAAAAAAAAAAATAAAAATAAATAATAAAAACTCAGACAGATCTCTGGGAGTTCCTGAAGAAACCGTTGAGAACGCTTGAGAACTGCCTGCTTTAAAGAACTCTACAGTGTGCGGGAGTGCGCATTTAGTGTGATTTTCTACCTTCACACGCCCACGTTGACTCAGAAGGGACTTATTAATTAGCGTTTTAGTTGCATTAGGTGTGTTAAAGCGAGACATACCCAACACACCCTGCTTCAGGACCAGGGATATAAATTCCCGGTTGAAACCATTTCGTCTCGCAACCAGCGCTTGTTCCATGCTCCGCCTACTTCAGAAAAGCCTTATATTCTATTTGAATTTTATTAATGGCCGGAGCTTTAAACCGTTTCCACGTCGCCCTTTGATGTGCCTGAATTGGTGAGTCCGTGTGTGAGAGAGATGTAGGTTTATTCTGACGTTGCCCCCCTTGTGCCCTCGAGGGCCAGAGCAGATGAAGGCTCCCACCTGCCAAGAGGAACGTTCTCCCATTCTCTTTAAGCCGTGCAGCAAAGGGAACGCGAGCACTGTTCTGGAGCCCGGAACATCAAAGCATGGACAGTGAATTGCCAAGCACCCTTCGACCAGCTCTGTTACATGTGCACACACCCCTAGTGGGCCTTTCAAACAGTCGAGAGTGTAAAAGCGGAGGCCTATTGATGCCCGCTACCAGAAAGCACCAGATATATGTGAAGAAAGTTCACTTCATTTCTCTGTTACCATTTTTTTTCTTCTTAAAGAAGTACAACAGTGTATCAACCTCATCTTTATCTGTAACATACATGCCATTGCCACAAACAGCATTTTGACACAGACTTCCATTAAAAGTGTGCTGCTGATTAATGACTTTCTGTTCTTTTCTCCTGAGGGCACTTGTTAGCGCAGTCAATAAACGTTTATTTGAAATACATAAAACATGTTTTTTTTTTGGAGAACGCTGTCATAAATTCTGCAGTGAAGTATTTGGAATCTTCTTTTAGAGGTCCTTTTAGAGATGGTACTACTTTTTCAGATGAAATAATCTGTGCTTAGGCGTCGCCAAGGGAAACGCTGTATTACACCCATGCTGTACGAAATGTAATAAAACCACATAATAGTTTTGGTATGAATTTGTCTCATGTTTTTCATCTTAAAACTTTTATTAGGAGAATGTAAGCATTGTTTTTTTTTTTTATTTGCGTTCTATATGCAGTTAAATAATTCTAGTCTCTTAACTGCCCTTACTGTAGATATCATTATAGATCAACTTTACGTTCTTTATAGATCAGCTTCACGTTCAAGATTTTTACACTAACTTTAAATCTTATTTATGGATATCAATGAAACACGCATGTTATAGAGAAATCATCCAAAAAAGATTTTTTTGGTTATATTCCAAAAAAGTGTTATTGCTCTTATCCTACAGTGATTTGTCTTTTCCCCCCAATTAATCGATGAATACTCTGTTTTAACTGTTAGTTGAACTAGTTTCTCTGAGCATATCATCGCTTATAGTGTAGCAACTATTTTCATAGTCGAATAATCTAGCCATTATTGAAACGAATAATTGTGTATAAGATTATAAAAGGCAGACTTGTTCAGTGGCTCTAATTTGGCTACCAGCTTTTAACTTTAAACTTGTTTTAGGCTTGTGCTACCCGAAGGCAATAAAGAAGCACACGAGACTCAAAAACAAATCTTTTATTGAACTTCCCTGCTGATAAAAAGGTACATAAAAATTCCAAAATCTTTGTCAAAATCCAAACCAAGGATAAACACAGTTGCAGCAGTAAAATACAGCAATTACTTAAACACAAGATGGCAGATTGCAATTATGGAAGTTAAGTTATAAATCCTAATAAAAATGTTAAACTGTTAATAAAACAAAAATAAAACCGTTTTTCCTGATGCTAGCAGCATTTTAAATCCACACAGTCAGAAACACTTTACCTGATCAGGTGACAGGAGTGTCTCCACCACGGCGTCTGATTGGGTGACAGGTTGGAGCCACGGCATCTGATTGGGTGACAGGTTGGAGCCACGGCATCTGATTGGGTGACAGGTTGGAGCCACGGCATCTGATTGGCCGACATTTTGGAGGCACGGCATTTGATCGGGTGACGGGTTGAAGACACGTGATTTGATGGGGCGACAGGTTCGAGGATCAGTGCGATCAGTCGCCTGTCGTTGGACACACTCATCTGATTGGGCGACAGGCTCGAGGCACGCCATTTGATTGGGTGACAGGTTCGAGACAAGGCATCTGATTGCGCGACAGGTTCGAGACAAGTCATCTGATTGGGCGACAGCTTCGAGGCACTGTATCCAATTGGACAAATCATAGATGACTAATGAACAGCTAACAAGAACAACAATAATTGTTTTCAACATGGAAAAATTAATAAAAGCATCATTTAATTATTATTATTTTTTTAATCTGCATGAACCATTCCACTTGCACCAAAACAGTTTTTACTTGCTAGTGCTAATGTAAAACACTGGCTAGCTACCAAACTAGCTAACTAACTTCTCACCCAGGGAGAACATGCCTGCTGTTCAGATGCTCCAGTATAACTGATGTTCCATGTCACACAAGGTCAGCACTGCGAACGTTGCGGTTCACAAGTTTTTGGTGGAGTTTTAGGCTTTGGTGCGTGAGAGGGTTGGGGTCATCCCACCGTCATGTCATTTCAGAAAGTGGTAACACCTACATGACAGAGCATTCTGAGTCAGCGTGAAAAACACACACGATGAGGTCGCAACTAATCGACAATTAAATGATTTGGTCATCGATTTTCCGTTGCCTACAACAATTGTTTGTTCAACCGTCTCACTTTTTTCATGTTACATGAAGTTAATTTAAAAAAAGAAATAAATACAGAACTTTGCTATTGAGAAACCTTAAAGTGCAAGATGTGTCCTGAAGGCGTTCGCGTTTCTGTGTCGGAAAACTTTCTGACTCTTGGAAAGCATTGACTCCTACGACTCCTTTCATAAATAATAAAAAATGTCTCCTAACATAAAACTTCACAATATCAACTTTATTTTTATTTATTAAATAATAGCACATTTTCCTAGACTGGGTAAGGCTTAGAGTATTTGCTGTAGGTTGTCCACCAAGTCAGTGTGAATGAGCCGTTACTATAGAAACGAATACATGTGATATGAGCCATTCTAAATGAATGCTATGCTGTTATAGAAAAGAATGTTATTGGAGAGTTCACCTTTCATATAAAATTTCTTTAAAAAAAATAACTTCATTATAAATCTACATTTCTTATTGCTAATGGTAGGTCTAGGTTTTTTTTCACTGATGGGAGAAAGAGAAAGATGTTTGAGGTTTCTAGAGTATAAACGCAATCGTATGAAGGACTAATTTGAGGCTTATAATGTACCTGCTTCATAGGTTAAGTTGAACAATTAATGAATTTCTGCAATTTGCTGTAAAAATCACCTTTTAATTTGACATCCGTTAATTACCGCCATGTTTGAAAAGAAATTACATTGCAACATACTGTATACTGTACAGTAGACATGAGTCCACTGACAGCATTCCTATTAATAATTACATTACTCTCATGCTGTTTAAAGGCTTAGTAAAATGTTGAATGTTGAAAGTTTTTCACTATAAACTTCTTTTTTTTTTTTACTTCTTTACTTGTTAATTTCCTTTTTTAAATGTTTGCGAGATCCACCATTTGGTGTAGCTTGCTCTGGGTGATGGGGGACAGAGTGCATCAAGCTTGTGTAATTAAAACATTTTGGCAATGTTTAGACCATTAAATTACAGAGGGGAAAAAAAAACATCTGACTCGCTCTCTGTAGAGTACGCCAAATGAATTCAGCCTGTTGCTTGTGTTAATTATTCAGTATCTTTACATCATTTCTGGGGTTACTGCAGAGATCTCTAGCACCCAGACAGGCACCTTAGGAGTTAGTTTTAACAAGCTGCCTACAGAGATATCTTTGTTTTTTTTCACTCTTCTCTTTTTATTCTCAACCACTTCTGCTCAGTCCCTTTTTTCCAGCCGTCATTGGCCCACGTCTCCGTTGCAGATTATTTTCAAGAGTAGAGAGGGGGGCCCAACCTTGGAATCAAGCTGGACTTTTTTTTTTTTTCCTTTCTTTTTTTTTTTTTTATTAGAAACACATGTGCGCTGTGTAGTTGGAACTCCTCTACGCAGAAAATCACTTAACTGTCTTCAGCACACAGCGGCCTTTCCCAGTTCAGATTTTTGCATGGAAACTTAAATTGGGGGAAAAGTTGGTGTCTAGAAGACGAAAACGTTCCATGACCTCATGTTCGACTTGGTGTTTTTGCTTTCTTTTAAATAAGGCCCAATGTTCAATCGACCTCCTACTTGATTGATAGATTATATCTTTTTCCGCCTTTTCACCACAGGCTCGTTGCCAGAGCGACTGGAGAAAAATGGCAAATGTTAGATGTGTATTAGACGTGGCCTGGGCGCGAGAGGAAATTTCAGTGGAAAGCTGGGGAAATTCACAAACCTCTGAAGTCAATTTGGCCCCTGAGATCCTATAAACAAGAGGCCTAGCAGGGAACCCTAAACTCTTGTGGTGAATGGCAACAACATCTGTGTCCTATCTTCACTGCTGCACATAAGAGAAAGTCAGAGATTGCCTCGATATCTTGCTGTCTGATTATATTTCAGACAAGACCGCGGGAAGATTTAGGCTGTGAGAAACCGCGACCTGTTCTGCATCGAGCTTTACTGAATGCTTTTGTCGCTGTAGCGAAGTGCACTGGCTGATTAATGACTGTGACATTGCTTCAGGTAGAGAGGCGGATGTAATTTGCAGCGTGAGGCTGAAGTCCAGCTCTGTCGTTAAGCACGTTCTTCCACTCCTCGGACACGAGGTTAATTGAACGTTGCCGTTAAAAGCCACTGCTGGTTTTCAGACAGGCTCAGTTTGCTGGGACCTGTTTATTTCCATTCTGCGGAGGGGAAAGGTCACAGACAATTAAGCCCCTTCAAAAAGTGATGGGGTGGGGGGGGTGGTTACACATATACGCACCCATCCCCACCTATGCATTCCAGCAGAGCAGCGGCGCGGCAGTCATTTCCGTCTGCTGCATCGAGTGGACCAACACGTTACAGGTTACACCCAGATGTTTTTATGTGACTTCTCACAAACTGCTAGTGAAATCACACCTTTTCCTCTTCCTCTTCTCTCTCTTTCTCTCACTTGTTCTTTTCTCCACTCCTCCCTCAGGCCTTTATTTACTTCACAAACCAGGGTGGAGTAAAATTTTTTGCTTGAGCTGTCATATATCCTGATATTTTCAAAAACGTGTGTGTGTGTGTGTGAGCACAGAGAATGAGCCCTAACCTGCAGTTGTATCGGTCCTGAGATCTTCCATCAGGCACCAGATTCCCTCCAAGCACTCTCCTGACCTCTTCACTTGAAGGGCCGGCTGAGGCACCTCTGTCTCCCACCCTTGTTCATAATCAAGGTGTTTGTGATATATAAATCCAGAGTAAGCTATATTTTCTGATTATTAAAGTAGGTTTTCAACACACATCTTGTATTATTGCTGAGAAAAAGCTGTTCTGTCATGTACTTGCAGCACTCCAGCACACACTTGGCTTTAGCTCTTTCCAAGTATATGTCTACAATAATAATGCTGCATTTGACTTACCTTGGAAGTGAGAAGTTTGAATTTGTGATTACATCATTTTCAGCCTTTGTCCGTTCAAGATACAAACTGGAACGTAACCATGGAAGCCTCCATGTTGGCTTTATGTTGCTGCCATATAGCCAGCTATAACATTATTCATTCATTCATCTTCTATACCGCTTTATCCTCTATTCAGGGTCGCGGGGGGCCTGGAGCCTATCCCAGGAGGC
>JAQQZT010000039.1:13397582-13428748 GCA_030068275.1 Clarias platycephalus | reverse complement strand
ATCGATAACGGCATTTGTTGACAACGAATTTCATTATCGATAATTATCGATTTTATCGATTAGTTGTTGCAGCCCTAGGTTTATGCAACAACCTCAGCAGCAGCCTCATTTCCCCTCTCGTCTGTTATACTAGTATACTAATCACCGGCCTGATCATCTGCCGTTATTATCTGTACCTGTTTCTCACTGGTTCCTGCCTTACGTTAGATGTTTTAATGCTTGAATGATTCACAGGTCACTACTCGGTGGCTTAACATACAAAAAACAATCCTCTGCAACTGGGACTGAAGTGAAAAAATGAGAGCCATAAAAGTCCTTCAGGAAGTCTGAAGATCTGTTCCTCAAGTCTACAGGAGAGTTTGTGTCTTTGGAAGCAAAATCTTAAGAAACAAGACTTTTGCATAGTACTGCATGTCATAGCTTTGTCAAATGTTAGCCAGTTGCACTGTTTAATAACGACGGTACAGTATGTTAGTTTAGTGGTTAATGAGAGCTAAGTGAAATGGATGATTTAAGTTATTAAGTCAATCTTAAGTATTCTCACTGCTTAGCTGCACTCAGGTCAGGTTGAGGATGTGCTAGCCATTAGTGATTGGTTCGTCTCTTTTGCAAGGTAGTTATGGCTGCACCAATCTGGGACTTTTGCTTCCTCATATTTATAAAAGTAACAAAAAAAAAAGGCCAGCTCTAGTTTGGGAGTGGAAAGTAAAGAGACATATTTCCAGAAACTGGGCTATTCTGTAGAGAGCAGAGTTACCCAGGCTAGCTTTGTATCTCCGTGTGTAATGCTAGCACTGGACATATTTAGTGTAACTGTATTAATGCGTTGTCAGTAGGAATGAGAAACGAGGCCGTGGTGCTGAACTTGTGTTGTATCTTTTGAAGGTGTTGATTAATTGATGAAGCTGACACTTGCTCCTCCCTTGAAATTAGACTCTGGTTACTTGTTAGTCCAGTTTGCCATTTAAGCCTTCTGCTCGAATGTGTGACATTTATACTACACAATATGTTATAGTATTGTTGCAAAGGCCGTAGAGATGATTCAAGCCCGAAGCTACTGCTAAAAGGTCGAAGGCAGTGACACGCACATACGTGCACACACACACACACACGTGTGTATTTATAGACGCAGTCGTTCGGATGTGACAAATGGTGATGAACACAGAACTCTTAGATCCTTCCAGCACTTAGTGTTACGTGACATAGCGAAGGTGACGCTTCCCCCGCATTATGAATAATGATTAACTGCAGGCAACCGCCAAGAAGGGCTTGGTGGGGGAAGATATAAATAGACTCTGTCTTTTGTTCATTCGCTCTCTAACGTGCTAAAGAGGGGGCTGATTTCTGGAGGAGGAAGCAATGAGGCATGAAGAATATGGCAGAAAGGGACCCTTTTTTTTGTGTTACTAACAAACCACACTGAGACACTTGTCGCTAATCATTTGCAAACACACAAGCAGGTTCAGCTGTGCAATAATGGTTGCCCCTTAACATGCAATCGTTTTGAGGTTCTATCAGTGGCATGCAAGAAGTGTGAGCAGCGTTAAAATGCGTCTAGCGGCAGGAAAAGCCGCGCGCTGCCAAAGTATCCAGCTTATGCTTTAACGACAGCGAGATTTCAAAGCATCAGTTATCTCTTAAATTGATTATAGATGAAACCATCAGACCTTTATAGCATTGGACATACGGAAAATAGCACTGGGGTATATTATGGGATGATGGGCTTCTGTCATTTCAGTGAATATGACTAATGAGCTTTTTACAGTTTTTTTTTTTTTTTTTTCGCTGAGCGATGGTTTTCTTAGAGCTTAAAAAGCGCTCGTAGTGTTTTAATGATGGGTTGATCTAGGAAATTAGATAAGCTTTTATTTTAATTGAAGCGTGAACCAAGTCTTGCGTTTCTCAATATAAGCAACTCTAGAGTCAATCAATGGGCTTAGTTACTGGTAATGTGGTCGTAATTCTCACTACTCCCTTCGTCAAATTGACTGCAGCTCTAAGTCTTAATTAAAGCACTTCTTCATTTAAGATCAGAGCTCCGTCGTGCAATTTGCGGCTGCGCTCTGATCCAGTCGAATAATAATAATACATGGGAAAAGGCCCTGCATCGTGTGTCTAGGTGAGAAAATCAGAGTCATGACTAAAGCGATGATAACACGCCGGATGCTTGTAGTCTGTTGGCTGTATACATTTCCATATCACTCAATTTACTCCCAGAGATGCACTCGTAGCCGGTGGGGAGATGAGCAGATTGGATAGTCATTCGTAAGTATGCACTGCGATGTTTGTTGATTAACATTGCTGGCTCTAGGGAGCTGGCAGAGCTTGATTTGTGTCATCTTCCTCCCAATGATTTGAATTTAGATTGAATGAGACATATTGGCACAAAACGTGGGCACCTCGTGTCCCCGGGGTGCACGTTCGCTCTCATGCACACACGCACACAAACATTTTTACGCACATACTCCGTCCTATATGTAAAAAAATTAAAATAAACTAATAATAATAATAAAGTTCTGTTTATCGCTCGGCCCCAGCATCGATGTCTTTTAGTTTTTAAAATGCTTGGTCCTGTCTATGCAGCTGCTCTATTCTAAAGGATGAGGAGTTTGTAGCCTGGCTCTCAGTATTCATGACAAGCCACCCCACTAAGCACCCAGGCCCCCAGTGGCTCCTATAACTGGAGCACTAATAAAGCTGTTGATTTGGCCTCAGGATGGCTTGCTGATATAGTACAGACCGTCCTTTCTAAATCCTATTATCAGTGTTGGATTTTTCCTCTTTCCATGCTCAGGACATGGTCCAGGAAATGAGTCATTTCCCTCCTGTTTGGTTATCCATAACACTGTGAAACGTCTTGGATCTTTTCGGGAATCTCATCCATCATAATGACGGTACTTTTTCCCTCCATTAGCGTCATTATGTCGGTGGAAGAATGTACTTCGCACGTAGAACTTCACAGAAATCCTAGAATGTGTTTTGTCACGTGAACAGCTCTCCAGGGGCAAGGCAGAATTCGCTTAAAAAGCATGAAGGACTCTGTGGCCTTTTTAGCTTCAGTGCCGTCCCAACCTCTGTTATCATGTTTACACGTCTGGGTGGTTCTTTACCCGCTCCGGAGGAGGAACCCTCTGACTAATTGATGACGGATGTCAACAATACGCAGAACTGCATTTACACAAGAAGTCATCCTTTAGGGCAGTCCTGGCGCCTGACTCATTTTCCCTTTAAAGTTTGCTCATGCGAGGGTGGAAATGCTTTGTATTCCGGGAATGTATTTGCACATTTGGGGAGTTGATGTCTCAGAGTAGTCTGAGAGGAGAAGAAGAATTAAATTAAATAATTGGATTGAACGACTCTGAATTTATTGATCGGGAGCATAGTCATCCAGTAGCCTCTAGTTGTGTACACGTTCGGCTGCTTAGATTATTAGGACCATTGCACTTTATTACCACTGAAGCGGTACAATTGCTTATATCATCCACACTGAGGATGAACGGACATCTGTCGTGAACTGATTAAATTTGAAAGTAAGAGCTTTAAAAAAATACAGCGCATGAACATTCAGCACCTACTGACAGCTCGTTCTGGGGTGCAGGAAAAATGGGCTGTATAAATTTTGGATGATGAACAGGCCCGGTATCTAGTAGTGCCAGCGCTGGTCTTGTAGTCTTCCTCCTGATCTCCCAAAGTGACAGCACAAGGGGGAGTGTATGGAAGCGAGTGCGAATCTAAGTGTTGAGCGCCTGTGAAAAATGAATGGGAGGAAATGACAGGAGCCTGGTGACACACAGCAGGTGACAGACAAGATACTAACAGTCAGCTCCTTCCCAGCATACGCCTGCACCAGCTCCCTGCAGCGCAGCAGCCTGCCTGGGCTCATGGGGGCTTCGGATGCTGGAGAGAACCTGCTATTTACTACCTGGCATATCCTCACAAATAGAATGTTAGGAGCAACACTGTCTGACCAGGTGGATAGTTGGTGGAAGTGTGGGAATGGGTGGGATTTCATATCATACGGTGATGGAATATGGCGTGCCATGATTCCCGGGCACGTCAGCTGGTCTGCGTACGTTGTGGCATTTATACAGGGAAGGAAAATACTTGGGTAATTGTATGTTGACACTGTGCTTAAGTATTATTTAGCGTGCCGTTCCTTTATTGTTAGTGCATCATTTTCTTTCTTAGTTACATTTTTGTAAGAATTTTGTTTTTCACGTTGACCATTTTTATTTAGACCTTTAAAGTCCCAAAGGGTTTTTTCTATTGCTGTACAGCAATAGTTTTTTTATTCACTAATTCATCTTCTATATTGCTTTATGCTGTGTACGTGGTTGCTGGGGCCTGGAGCTTATCCCAGGAGACTTGGGGCACAGGGTGCCAATCCATCACAGGGCATGCACACACTACAGGCAGTTTGGGAACGCCAGTTAAGCTAATCTGCATGTCTTTGGACTGTGGGAGGAAACCAGAGTACCTGAAAGAAAACCCACCAAGCACGGGGAAAACATGCACACACGGACCCAGAGATGGGAATTGAACCCTGGAGATTGCAAGGCCGCAGTGCTAATCACCGTACCACCATGCTGCCACTGTATATATATGTTCAGTTTAAAGCATTTAATAGGGTTAATCCATGTAAACATAACGATGCCAGTTTGTCATTTTCTCATGCCTGTAATGCAATGTAATACTAGTGCTGTTTTTATGCACTTTTAATAACGATAAGACGGCTGCGTGAACTTTAGGATGAGTGCCTCGTCTCCAGCTCAAATAAAAGTTTCAGTATGCTGGAATTAGCCAAGAATAATATAAAATGAAGTATCTTCTTGCCCTGCCTGCCATGCATCTAATTATCTAATTTAAAAAGCATGTTGAGGTAAACTTTTGCTCATTTAATAAAATTAACTGGTTATTTTTTACTGCTATTTTTGCTAATGCCAGGTTAGACTAACATTGATTCTAGCCTGTAATGTAATTTGCCAGACAAATTCTAGCTAATGGTAAATGTTTGTTATTTTCTGGATATTCAGATTAATTTCTTAGCTAACTAAACATTGTTAAACACACACATGACCAGGCAAGAGGTATAGTGTAGTTTTAGAAAAGTAATAATAAGTAAAGTTAGTTTAGACATGAAGAGATGACTAAATGAATTTTATCTCTGTGTGTGTAGCTAAAGTAGCTAAAGTAGCTAACTTCCACTACAGTATAATTTCCTCTTACTTTTCCCACACCCAACTTTTTATATAAATAGTGAAACACTGGGAGAAAGATTGTCATCATCTTTGAGGTTATGTTCAGCTTTAAATCCTCCCAAAGCACAAAAGCTACACTGGCATGTCTGTGAGTAATGCTACTTGTGTAGCTGCCAAATAGCCATGGGTCAAGCTTTACCTCAGCCTCAGCACAGCTCAGGTCATCTCAAAGCTCATAAACACCGGCTCTGTTATTGCTAAGCTAATTATTAGCTGCTGTCTAGCGTAGTAAATGTGTGTAAAGGGTTTTGATGTGATGATGCATGAAGTTAGTTAAAGCTGTACAGTAGATTCAGGACCGAGTCTTAAAGCCGGGTTTATTAAAGCTCACTGAGAAAGTGCTAGCAGTGACTGTAGCAAAGACGGTAATTAAAGAGCTTCCTGTTTTCAATAGATGATGGGATTGTGCACTTCTCTGTTGAGTGAATTTTGTTTACCCGCAAATGCTTGGATCCTGCAGCTCAATGAGAAGCAGGCAGGAGCAGAAATCAAAGATGGCAAGACTTGGTTTTCCTAGTTATTGAAAGGACCACCACAGATGAATTTTTCAGTCTGGTTTTAATCTCTGTAATATTCTCTGCGAAAGACTTGGCTCCAGGGGGAAATTTACAGCTGCGTTGCTACACACGACTTTCTGCTTGTCATTAAACACGCTTAAACAAATCTCATCTCTGGACATCTTTTAAAGACATCCATTATTCCTGTTACCCTTCAAGTTACTTCGTAGCTAATGTACTTGGAGTGACCTGGTTTGAACCTGACATATTTTTGGGTTGTTTTGTGTCATCTGTGGCCCGTCTATAAATACCGGCCTACTTAAAATTCACTTTGCATGGTCACAAATCCTATTGCTCCAAATTATCGAAGGTAGTAACACGGACAAGCGGAATGTATTGTCTGATATTTGTTGCGAAAAACAAACCCAAATGCTTCGGGGATGTCTCACACTGTGGTTAAGTCCCTGTAGGGAACCACAGCAGGATAGCATTCGAGCAGTAGAAAGAGAGAAATGAGCGTTTGACAGCATGCTCTACAGCATGCGCCGGACCTCACTGAGGGTTGTAACTCTTCCACTTGAGCAGTCAGTATCAGTTTTCTTGTCGCTGTTTGTCTGTACTCATGTCCACTGTCACATGCCTCACATATCCAAGAGTTACTGCATCCACCTGCACGGCGTAGTTTTTACGACCTCCACCGTCTGGGATTCCACACACCATTGACGTTAACAAGCGCAGAGTAAGCGTTTTGTTCAGCCCTGCAAACAAGCGTCGCGTCACGGCGTGCAAATCTGCTAAATCATATTGGACTGTCAAGGTTATTACATAATCAGTTTAATCGCTGATCACGATTATTTCAGCTTATCACGATTGGATACCACAACAGTGCTCATGTCAATTGCAAATGAAATTCATCTCTCAGAAAAGCCAGTTGACTCAGTGGGACTTTGAAGCACAGTCGCTTGTAATAGCACTTATATATCGCATGAGTTAAATACAAAATATAGACTCTACTTATTAGTATGTATTAGGGATGGGAATCACGAGGCACCAGTTGATATGATATTATAACAATACCTAGGTTCCGATTCAATTTATATTGCCCTTCCGGATTTTATTACAAATTACAAAAGAACCTTAAAAAATTACTATTATTTGCTGTTAGCCTAGATAAATATGGTTGAATACAAAACAATATATTTAGTAGTTACATATGGCAGTTTAAATTACAATTGCAATGTATTACAATAATCACAATGTGATTCTGAAACCAGGTTTTGGCTCTGTTACTGGATTAATAATGTATATTTTATAGATTTATTGTTTCCAATAAATCATATAGATTGCACAGTTTAAAATGGGATTTCCTGAAGAACAAAAATGTTTTCTGAATATATTTACGCTGCCTGGCCAACAAAAGATACCACCTGGGATTAACTAAGCAAATACTGTAGGTAAGAGCCTTCCATTGGATATTTACTGCTGTGATTAATATGTTTGTTACATAACTTGCTGGCAACAAGTTATGCAACACTAACAGATGCAGTGAGTAGCTTCTCATTTTTTTAAACAACAATGACAGAAGACACATTGTGTGGTCGTGACAAAGATGTTACAGTACTCTGTTTCAGAAGGGTCAACTTATTAGGTTGCATCAAACAAACAAAACAACTAAGGAGATTGCTGAAACTATTCAAATTGGATTAAAAACTGTCCAACACATATTAAATCTTAGAAGGATAGCGGTGAAGCATCATCTTTGAGGAACAAATATGGTTGGAAAAACATCCTGCATGAGCATCATGGGAGATCATTTAAGGCTTAGTGAAATCAAATTGCTAAAAAAAAAGCAATGTTTTGTGGCCAAAAATGAGGTGTGCTGAATTGACCAGGTTTTTCCATCAATCAAATTTTTTTTACCCCCTTCCCCTATGCACGGGCATATTCGGGCATATAAGATGACAATGCCAGGATTCATTGGGCTCAAATTGTGAAGGAGTGGGTCAGAGTGGGTGAGGCATCATTTTCAGACATGGATTGGCCACCACAGAGTCCAGACCTTAACCCCATTGAGAATGTTTGGTATGTTCTGGAGAAGGCTTTAGGCCCGTCTTTCCCATCACCAGTACAAGATATTGGAGATATTAATAATTAATTAATGCAACTCTGGATGGAAATTAATTTTTTCATATCCATGATTAAGCGTACCAAATCGATGCCACGGCCGTATTCGAAGCAAAAGGCGGTCTAAGGAACTATTGGTGTGTGCAACTTGTTCTGGTTGGACAGTGTATTTACTAAATCTGGACAGTTCTCAAGTGCTATGAGCTTTTCGTTATTAACTCGTGGTGTTAATAGCCAAAGCAAATTCTTTGTTTAAAGTGTGAAGCCATGCAGATGCTGAACTCAGAATGTTACTAGCCCACTGGAGTTTTCAACTTTATTATATTTTCCCAACAACATTCCAACATATGATTTTTTTCCCCCCCTCTTTTTTCCCCTTTCCTTTCTGAATGCAGAAGCAGTAAACAAGCATGCTGACAGGATCTGGGTGCTCCTCCTGAGCATAAGCTGTCAAGTTAATTGCAAGTTTTACAGGAGTGTTGCTGCTGCCTGCCATTAACTTGTGAACTGATCCGTGGTGCCATTTTTTTGATTGGTATCATCCAAGGCAATTAGGGCTAAATTCCCCCTGCCAATTAGATTATTTAATATCCTACTGTTAACTTTTAATAATCACCTTGTGTTTCTCTCCAGCTTGCTTTATGGTCTGGATTTGCTGGTAAATTCATGCCTAGTTAGTTTAACTCCAATAAATGCAGTCAGAGCTGTATTTTTACCTGTTCGTGTCTCATTTGTGCATGTTTGCATGCTGTTGATTTTCACGACTGAGTAGACATTGAAATTCTTAAGTCTTACAAGTGATTCTAGAAATTGTTTAATGAGAACAGATGTTTTTTCCCCCCTATGCTCATCGTTATTAATGCCGGCGTGTGCGTGATTAATTAACTCATTAGCCAGTTCAGGCTTCAGTCGACCTTTCGCTGCTTTGATCTGCACAAATACGTGGGGATGCCAATAAAGAAACAGATTTTCATATTCTCACTTTTTTTATTTACAGCCGAGTGGCAGATTAACGTCTCAGGAACAGTATTGAAAAGATGAAGACTGTTTTTTAAAAAGAGTTTTTCACAATTAGTGTTTTGATGGTGGTGAAGGAGACTGCTGGCAAATGCTGCGTTTACATTACAAGCCATGGTGTTCAATTCAGATTTTTGTGATATCATATCATGATATGCAAATCCGATCTGAATATCCAAAACAATCTGAATTAAACACCATGTAGCATCTATCCATATATAATTGCATCCCTCCATCTATGTACTGTATAGGCTTGGGACTGTTTGTATTGTTTAACAATGGATCTTCTCTTTATCCCCTTTTTCTACTAGAAAATCATATGTACTGTAGCTTGTGTCACATGGATGGCACATGAACGTACCAAAAAAAAGGGACTAGTTTTAAATACCAATTCAATATTTTAAAAATTGCATTTGTATAGATTTACGTTTTCAATGCTAGTTATGATGTCCTAGCTTTATTCTGCAGATTGTCAAAGCAGGCAAACTTTACCACATCAACTCACCAAAGGAAACTACGATCCATTCCATTTCATTTTTCTTTTAATGCCGCTATCCAAATTTATTGGGAGGTTATATATGACAGAATAAGATGAAAGAATATTGGCGCATCAAACATTTAAAAGGGAACCGAAGTTGAAAATGTGGGACTGAAGAAACATCGGACCACATGCTCAGTTGGATTGATCTGAGGAACCGTACAAGATGGTGGCTTGGATTTGTCGGTTTATGGCATCATATCGATTTGCCTAGAATGCAAGTATCCAAACAAATATGCTCTGTCGCTTGCTAGTGCTATTGTAAGAGAACAAGTGTACTCAAAGTAATGCCAATAAAATGCCTCCCACTGTGTAACCAAGCCAAGGTTTCTGTTTAATTTGCCACCCGGCTGTATTTCTTGAAAGGATGCAATATGTGGCGGATTGTTTTATTAATTCCCGATTGGAGTGGGTATGTTGGTTTTCCTAGAAGCATTCTAGGGGTCTTTTGTTAAACTAATTGATGCGGTTAATGCAACTGTGCATTCTTGTGTAGCGTCACAGCAGGAGGCCCAATATGGATCACAATACCGAGAGTATCAGTGTGCAGAGGAGGAGTTGTCTTACATGCTGCTTCTCGGCCTCCCATAGAGACTGCCTGCACACACCAAACCTAATTAAGGAGAAGGCAGTGTGCCTTACAGCATTCTCCATAATTCATAAAAATCAGCAAGGCTGCCATGACTCCTGTCGCACCTCGGTACCTGTGTTTGTCTAAGTGACAGGAGGAGGGGGCAAGGAATTAGATAAACATCAACGTGGTGTGGTTGGTAGAGGATCAGAGAGGGTGTGACAGCGACAGCTAGGGTTTGATGGGCATGTTTGTTGGTGGAGAGCAGCTGTTCTGAGATCAGTGAAGGGTTGTCTCACGGGACCCTGTAGAAGCAGTGCCGAGGAAGCAGGTCACCCCTTGACAAGCTGAGAGAGAGAGAGAGAGAGAGTGTGTGTGTGTGTGTGTGTGTATTTGTGTGTGTGCGCGAGAGAAAGTGGTGGCACAAACCCAGAACAGGTGTTACCGTGTTGTCTCCTTGTTTTGATGCATTGCTTGTGCTGTACTGAGACACTTGCTACATACTCTGTCTCCCCACTAGAAGTCATATTTATTTGCTCTGGAGAGTCTGTGGTTTCGCTGTATGTTTACAATGTGCGACTGTATCTTTTAGTGCTGTTTTGTTCTGCGCTATGAAAAGGTCAGGAACAGCTGGGTTACAGGGTTTTTTCAGTCTGTTGACTTTTGTTGAGTCTGTTCTTTACAACCTCTGTGGTGCTCAAAGCGCAAAAGTTCATAAATTATTCAAATGTTTTTGGTCGTTTTCTTCTTCTTTCTCAACTTTACCGTCTGAAAACGGGGCCGCCCCGTGACTCGGGCATGTCATCCCGGCTTTATTTTTCCATGCAGAACTGCTTTCCGCTCGTAATATTTGCGTGACACGATGCATCAGGGACGTGTTTAATTCCAAAGCGGCCACATCGCTAAAACCAGTGCGCTCGAGTACCAGCGTTTATGAGGTCGAGTACACGCACTCGTTTAATTACTCAATCTGATTATTGAGTTCAACATCTTATATTTAATAAATGTGGCTGTTTGCGGTCTATTTTACAGTCTAACAGATCCTCCCGAACCCTGGGGTATTTACTGTGTAAAGAGCACTCAAGTAGTCTTTTGAAAGTGTCTGGGAGCGTGCTGGAGTTTTGCCAGTGCAGAGTCAGTCTGTATTATTTTGAGGTGGGTGTAACTTCCTTATGCCAGTCATGGGCGCTGGTGTAAGGAAGCCGGGATTCCTGTGGTGGCCAGCTGTTTCATACCCCTCTTTAAGGAAAACTACAGGAGGTACAGACGAGAGATTCTAATTATTAACACATTAACCTAACACAAATACTCTGGGGGTGTGGCGGCGGAACGAGTAGGCGATTAAATCTATTGAGAATTGATGACAATTATTCACATTAATAATTAGGATCCCCTGTTGGTGGTTAAAATTAGTGTTGCAGGAGAATCTACAGATCCGCACTGGGCGCGCAGCAGCAGGGGTGTTTTATAATACAGCGGTTCAGACGTTGCCCTCAGGCTGCTGCCTCGGAGAGAAACACGTGCCGTTAAACCCAATGTCACACTCTTGACTAAAAGAGGAAAAGTGATGGGCTTTAGCGCTGTAATTAATCTCAGCTTTGATTTGTGTTGCCAGTACACGCACACTGTTCCAGGCAACAGCTGAGGCCTTACACGAAATCATCTTAATTGTGGAAGCCAGTTCTCCCAACAGGGGTTTCAACATGCGGGTAATTTTCTTTGTTTGTTTTTTAAAATGTAATTCAATCTTGAATCAGTCTGATTGCTAATTATCGGTCACAATTCTGCCTGGCTGCAGGGGACCCCGAAATAAATATTTCCGCTTTTGTTCTTCTGAATCAAATTTTTTATTTGATCTATCTGAATTCTTTGGATCTACTGTATATACACTACAGTATGTACAGTATACATACATTGTGGGTGTGTTTTATACTATATATATATATATAAAATCAGTGATCCTTATTGCTGAACCTATTTCCAAATAATAATCTAAAGTTAATAATTTAAACTACCAGGACTCTAATGAGAATACAGCCTTTACTGAAAGCCAGGAAATCACACAACCTACAGTATGCGCTTACAACTTGATGAGTGCCATTAGGAAAACCAAAAAAATTCAAAAAGCAACAACAACCTTCTGCTGCAAATTATTTGCTGGGTCCTGCATGATCCCAGTTCCAGTGCATACCTCTGTTTCACTGTTCTCATGTTTAAAATTTTTCACCACAAAGGCCATCAGTGCATCAGATTATAAATAGTCAGCAAGACCTCATACTCTTTCCCGTAACTGTACCAGGTCTTGTCTTAATCAATTCCTGCGTTTATCTTCCCGGGATTTCTGGAGACCTGTGTTCATACTTAACCCCTTTCTAATTGATTACCATCAAATTCCCGAGTAAAATTGCTGTGTTAAAGGGGCCTGTTCATTTTTTATTTTTTTTTTCATGCTGCTGGAAAGAACTTTGCAGAACCAGCACTATGGAAAGAATGTCAGTTGTTAGTTATGCTCAAGCTTTCACTAGATTCAACCACAAAGCTGTTAAAGTGAATAAAGATATTTGTGGTGAATGAGCGCTTCAGAGTGTAATGTATTCATTTCACTGAAAGAGAGCCAAGCTAAAGCAAAGTTACATTGATATAGGCCTGTGCTTTCAGGCCTGTGTGTAAAAGCAATTAGTGTTGGGTGGGTTGCAGGTTCACCAGTCCCAGGTGTCTGGGAGAATTCTTTTTTTTTTTGTTTTTTGTTTTTTTTTGCTCAATGGCTGAAGAGGAGAGGGGAAATTAGGAGACGAGAGGCACGGAGGAGTGGAATCTTCTCAGTGTTTGCAGAACGCTGCCACTCAGCTGCACTCGGGTTGCCAAAGTCAACAGGGTCTGGTTGTGGCGAGACAAATTTGCCAGCATTAGCTTAGAATGAAAAGCTCATTTATCCCAGATGACCTTCTCAACGTATTTTTTATTTTATTTTTTATTTTTTTGCCCAGTGCTGTCAATGCATGGCTTCCCCTCCTGCATCTCTCCCTCTGGTTTTTAGGTTTTTATAGACACTAAAACTTCTGGACTGGAACACAGGGGTGGAGGTGGTGGCGGTGGGGTAAGGGGCGGGGGCGGGGGGGGGAGTGGTAGTGAGAGTGGGATGGAAGGATTTGGGAAAGTGGGGAAGTAAGAAAGAGGGGGGAGCCGGGGAAACGGGAGTCTGGTAAAAGAAATGAGCGAATGGGTGAGAAAGCAAGAGTGAGCTGCAACTCAGGTGCCATAGCTCAATAAATCAGTTGAAGCTCCAAGGGCGGTGGGATAATTGAATTGTTTTGGTATGGTTGTCCTGAAGTAAAATGTGCGTTAAATGTGAAGTGTCTCTCTTCCCCTCTCTCTCTCGCTCTCTCTCTCTCTTTCTCTGCTTGTTCACTTTTTTTAATGGGTGCGGTAGATGGGATGAAATCGGATCCAGTGTTTGGCTGAAGGGAAGCTTCTCTTGGCCCATAACGCCAGGGCCTGTGGGAGCTATTACTGAGCAGAATTCACATTTTTGCGTTTTCATATCGTTTTAACTGAAGAGCCAGGTCCCCAGCTCTGACCCCGGTAACATTGTACCGCGTCTGGGAAGGCGCAGCCTTTGCACAATCCGCCGCCGCGCTGGACCGCGAGGTGTTACGTTTGGCAAACAAAAAGAGCTTTTGAGAGACGTTTTTATGGCCGCAGAAATACATCTGCCACATCCCTCGATATGTCTATTATTCTATAGTGCCTTAATGGTCTGCAGAGGAATCATTTCCTGTGCACGGTTAACTACATGCTTGGAGAAACTCTAGCCAAAGTGGGGGGATTGGGAAAACCTGATGGCCTAGTTCCCAGCTCTCTGGCAGCTCTCACACAGCTCTGTTACAGTACACTTACAGTTATCCCACTCACAATGGCCTTGATTTATCACATTGATTAGATTTATGGCTGAGTGTACATTGGGGTGCAGAGGAGTCTGCCTACCCTCTGATCCAGAGTGTGCTGTGTGAGATCACCTTGACCTTCGAGCTCTGCTATGACTCAGTATCCCTGTTCCCAGGCCTGGAAGAAATTTGAAGCTTATGAAGCAAATATGCACCTTGGTTTACCTTTTAGTATCGTTTGCACCACAGTTAAGCCACATGAAAAGTGCTTAGAAAATAATGTATAAGAAGCATTGGAACAGGTTTTTTTCCCCTCTTTCAGTCTTTTTTGTAAACTTGTAGTGTAAATTTCTGTTTCTTTGCTTACCTACTTGAAATGGATTCTTAACTCTGCACTTCCAAAGCTTTTGCGCTCACTGCATATGTGACATCTTGTTGAAATGCTCGTCTGACTTACACAACAGCCAAGATCATCTAAGATTTAAATCTAATCTTAACATGCCTGACATAGCTTAACTACCTACTGTAGCGCAATATGGACAAAAGCCAGGACATTAACAAGTCTTTTACTTACTCCTACTGACAGAGAAGCCTCTTGGCGTATTAACGGGTAGTGGTGTTCTTGCTCAGTCTGAGGAAATGCCATATTCAAACAGCCTGGAGTTAGTACAACACCTCAGACCTGTCCCTTAACCTTGACCTCGTGCAAATTCCACCCTCTTTAAAATGAAATCTGCGAATAGAAGAGATCAGTGTGCGGATAAGATGCACAGCCAAAAACATCCTTCTAATGGACAGGTGCAGGACATGAACCATCAACCTAGAGAGTATATTTATTGGAATGCCTATATATTTTCCAGAAGTGATCTAATGAAAATTAAAATAGCAATGTCTCAAAAGTATTATTTATTTTTTTGTCTACTATAGTGTTGTATTGATGTCCATAAGACTGTACGAAAGCTCTGAAATACAATTTTTGAGTTTGGATGTACTTTAAGTGGACAGCATTCTGCACAGACTGGTTCAGGACAGTAAAGTACACGGCCTGGCCGAAACAAATGCCATGCACTCTGATTATTTGTTTGACTGCCTTCAGCATTTATTACAGCATGCAATCTGTTGGCCAGTTTATGTGTGAAATGATTTCTCATGCTCCCAGAAGCACTCTTCAAAAATTAAGTCCTAGAATATGTCTGTGCCGTCAGGGAAATAAACATCAATTGATGTGATAACCAGGTCATTCAGTACATTCAGGTCATCAGCTGACTTCATTTTGTTGCCACGTAACGTTGCTGAGTCATACATGGCAGATCAGAACACTGCCTTCAGAGGCTTGTACTGTACAGTGGACACTATGCATGAAGGATGCATTGCTTCATGTGCTTCCCATCTTACCCTGACGCGCTCATCGCTCTGGAATAGTATCGATCTGGACTCATCATACCACATGACCTTTTCTTATTGCACCAAACTTCATGCTCCATAGCGCCTTTTTTCTTGATTATTCTTAATATTAAGTGGTTTTCTTGTCCCCACACACGTGTTTAGCTCCAATCCTGTGAGTTCCCATCACATTATATGTATATGTATGGAAATGTACCATTAAACACAGCTGTGATTTCTTCTGTCCATTATTTATATCATGCAACTTCACCAACAGTCATTCCTAATTGATTTCCCACCACATTTCTTTCATAAAGCCGACAGGTCAGCACTATCCTTCCAGGTTTTAATAACGTGTTAGACAGTTCTTTTCCAGTAATTTCAGCGATGTCCTTAGTTATTTTCTTTCTTTCTGAAACAGTGAGTGTTCATTAAACTACACAATGCTGTATAAACTGTATTAGCTTTACATGATAAAAGCTATAACCCTACATAAGTATTTGATGGCTGATCACTTAAAACACTTGTTTTAAAACACTAGCTTTGTAAAAACTTTGCTTTAATGTGCTTTAAAGAGTTTTGTTCGGAACTTAGTGTCAAGTTTTCCAGCTATGAAGCTGATGCGAAACATCTAAAATAAAGCGTCTAATTTAAGAATAGAGAAAATGTACATATAACCGTCATTAGTGTCATGACAATGTCTTTAGTAATGACAATAAAGCAATAATAAACTCAGTTTAATTATAGGCTAAAAAAAATACATTCGAGACTGAATGCGAAAAAACAGTGAAAGTCATTAGGTTGTAACAGCAGTGTTATCTAGCAGCTTTCCCTGTCAGTGTTTTCACAGTGTGCCATGTTCAGGAGACAGAGCATCTCATGCAAGTGCTCAGCTTTTATTTAGTTCCAATTAAGTTCACTCGTCAACCCATTATCATTATGCGACTCTGACATACCATAAGTGCACTTGCCTACAAAGTGAATAGACTTGATTTTCCAGCTTAGAAAGTGTGATTATACAACCTTCTGTCAGCCGTATCTCCTGCCTCATCTCCCGTTTCAGACGCCTTGACACCATAGCATTAAATTTCCCATCTTCAGCCTTGGAGTTATCATGCTTATTGAAATAAAAGCGTTTACAAATGTTTACCTAGGTTTGTAAGTTGTCATGAAACGATATTAGCTGGGGAATTGTTTTTCATATACCAACACAGCTATGTCTTGTTATACCTGTTCTTTATTTTGCTTTGTACTGAACCTTACCATGACATTTTACATTACATAACTGCTTTTTTTACTAAATAAATGAATAAATAATGTACATTCGGGGGAAGATTATCGTAGTTCAGCGACGTGTTGCCGATTTCTTTATTAGCCCGAAATCGTGCGCTACAAGTGATTTTTACTATAATTGTGTTTACACACCGAGATCTGTTTGACATGTTTTGATACACGGGTGAAACTGAATTGCGAGCCGAGTCAAAGCAAACAGAGTGTGGTGAGTTCTGCAAAACTAGTTTATTGTTTTGGGAGTTCAGTACAGAGGTCAGATTACTCTGTGTGTATGCGCGTGCCAGCGCGAGCATGTGCGCGGGTTTGTTCGCAGTAGGAAAGCTGTGACTAAACTGTCTTTGTAGTGATTTTAAGAGCAATAAGTATTACAGCATGTACAGTATATTCAGGACACTATGTAAGCAATTGTGATACAAAAGCATAGTGCATACAAGTGGATGCATCTGCTCGTTCATTAGGTGCATCTAAGCCGCTATGTGTCTCTAAACATTTTTGGTGTCCCTTCCATCAGGGACCACCATATACCTATTTTGATTATATAGATAATAAACATTTATTGTTGATTTTGGTCAAATATTACTGTCTAATTGTGGTGTACATGGAATACCATAACCGTAAAACACAAGCCAATGTTTGTGCTGCACAGGCAGCTCTGGCCCCTCTGGGCATGACTACGCTAGACCTCTGGGGGTGTGCAGTGGTGTCTGGCACCGGGACGTTAGCGGCAGATTCTTTGGGTGCTCCGGATTGCCGGACGGAGCCTCCATGGAGCGGAGTTGTTTGTCCGGCGCATTCCGTGGATGCTCAGTCGGATTGACAGCTGTGGAATTTGGAGGCGAGATCAACAACATTGAGCTCTTTGCCTGCTAAGCTCCATATACAGCAACCTGTGATGCACTGGGTGTTCTGATACCTTTCTATCATATCCAGCATTGACTTTTTTTTCAGAGATTTGTGCTGTTGGATTTTCTTTTTTGTGCTGTGTGTGTTGTCGTCGTCTCTGGAAGCTTCTGTCACCAAAACAAATTCCTTGTATGTGCGAACGTGCTTGGCAAAAAAGCTCTTTTTGATTCTGATCTGTTTCTAATCACTGTTAATGTCAGTTGTCGCTATTAGTTATGTGCCTGCTTGAGAAAAAGAATGAGCCTTTCTTTAAACTTTATCTTTTTTCCTGCGTATAAGCCTTTCTAGTGTTTACATCTTGACACAAAAAGAGAGATTTTATCCTCCCCCCAAGAGCCTGCCATTTCCAACAAAACCCTATATATGTACACACTTGTACACACTTATGGGAGTTAGGGTCCAACAGTCTTTATGCAGCTCTAGGTATGTCATCTTCCATAATGGAAAAAAAAACACACACTTCTTTATCCTCATCCACATTTGAAAGAAAGAACTTGTGGAACAGGTTATAATACAAGTTTGTAATCAGCTTTCCATCTTAAAAAAAAGAAAAGAAGAAAGATAGAAAAAAATCTATGGGCAAAACGATCGATGTGAGCAAGTACATAACTCCCAAGGCAGCCTTGAGCAGCATCATGTTGAAAGAGGCGTAGTCATCCTTGACCATCTCCTCGATCAAGATCATTTCCTCAGATATGAAATCATTGCTTTCTTCCTTTTTTTCTCTTTCTTTCTGTACATGCGGCGTACAGTACCTGAGACGTTGCATGAAGCATTTGAAAGCACTTTTAAGGGAAATAAAGTGATAATTACTGCGCCACAATGGTCCATTAAGAATCGCACTTGCACTTTGAGCGTTCAACTTAAATCAGATGAGAGCTTGTTAGTGGCCAGACTCTAATAACATGATTTGTATTGTCTGCTGTTGGATTTAACGCACTACTCGCTAATGTAGGGTGACATCCATTGACACTGATGGAGGCCAGCGAAGGGAGAAGGGGGTGTTTGAAGAAGTCTGAAAGTGTTTATTCTCAGGATTAAGTGAAGTTATTATATTATCATTAGTTATTATATTATATTAGTGCTTTAATAGGTCATCCATCATCGCGTGTCAGGTGTACATGAGGTTCAATTGTTTCAAATCGTTTTGACTTATTTGTGTAGAGCTTGTGTAGTAATATTTCTGTGTTGAAAGCTTCAGTATGATTTAACTTTTAACAGTGTGTTCCCAAAGATAAGATGTCTGTAGTGTCAGATTTGCATTTCCATGTGCGCATATGTGTGCATCTGCCTGTGTGTGTGTGTACAGTATGTTTGTGTTTGTATGAATATTATCACTCTTGGCTGAAATAAGTGTGGAAACTGCCTTATGTCTGAATACATGTTCTCTGAAAATGTATGGCAAATACTTAACTTGTTTTTTTTCTTTTTCTTTCCCATACAGAAGATTCAATGACTCTTGTGTATGGAATAGAAACTCAGCATTACCAGACAGCAGAAACTCTCACAGCTCAACACGACTGAGCAGATGATGTGTCTAATACATGCAATTTGCGAAGCCAGAAATTGTTAGTTCGTGGTGCTTATTTGGGGTAATATATAATAAATTAATTTACAGAAGCACCACTGTCAATAATTGACATAGTTAACCTCCATCTCATGAAAAACAGCATGATGAGGGCTTGTATCTCTTCATGTTATCACGCTCTCTCCATCTTAAACAACAGCAAAAAAAAAAAAAAAAAAACCTGACTACACACATCGTATACTACGCACCAGTTCAGGCAGTGTGCTTTATGGATTGGTAATGACACCGTTATTTTTCACAGTGCAGCACAGCTGTATCCATCATCCCACTGTGTATGGAGATGAATGAGAACTCTGCTGCTTTGGCGTAAGGAATCCTCCGTCGTAAATCGGACTTGCCGGGCCCGCTCATGTCTCAGACGGTCGTCAGAGCCTCAGTACTCTCTCTTAAACCCCTACAGATGTTTGCAGAGCCAGAGGGGGGTTCGATGTAAGTGTTCCTTACAAGAGGGCCTTGTAATCGTATACACACAGCTGCCAGTTGTCCATTGTTGCCACTTATTCCAATGTCTCCATTTTATGTCAGCGCACACTTTAAAGACGCTGCAATCTGGTGCTGTGTGAACGCTAATCCAAATCGAGAACCCCTGATCGAGAGCATGTCTGTATAAGAGTACAGTGCGACAGTGACCTAATTCTTCATAGGAACAATTATGGCCAAGCTGTAAGGGCCTAGTTTCTTGTTAAAGGGGGGAAAATTTGATTCAGTTACGTTTCGTGATTCTTTTGTGTGGCAATTCATGTATCGCCATATTGTTGTTGGTCTTTTGGCTGCTCCCTGTTGAGGCGTCACCACAGCGGACCATCCGATCTGCACAACAACTTGGCACAGGTTTTTTACCCGGATACCCTTCTTGGCACAACCATCCCATTTTATCTGGGCTAGGGACCGGCACTGCATTCATTGGGTGGGAATTGGACCTGGGCCTTCCACATGGTAAGCGAGAAAGCTACCACTGAGCCAGCAATGCCCCGTTTATCACCATATATATAATTATTGACTATTATTGATTATTATTATAATCATTCATGTGGTGCGCTCTTAACTATTCACATGTCGCACATCATCCTGTCTGTTAGGAGCAAATTATTTGCTAAATTATTTTCTAAAAACGAGTCTCTTTTGAATGCTCCTGGTCGCAGAAACAGTTTTTACACCTCAGCAGATGTACTGAACTCTTGAGGCAAATGGTCCAGGGTTCAGCAAAACGACTGGTGATGAAAGTGATGCCAAAATGTGGGTGCGTTGTTTTGTTAGCACGCTTGTGGAAAGAACATCGCCTTGTGATGAGAACAACGTCTTTAGTGGAAGCATGCAGCTACATAAATGTCAGACAGAATGAAGACATTAAGACTTAATTCTGTACCATTATGCGCTATTGTAATTGGAGCGTTCATCTAGTGCTCGTCATATTGTCTGGAATAATGTACTCTTTAAATATCCAGTTTTATTATGGGCTGTTTCCCTAAAGCACTTTAAGGTTATGGGTGTTGCTTTATACTCTTTAACCGGAGAATGTCTTTTCATTTTAAGTCTAGCTTTAGGAAAATAAAAGAAAGAAAGAAAGAAATCCGTATCCATCACCTCTCCATCTGAGAACCTCTTTAGTCCGACTAGAGACCTTCCAGGCCAGTGGTGACCGTTGTATTATTTACATTTTGTACGACTGTGGTAGGACCTCCGATCAACATTCACACGTGTATTCACACAGTATGGGCAATTTGGGAACGGCAATTAGGCTAATCTGTATGCCTTCGGACTGCGAGAGGAAACCGGATTACCCGGAGGAAAACCGCCAAGCACTGGGAGAACATGCAAACTCCATGCACACACACCCCGAGGCAGGAAACGAACCGGACCCTGGAGGACCTAATCACCAAGCCACCGTTCCACCAACAATACCTATATACATTATTAATATGCTGAAGTCCTTCACCTTTTTTATTTTTGTACCTAAAACGGCAGGCCAGGGTTTTTGCATTGATGCATCGTACAAAGCGACAAATACAACATTTATTTGTTTCTTTATTCATTCATTCATTCATGAGGAGGAAATTGTATTGGGATCATTCTTGTTAGGCCAGATTAGTAATTTTAACCCCCCTTCCTGACACACATTCCTGTCAAACTGTGAGTGGTGTAAAACAGGATTTTGGTTGCTTTGGTAGCACTTTAAGGTCAGAGGTCACTCAGCAGTAGTGTGGAAATAGTGCTGGGGGTCAACTCCTGCCTGCTGGCTCAAAAGGGGGGGGGAAACATGCTTTCATTCACCAAAGAGGATGGGGAGCAATTTAAGTCCATAAAACACCTTCACAAAGAACCAACAGCAGAGCAATGAACAGCCAGAGACGGAGAGTTTATTAAGGTGTTGTGAACGATTGTGCTTCTGGGTAAGTTTAGAGAGCTTGGGAAGGACAAACACTGCCTCTGTTATCCTGACTAGTGTTTGACCTGTCAATACAGCTGTCCAAGAAAAGGTTTTTAAACATTTCGAAGAAAAAAAACAGTTGTTTGCTGCTGGTTTGAGTGACGATTATAGATTTGCACCAGCTTGCTCTAACTTCGTTCTACCTGCCGCCTTTTTTTCATTTACCCCTTCTCACTTTCCGTCACTGCCACTTACACTCACACCTTGTTTGATTATTTTCATTTCTCACCTTCTGTCACACCTTTCTCTCCCCTCCCCATTTTCTCACACTCGCTCTCTCTCTCACTCGGCGCGTTCGCTTTCTTCCTCCCCACCCCTCACCCCCCATGTGTACTCTGTGTCAGGCTGCCAGAGATCTTTTTCCTCTGGGTGTTTGACATGTACTGGAGATCAAAGCAGAATGTCAATTCCCTCGTCTGGGGCAAAACTAATTCACCTGCAAGTCTGCTTTGACTAAGCGCAGCCCCCCTCTCTCTCTCTCTCTCTCTCTTTTACCCACCAAGGCGAGGGGAAGTACAGCCGCGCTCCCTCACAATTCGGGTCACACAACCCCACCACCACCACACGCACACACACATGCTGATTACACCCCCTCCCATCACCTCCCCACAGACAGGATTAACTCGGCCGTGCCGGACCAGGGAGCGCCAAGCACCCTTTTACAACTTGATAAACACCGGCCATAAATTGGATGCCGGGTTTCACAGCCACTGCCTCACGTATTAACAAGAGATTGAGAGACGGTCTAGACAGTCTGATTTAGTCCATGCCTATGGGGTGAGAAGTGCCTGGTGGCCCTCCTTGGATGGCCAGCTGAGGGGCAGAATGAGAACTCTGCCATTGTATTCCAACCTCAGCAGCCTTGTTTGTCTTGTGTGTTGTTGAGCAACACGGCTTTATACAAGCAAGAGAAGAGAGAGACAGAGTGGGTTAAAGAAAACAGTTTAAAGGGAGATAAACTCTACGTGGCCTTGATGTGGCCTCGTTCGAGGGGTCACACTGGAGGGGGGGGTTTCTATTCCGGCCTCGGTGCCTGCCGGTGTCACGGGAAATAGCACCAGGCACTTTGTTCTGACTGAAAGGAAAAAGCAGAAACACGGGATGGTGTCGTTTAGTCCGTGCTGCTGCTGTTTAGGACGGACTCGTTGCTGTAATCAGACCTCATCCCCTCCTCATCTTCTCCCGGTTTGAAACGTGACACCGTGTTCTCAGTAGAGGCTGCGAGGGGGAAGTGGCATTCTCGGCCAAAGGCCTCGCACTTCCTGCGCAGGGGAAAGTGTCTGCACAGTCTCATGTCTCAGCACGCCCGTGTTTGTGTGTGTGTCCTCTGCTGGCAGGATTCGATTGCTCCTGACCTCCTAGTGTCACACACTAGCCTTATGGGGTGAAACACATTCTCATCTGCCTGGTCCCTCTCCCCTTCGCTGCCTCCACTCCGAGAAAATTAGATGGTGCTGAAATGGATAGGATTACAGCGAAGCGTGGCAGTGTGTTATTTAGTTCCCTGTGCTGTAGATGAAATGGGAAGGTGTGTGACGAGAAGAGTGCATGTTGGGGCGGTGTGATGAAGACGCAGGCAAGGTGTCTCAGACTTGCTTTAGGGGAAGGAAGTGAGAAGAGCAGTGTTTTGGATAGATACCAGGGAAGTGAAGGGAGGACGGTGGCAGGCATGGGGTGCTGAAAAGGGCAGACTGGACAACAGACACTCGGTGTCGATGGCACCATCAGTGTAGGAAAAGAGCAGATAAGAGAAAGCAAGCAGATGTTTTGCTCTGTAGGGTGGGTTAAAAACTGAAAGAAGTCCAAAATGTGGTATCTTGTTGGGAAGCTGAGACTTGAGCCCTACAGTGATGAGTGATTTAATGCAATCAGGCACTGCTCGTCAACCCCCCCTTTTCTTCTTTTTTTTTTTTTTTTTTTTAGTGACAGTTCTCTTTCTCCCTCTCCATGTCTCCCTCCCTCCTGAGCTTTGGTGCCAGGCTGGCAGCTTCTGATGGGCAGACGGCGAGTTGTCTTCATTATAATGCCTTTATTTATTCATGCGTCTGTGACCAGTGACAGCCGAGTCTATGCTAGTCTGTACTTTCTGCCTGCGTCCTCAGAGATGAGTCACATTCATCACCCACTCTCTCTGTCTTTCTCCCACTCGCTGTCTGTATTGTCCTCTAGTCAAGTGCTACTTTTGCTTAGCTTCAAAAATGCTCTGAAAAAAAAATACAGAAGACTTATCAGTCAAATCTGATGGTTTATGTCAGCACTGTGAGGACCGAGCGAAAAACATCAGCTTTCTGCACTGAAATTGTTCAGCTCGTACTGCTGATAGGCAGCTTAGCTCACACAGACGGAAGAGTGCCAGATTGCTCGCGGCCACTTTCATGCGGCAGCCACTGGCCTGCTACTTTTGCTCTAAAAATAGCAGGCTGCAGTTTTGCAAGGTTGATAAGCCTGTAATTGGAGATTTGGCAATCAGGTTGCAGAGGGGCTTTTAATACCGGATCATGACCCGGGAGCGTTTCAGGTTAAAGTATGCTCGCGATCGCCTTTAAAGACGGCGTTCACAAAACTAAATGCAGTTATATTAGAATGGCGTGAACAGCAAACCGCTCTAATCTCACTATTACTCACCAGGCAGATGAGGCACTCTTATCATTTATTGTGTTCCAAGCACTTTATTTATAGCCCTTAAATCATGACAGTGATGCGATTTCTTCCTTTATTTTTTTTTTGTATGTTTGTTGAGATTATGATTATGATGAGTCTCATCCTGAGCAGAAACGTTGCCCTTTTTTAGCCGTATTGGTGAAGTGCAAAGTGGATTTTTGTTGCACCAAAGACATTGAGTATGGTGAAATGACTCCTCTCTAAATGGCATGTAATCAGTGAGGCTTGACTTATTTGGGCATTATATGCTGTGCTGAGATCCTACAGTCCCACTGTCTATTACCACAGCAGCGCAGAGGTTTGAGGTTAAATGCTTTTTAGGTTACGGAAATGTAGAATTCTTCGAAACGGTCCGTTTCCCTTCAAAACACACAAAGGTAACAATATTTTCTTGAAGTTATCGAGCCATGATCTCTTTATGATGATGATCATGATGCTGATTCTTGGATAGTTCTCTTGGTACCGTGGCTATAAGGATGGCAAAACTTGGTTCGTCTCACCAAGTAGTCTATATGGGATTATGATTTTTCATAGTAACCGTGCTTGTTTTAGTGGGGGTAAATACTTTCCGAGAAGCTAGCTGATAACTTCTGTGCCACCACTTTTCCTTGCAATAAGCCATGTGCACACTGCACAACATCTCAAAATCTTTTGCGCTTGAAAGTGTCAGCACACTCGTGAAGTACATGTCAGTAGGTGGATAGGCTACATTAAATTGCCCGTAAGTGTGAATACACCACCGTGACAAGGTATGTATATCTACCTCGCACCCAGTGTTCCCGGGATAGGCTCATGCCATCCTGATCAGGATAAAGCAGTCACTGAAAAACAAAAACGAAAAAAGAATGAATAAATTAAATCATTGCCTGTCTAACTATGGCCCAATTATCCCCCGATTCTTCTTTTCTCAAATAAACTGCATGATGCTTTCTGTCTACTCGTGCCAACATGGCATAATTGGGCATGTACGAGTATTCAAGTAATTTAATTAAAAGTAAGCAGTATCTCATTACCCAAGTTATGTACTGCCAAAAACTGCTTAACAAGATGCCACCCACAGAACTTTGGTGTGTCGACATTTCAAGTAATATTTTGCACCAAACATCCCCCTCTCTCACTTCTGAAAGACACACTCCAGCGGTTTCTCACCTCTCAAGCAAGCTGTGCGAGATTGCGTGTTCTCTCTGTCTCTCTGCGTGCATCCGCATTTGGCTAGCCCACCGCTCAGTGTTCATGGCCAGGGGGCACAGCACAGCAGGAGCTGCCCGCTGCCTAATTTTCACTCTTCATGCCCCTGCGTAATGAAGCACCCCTCACACCGGCTTGCTGCTGCTGCTGCTGGGTAATTGGGATGAGGCCGAGTGTATGTGTGCCCTCGCAATGGCGGCTCGACCTCTTGACGACCCTTCAGAAGGCTTTTTTATCTTAATGGAAGTATCATCTTTTATTTAGATCTCCATTTGAAAGTAATTGTCAGCAGGAGGGGTTTATTAAAGCAGACGGAGATTAATAGACTGGCAGCTGAGCTGTAGATGACCCCATCTGATTGACTGTAACTGTACGTGTAAGTGTCGGGGGTGGTTATTTATTTAGTTTTGAACGAATGATATGAACCAGAATCTATGATCTATGTATCTGACATCTGTCTCGCCAGGAAATGACAGCGCTCTGATCTCTGGAGTGAGCATGAAGCATGCAGGATGAGTATATTTAGGATTACTGGTAGTTGTAGCAAGGCGTACAGTTTAGGGGTGGCGGTGGGTTCTCCATGTATCTTTTAAAGAGACGTTTGTTGTCAACTATTGGACCCCAATCTAGTTTTGCACCCTGTAAGGTATTTCAGTGGATTTGCTCGGTGGACTTGACAAATCACTGCAGCTTGTTAAATCCCAGTTTACACAATGAAGCGAAAACTTTATTTCAAGTTTAAAACAGACTTTTCATCTGTAAGAAGTGTTAACGTGAAATCCAATGTGTCAACTTGATGAGTCCAATTTATAAATACAAACGAAACCCTGATACATCTTTAAGCATGGCTACTAATTGTGTTAACATAGACCCTAATATTCTACCAATAATCCGAATAATATCACTATCGGAATAAAAAAAGCATCCTGTATCCACTTGAGTCCGAACAATCTGACCCGATCGGAATTCATTTTAAGTTGGACCTTTTGATAATCTAATCAGTAGGTAAAAGTAGATAAAGGTAAATATATTTAATCAGTGGGCTGGAATAAATCTATTTCTGTACAAATTTGCCCATTTGGATAGCAGCATTAGGTAATCAGCGTGACCAGTTTTAGCGAATGAAATTTTTACTTCCCTGTCCCAATCGGTCAACTTTCATCTTCTTGTCAATCTCTTGAGACTTTCATCCGCTGGGTCTCCCGCTAAGGAAGGGCCACTGATTGGCTTACGAATCGCACGTAGTAAAGCATCTAACCAATTGTAGCTGAGACTGAATTTTTATAACCAATCATAATGCAGAAGGCAGGATTTGTCTGAAAAAAATGGAAAGTCTAATCTAACCTCAAAGTTAGGGCAAAATCTCTTCTTCTTTTATATTTCTTTCAGAACCACTTAGAGAATGTGAGGGAGTTTATTTTCTAATTAAAAGCTTTGAGCATGTAAACACATTATCGGATCAGCGTTCATGAATAAAGATAAGTTGGAATCTCTAATCAGTGGGAAATATGGTTAGTGTAAATGTAATTAATGTTGTCTTCAGCCATTTTAAATACTCACCCAGAAGTCAAATTTTACAGATCTTAAACTGCGTATCCCTGCTTTAAGGCATGAGAATCAGTAACGGGGCAAAAATGAAACAAATCTCAAGCAAACGCTGGGGTTTGTCCGGTTTCTATCATGCACACGTTTAAGATTCATCATTGTGTACGTGAGCGAGGGACGTGAGCTTCACTGCAGGGATGTTCGTTATGCATCGAGTCGAGCCGTGCGGTTGTTTTCGAAATTAAGAAATTGACCTCAGGCAGATGCACATATGCTGGCTTGTGCTCTCGCGGATGTTACATCTTTGGTATTACGAATGCAGAAAACAAGCGTGGAAAGCCAATGAGGCAAAGGTTCCTCTCGTTGCCCGCAACATTATCTGTCATGTTTTATAACCTGCGAATCTAATGCCACTAGTTCTAATGCTTGTTTTGCTGTATTTATTAACGCACCGACTAAACACTCTTGTTGTGATGAGAGGTGTGGGTTTCTCCCACAGAAGACAGTTATCTGGTGTGAATGATGAATTTCGAACGTATGCAGGTCAGCCTGCCAGCGGGAGTGTCTCGTTCACAAGGGGCCCCATCAACAACCATCGCAAGGTTGCAGTTAAACAAGCAAGCGTAGCATTGTGTACGGCAATAAATCATCCGCACGTAAAGCCCAGGGCAATAAAACCGTAGAAAGTCTTGTATACCATCTCTATAAAAATGGCAGTCGCAGTATGTGTCTGTTTAGGCCGTTCTACTTTAATATAGTCTTGCTCATGCGTGTGCTTCTGGCTCCTACACAGCTGTCAACTCCTTCGTTTTCCTTTGTGTACCTCCTCTCTGTCACTCATAATATCTTTCTCTGAAGCAGCCCTGTCTTTTTTCTTTCTTTCTTTCTTTCTTTCTTTCTTCTTCTTCTTTTTTTTTTTTTTTTTAAAGCACATGCCCACTCGCACAGCCTTTCCTCGAAGAACACCTGTCATTTTAATAAACAAGCTTGTTTCCAAAGATGGCAAGAGCCTTAAATACATGAGGTCTTTTGGGATAAAATCGAAATGACTAAGATAGCACTGACTCATTCAGTCATGTTCTGTCCTGAGGAGCATTTTAAGGGATTTTTTTTTTTTTTTTTTTTTTAATAATAATAAATAAAAAATAACAGCACTGTCTTTTTCAGGCTTTTCTCCATCTCAGGCTGCTATTATTTCCTTTTGGAGTTGCTTATTCACCCCGTTGTATGTACTGTATAGTCCTTTACTGATAATCTCTCTAGTGCAGTGCCATTGATTTTTCCAGGAATTGTTCCCCTGTGCATAGAAAACGTTCCAGATGAGTGAAGCGCTATTTCTGGCCCAAACATCAAAATCGCTATATTCCGAATTCGAGAGTTTTGGACATCTGGGTTTACATTACAGTGTGTCCATAACATTCATCTGTTCTCCTCGTCCTGTTTTGTCTTTTATTTTTTATTTATCCATGTTTTCATTTTCTTGTTCAGTGGATGATCCAGAAGCCCCACAAAGTGGCCACCTTCTTCGGCTGCATCGGCAAAGACGAATTCGGAAAGATTCTGAAGAAGAAGGCGGAGGAGTGCCATGTGGACGCCCATTACTACGAGCAGAGCGAGGAACCGACAGGGACCTGCGCCGCCTGCATCACTGGAGACAACAGGTCAGTTACCCTCTTTCCTCAGGAGAAAGGCTTTATCGCTTCCTCAGGATAGCACACACGCATACACACACATTCTCACATGCCTCACTGAACACTAGAACTCACTGTTCTCTCACTGGCTGTTCTACTCCTTTCCTGCAGAGCTCCTTATTTATTTATCTAGCAGGGTTAGATCAGCACCAAGCTATTTTGATTGACTGCTAGTCTTGGCACTGAAGGGTGCCAGATTCCATGACTGGCCTGATGCATGAGGCAGGCAGAGCACATTACGTGCCACCTAAGTATTTGATACTGGCAGGTTGTTTCCAACTTTTAAAGGCTATAAAATTGGATAAACATTTACAGCCGACTGTGGCATCTCCCTCAGGCTTCCATTCCCTGGAGAAGTGCAGATATGATCAAGTCGAAGATAAACACGCACTCGAGACTGATGCTGCTCTTAATTCTTTCCTTACTACGAGAGAACGGGAACCAAATAAAGCAGATAATAAATGTATACCTTTTCCGCAGACATCAGTGTTACTGACATAAGATAAATATTACACGATCCCGCACTAGCTTGAGATGTTTTTTTCATCTGTTGCCAAAAGCTGTTTTTCTTCTCCATGTGCATTAATGCAAAATCAAAAGGAAAGTTAAAGGATATGGAAAAAACATCAAATCAAATGTGTCCTGAGAGGGGTAACGGACTAGGTGTAATTAATTCATGTGCAACAGTCAGGTTATCTCTCATACAAAGCCTCCGTGTTCTGCTGGTCATGTAGTGAAAGTTCTACAATTTCTGTTATGCACTGAGAAGTAAACAAATCTGATTTGTCCAAACCCTGTGAATTATTGTTCTGTGAAGATGGGTTAAAGATAGCAGATGTTTTCAGAAATGCGTAATCAAGCTTAAAATCAGAACAAGTCGACGCTGCCATGCAAAACATAATAATATACAGCTCTGGAAAAACATAAGAGACCACTGCAAAATGATCAGTTTTTCAGGTTTTGCTTTTAATCTGTGTGTGTTTTGGTAAAATGAACAGCCTTGTTCTGTAAACTACTGAAGATATTTGTTCCAAATTCCAAATAAAAATGTCATTTTGAGCATTATAGTATATAACGAAAATGAAAATAAATCAGTGCAATGTTCAGAAACCAGGATTTGGTGGGATAAACCTGATTTGCAGTCACAGCTTCGATGCCTTGTGGGACACTGGCCAGTTTGCTGATTGGGTAAATTTCTGCCATTCTTGGTGCAACAATTCAAGCAGCACAGCTTTGTCTGATGGTGTCACCATCCATCTTCCTCTTGATCACATTCCAGAGGATTTCAATGGGGTTCAGATTTGTGGATTTCCATGGCCATAAAAGATCTGGATCTGCTGGTTCTCCTTGGTGGTCACATCTGAATTGACCTGCTGTGTGGCATGGAGCATTGTCCTCTTAAAAAAAACAATCATCACAGTTTGGGAAACAAATCAGAGCAGCAGGAAGCCACATGCGTGCCTTATAAATACAAATCTGCACGATTCTAGACTTCCTGATCATCACCTCCAGATCATCACTGATCCTCCTTCACATTTCACAGTTGGTACGAGACAGATCTGGGTCTCCTTCTTACCGTAACACGACCAGGTGTTGGTAGAAGTTGAAAATTGGACTCATCAGAGATGGTGATCTTAACTCCCACTTCCTTACACTCGAATGGCTCTTCTTTCCTTTCCTTTAAAGAACTGCTTTTTTTCCTGCTTTTGCATGACTTCAGCCCTGACTCTAGGAACCTGTTTGGAACTGCCCTCTCTGTGCACTTCTACCCAGCTTCAGTTTGCCACTGTGTTTGAAGGTCACTTGATGTCATCCCATGCATGTTGAGTGACATTCAGAGTTTTGCGATCATCACTGTGGGTCGAGATTCGTTCTCACCCTTCGCCAGTCTGTAGCTTTGAGGTCCCCAGCGTCTGCTGCTTGACCTTGTTCTTGTGTACCACCGTCTTTGAAATTTTAAGTATGGAAGCAACCCGGCTGTATCCATGTTCGAGTAAAGCTAGGATTGAAACCATCTTTTCTGGACTCTAAACCTTTTTTTGGTATGGTCAATGGTTATTTTTAAAATTCCAATTACCTTTGAGCTACTACTAGCACTGTTCTTGCCATCCAGCTGGTCACACTGCCAGAGGAGGATGATGATCACAGCAGTGGTCTTATACTTTTTTTTCTCATTAAATAAGATTAGATTCAGGTGATTACCTCATCAGTTCCTCTAGAAATGGACACTGGAATGGAATTTTTACCATACATCAAGAGGTGTGTGTGTATGAGTGTATGCCACCCCTCGTTTCTTCATACTTTGCTTCTGTAGAACCAGACTTTCTTGTATTTCTTAGTTTTTTTTTGTTTTTTTTTTCAATCCAGTCCTCCACCTGACCAGTTTCAAATAAATATTTTCGTTTGTTAAGCCACACAGCGATCTATGAATCATTCGAGCATAAAACATCTAATGTGTGGCATAAAGCATTGAGAAACAGGTACAGATAACAATGGCAGATCATCAAACTGGTGATTAGTATACTGATGATGCTGAAAGCTAAGTAGTTGTAACAGATGAGAGGGGAAATGAGGTTGCTGCTAAGGTTGTTACATAA
>JAQQZT010000039.1:13371451-13397482 GCA_030068275.1 Clarias platycephalus | reverse complement strand
ATCGCAAGAAATATCGTTATCGCAGTATTCAACAACAATATCGCATATCGCATATTTTCCTAATATCGTGCAGCCCTCATCAGTATATACCTTATTGTGTTGTGGGTTTTTTGGCAATAAAACCGATAAAGCAGTAATGCTAATTTTATCTGTGCCTGTTAAAAATAATATCATTTATATTTGATAATTAAATATTTAAACCATTAAAAAAAAATTTATCCGAGCTGACGTAGCACTTCAGCTATGCCTCAAAGTCTGATGGATTGTTACTATACACTTTTCTGGTCACGATCTTCAGAATCTGCAATGTTTGCAGTTTAATTGACTATCCACGTTCCTGTGTTTGCACACACCGTTTCCCCAGTGTACCTTTTGCAGGAGAATTTACCTTTTTCTTCTTCTTATTCTTCTTCTTTTTGGAAAGAACTTCTTGGCATGCTGTCTTTAAAAGTTCAGAGTTTGTTTGTAGCAAGTAAACCTGATCCTCTCACAAATATTCCTACAGGTTCTGAGCAAAGTCTGAGCTCTAGAGTTCTTCTCAGCCTGAACTTATACTGTACCTCATACGTGTATCTTTGCATCTGACTTTTACCTTTAGTCACCGTTCCTATTATATTCATGTATATTATGTTGTCTTATTGTTTTATTATTTTATTTTTGTAAATTCTTATGTCAACCTTTGAATTTTATTGTATAGTTGCTTGCACAATGAAACTAATGACAATCTTCTAATACCATATTTTAGTCTTATTGCTGTTTTTTTTGTTTTTTAAATAAGCATGTATATATGAGCCTATATAAACGCATAATTAAGAAATCAGATAATATTTCCTACAAAAGTTCTCAAAAAAATTCTTTGCATTATTTACAGACATCATCACCATAGTCACAAGATGCAACCAAAGACAAACTGAAACAGACGTGGGCTCTCAACCCGTACTTCCTGTGGTTAAAGTGTTTCAGAGACACATGCAACCCGGAAACGTAACTTATTTAAATGTTATCGGACTTTCGGCTAGAAGGCTCCGTTCTTACCTAATAAGTCAGCTATAAGTTTTTGCCCTTTGTGTACCTGTTGCAACATTTACTATACACTGATGTTATTTTTTAACTGCACATTGTGTGCTGCCTTGTAAAATATTCAAATATTTTTTTATAGTTCTATTTCAATGTCATTCTCAGCTCTTTGCACTTTTTTAATTGTATTGATCCGATTGTCTGTAACTTGTGGATCGGTCACCGCTTCTTTCCGTGTAATTGAGTGTGTTGCCGGACACTTCTGAAAGTGTTGCACATGTGATTGGGACTAGCTGCGGTGAGCGCCCGGAAGCGCCGCAGGGCCGAGGCTCAGGCAGGCGACAACGAACAGGAGGAGAAGGAGAGTCCTCTTTGTTTTTCATCCGTCATGGTGTGAATCAGCCAGAGGTGCTCCTAATGTGGGCTAGTTTGAAGTGTGCAGACTTATAGAGCTGTCAGCTATAGCCTTATGAGACTACTCATTACCGCCTCACCTGTCAGAGCAGTCGCTTTCATTACAGGAGGCTGGAGAGGTCACCACACATGTATGTACACACTCACTTTTGCAGCTTAAAGACTGAGACGGTTTAGCTTTTATCAGTACACAGTAGAACACCTGCGTGTTGGAGAAGTACATTGCGAAAACAGAAATGGCTGGAAGTTGAGTTGTAAGCGATCTGTTCTCGGTTCTTTGTGGCTTCACTGCAGGTTTTTATTCCAGTCAAGCAGAAACCACGCCTGATTCCTCCCCTTTAATCAGTCGATCTTGTGCCTCAGTCGGCTATTAGATGAACACTCTGAGTTTGAAATGATGCCATACACAGTTAGGTATGGACTCTTCAAGGGGTTCTTTATACTGTATATTAAAAATTCTTTGTTTAATAATATGGTTTCAGACCCGGAGCAAGTTCTCCTAGCAGTGTACACAGAAGCAGCTAGGGTCGGGTCACAAACTTTGATATTTTCATGGTACCGACCAAAGTGCTTCAATAACATATATAGTGTCAAAAAGTAGCACATTCACATACTATGGCCAAATTGGGAACGCCAATTAACCTAATCTAATGTCTTTGGACTGTGAGAGGGAACCGGAGTACCTGGAGAAAACCCACCAAGCAACTCAATGCAATCGAACCCGGATTCTGGAGATGGAAGACTATGCCACTGTGCCACTTCTAGACCGACAAAACATTGACATAAATAAAACATCTGGATGGGTGTGTTCAACTGGAAGAAGCACAAACCACAACCATCTTCATCTCGTCATTCAATTTCATCAGATCTCCCTCCTCTGACATTAATAAAGATGGTGCTGTGACTGGGATTTTATAGGAGGTAGCATGTAGAAAACAAATGGTTGCCAACTTGGTCACTTGAACATGGTTGTTCACTTAATTTAACATTAACACATCAGGTGTGTGGCCGGTGACTTAAACTGGGACTCTCGCGTACTGTAAATTTAGATATTGTTTGAGTGTAGCTTTAGCTTAGAGCCAGAGAGAGCTAGCCAAATCTAATTTATTGATATTAACAGACTGTGTTGTGCACAAACACGCTAAAAACATTTTTCGGTTTAATGATTTAATTTAAAAGAAAAGTAGCGAGAGTGAGCGTTGTTACCAAGCAGGAGGGTGAACGTGAGTGAACATGATTATCTTCCGTACTGTAAATTTAGTTCAGAATAAAAAATTGTCAGCTATGAATATGAATTTTAATTAGGTTGAACTTTGAGCTTGCTTCTGTGAAGTGTGAACTTGGACAACAGTGTTAACAGACGGCGTGGAGTCGTGGTAAATTTTAATGTAGTAAACCAATTTGAGCGGAAAAATACGTGGCTGCTGAAACAAAATTTAATTGGTAGAAAACATTAAACCATCCTGTTTTTAAATAGTTTTTTTTTTTTTTTTTTATGATATGAAACGACTGAGAGTGTGTAAACACCCGAAGAGTTGAAAAATAAAACATGTACAGAATAAAAATATACAGTATTGTATAATTAGACAATACTGTTTTTGTTCAAATAGATCTTAGTAAAATTGGTATTGAAAAAAACAATCGTTCACGGTATTGAAGTCGAGGTATCGGTACCGATATTAAAAATGTTTTTACGATACCCAGCCCTAGAGGCAACCAGTGAAGCCTTAATGTTTCCAGATTTTTTGTTTCTTTCAGGATAGAAGGATTTTATTGGTGCCACATAATAACTCAATCCCCATCATACGTTTGATCATTCGGTACAGGGATCATACTGGTAGTAAAATACAAAAACCTTAAAAACAAGAAAAACAAAGCTTTAATGACTTTAATTCCCCAAAGGTCCCTGTCTAACACCTGTACTTGTAAGGACGCTCCTCTTTAAAAGGCAGGACTCCTGTTCTATTGACTCTGGTTAGTGCATAGTGCCGGCACTTTTCTAGGTGTAATGAAACTTCAGAATCGTGGCTGGGCCCTGGGGATTGCTTCCTCCTGCTAACAAGTGAATAATGAGAGAGGTGGCTTTTCAAACTGGAATTAGTTGTTTTTGTTGATGCGAGGACCACCAGGAGGTTAATGGAGAAACAGTGGTCCCGATGGACCCGTACACTTTCTCTGCATTATTGATTTGTTTTTTTTTGTTTTTTTGTTTTCATTTATTTACGGGAAGGTTTTGTAAGGCATTTGCAGACGGGAGGGGAAAATGGTTGATATTTAATTCTGGCATGGTTGACACCGAGCAGCTGTTTTCCAAAGTAGTGTCTATACAGTATGTCAGCCCCGTTCAGCCTTTAGCTGTATAGAATGGTTATTCACTTACGTGGGCAAACGTGACTATTAGTAAGAAATGAATCTTTTAGATGTGTTGCAGGTCTGCTAATGGAAAAAAAATGCAGCAGTAACTTAGTGTGTGTGTGTATACACACTGTATAGAGCCAAAAAAAAAATCACTTCAGGAAAAATTTTTTATGATGTATATTATGAATATTATATATTTTCCCAGATATAGATATCATGAGTGCTTTATATGTATTTAAGTTATTTTTTCTACTTCTTCCAGGTCTCTTGTTGCTAATCTGGCAGCTGCCAATTGCTACAAAAAAGACAAACATCTGGACCTGGAGGAGAACTGGAAGCTGGTAGAAAAAGCCAAAGTCTATTACATTGCTGTAAGTTGTGTTTACATTTTTCTCTCACAGAAAAGACAAACATAGTAAGTAATCCAAGTGTAGTAACGTGGATTCCTACACTTTTGAATTACTGACTGAATCGCTGTACAGTACTAAGCAATGAAGAGTCACTTAAAAATATTTCATTAACTAGTTCTGCTTGACGGTGACACACACAGAAAGAGAAAGCAGCATTGCGATCGTGTAGAAGTCGAGTGATAATGGCCCGGACAATGGAGATGCTAAGTGTTATGCCAACGCTTCTGTGCCAAATAGCTTCCACTGATCTCACCTCGGCAAGCAGATACGCTTCTTCATTTCATGCCCTTAAAAGGGCACCCTGTGAATCCGTGTGATGCCGATAGGCCGCGCGCTGCCCTGAAGGGTGGGAGATATGAGATTCCAAAAGTGCAATTGGCTTGGCTGAGGAAATTTAGCTCTCTGACCCATGAGAGTGATGGGGTTCGACTGAGGGGTCACCCAGGACTCAGTCTGTGTGAAGGCTGCTGACTAGGCTGAGCGTTTTCATTTACAGGCCATGCTCTCCTCATGCCCTTTAAGAGCAATGTGTGTGTGTGTGGTGTTGGAAGCAACTTATCAAGCAGCATCATCTCCACCAGGCAGCCATGCCGTATCGCTCCTGATTGAGGAGTTAACTGACAGACGTGGAACAAACTGTTGCTTGTAATCATTCGTAATCAAGGGTTGGTGTGAAGCGCACAACCTCATTACACTTCGACCTGTCAGTTAATGAGCCATTACAAACGTGATTGGGACGGCTCGGCATGCAGGTCAGTACTTGCTCTCGGCTTCATTCGCCAAGAGAGTTCCATCTGCGCCCCGTTGGACATCCATTTGTGGATACCTTTTAATAAAGACATGTGATTAACCTCGATGCAGGAATCAGTCAATTTGGCAACCATTGTAATGTGACACTCTAATCATTTTCGACCCTGATTAACTGACTTTCATCACGGTGCTGCTTACTCGAATAGACCCGCAGGCTACAATGAATAAAGAGAAGCGAAGCTGTGTTAGTCTCTTTTGTGTTTCTGTGCCTTGGTCGGATGAAGTGGTGATGACCATGGGAAATTGTCCAGATGTCACCGTCTGGGTTTGTCCCCTTGTGCTCCTGTGTTGTTGTACAAGGCAGAGGACAAAAAATGTAAAGCCTGTACACAGGAACGGTAATCAATCAGTAAAGGGTTGTGTATTAACAAAGACGAAAGCCTGCAAACGTTGACAGCCATTTATTGAAATGAGACCTTGTACAATTCCTAGAAAACCGTCTGCAGTTTTTGTGGGAACAGGAGCTTCCTACAGTATTGTAGAACTAGAGAAGGAAAGTCGACAGGAAGGAAGAATAGGAGGAAATATCGGTGCAATTAGAAAATAATTCTGCTGCTTAGCGTTCTTGCTAAAAATTGAAGCATTTTCGCCAAAGGTGATGCAAGAATATGGCAGACCAAAAAGAAATCCTTTTGACAAGTTATCATCGTCAGTGAATGAATACACCTTCGTATGAAGGACACAAAGTCGGGTGCAGTACAGTATACAGTAGAGATAAGGAAGTGGGGTGGAATGATTCAGTCGTGTATCGTTATCCCTTTGTGTCCCAGAATTATCATTTTTTAAAATCATTTTTAAATTTGCGTAGATTTCATTTGAGGTGGTGAAATGTTGCTTTAGGTGGTGCACTCTAAACTATTCACACATTGGCAGACAGCGCTGCATCTTGTGTGGTCGGAGCGAATTATTTGCCAAGTTCATTTAGAAATCTGAGAAGAAAAAAAAAATTAAAAAAAAAAAAAAAATATATATATATATATATATATATATATATATTTAAAAAATAGTAATATTGAAGTAAGATATTTTATAAAATCATGTTACTGATAGAATCGCAATACAGCGCCTACAGTAGGTATCGTGATAATATCGTATCGGCTGGCGATTCCTGTCCCTAGTATGCAGATAGTGTCTGGGGTAACTAGTGTGAAAAGAATCTGCACAGTAGTGCTGTCATGTGAGAAGTAAAACAGTCTTTCCTTTGACTTTAGTGTGAGAAACAGAGAGGGAAGGAGAGAGCGAACAGACACATTCCAATGTTTATTGAAAGCATTGTCCCCGTTTAGTCTGCCCTGGCTTTCCATTGGGCTTGTTAGACAGAGCTCTTGCGGGGGGGGTTAGTGTGTGCTGCCCATGCCCAGCTCAGTTTGTCCACAGCTCAAATTTCAGCTGAGATCGGAGCACAGAGCGTCCCAGTGGGCCCGCTTGTTTTTCTTCCACAGGCCCAAACAAAGCTGTGATAGCAGCTTCTCCAGGTGCACTGCAGGTCTCTACTCTATAGGCATGTTTAATGTATTTGGCTGAGCTGTAGGCTTTCTCTTCGTGTGTGTGTGTGTGTGTTTCTCTCTCTCTCATTTTTAGACTCTTCCTCTGTCCCTTAATCAGAGACAAGGCTATGAATTGATTATCCAGTCAGTTTTCATTAATGAAGCACATCCTCTTCACTATACAGCCAAGTCACCTCCTCATCTCTTCTCTCGTTACTCACAAGCCTTAACCACAGTAGTATCAGTCAGTATTCACCTCACAGTCATGCTCACCACACCTGATCTGCTGCCTGTGCTCTGCTTTAGCCCCTTTTCCATCTACACCTCCATTTTGGAAAATGGATTCCCGCGTGAGGTCCGGGGTCAGGCTTAAATCCCTGTCGGTTTAATGGAGAATGAAAGCCGAGCAGGCTGGACAAATAAACGGGGTCTGTCCTGTCAGAAGTCCTGAGTGTCTCTCTAAGAGGCTGCATGGGTTATTCTGAAGCAGGGTTATGTAAGTGATTTCCTCTTGCGTGTAGCTGTCCCAGAGCCTGGCACCAGCCTGTCTGTCGACACTCTCTCCCTCTCCCTCGCTCTCTCGCTCTCTCTCTCGCTAATGCCTAGCTGTTAGCTGTATTGACCTTCACTTGCACTCTGCATCATTCCGGCCTCATCTCATCTCTTAATGTGTGTCCGATAAAAACACTCCAGCGCTGACTTTTACCCAATAGTTAATTGAATTTCTTTATATGAATCTAATAAGTTAAAGCTCTTCATTCTAGAACAGTTTCGTTTTTTGATATGCTGATTAATTAGAAGCCCCCTGCTGAGTCGACTCTACTCTCAGATTTTGATGTATTAATGTACGAGTACAACTTTTCAGGCCGTGTGGGGGAACTTCAGCAGAGTTGTATCTCGGTCGAATAGCTGTGTGTGTGTGTGTGTTCGTTTCTGTTCATGTGAAGGTAGGACGAGTATTCTGGCGGTTGTAAGCGGTGACATCATTTCCCACATGGTGCTAATAATAACAGTAGCAATAACAGATGAGCTTCATGGTGTGATCTTTTTTTTTTAACCTTTTACTGGCATTTTGTTTCATGTGAAAAGGCAACGGAGTCAAAAGAGCATAAAAAGATTGTATTTGATTAATCAGTGATCTGTGATGTCCATAACCTGCCTGTTTGGTATGGAAGGCCAAAGGGCACATCAACAGACACGTTAAATGTTAAAGATATGTGACATCAACAGTATGTTAAAGAGGACCAATCATGCGACATAACATTTTTAGTAATTCTCTAGACATGTAGATGAGTCTCCAGTGTGTGTACACAAATTTATTTATTTTTTTATATCCCACTTTCATTTTTGTTTTTTCCCGCCGTGTTCTCTGGCTTGGCGTTGTCCAGAAGTAGCTTGTTTACTAGCACTGAGCTTGCGACTGACAGTTAGTGTAATTAACAGGGTGAAAGTAGTTTTAAATTCTTACCAGTACTATTTAACCAAAACGCGAGGCAAATAAACCCTGGAGATTGTGGACAGTCCTCATAAGGACAAGTCTCATAAGCTAACTAACACTGTAACCCAAATACTGTACGGTAAATTAAGGTTAGGTGAGCTTTAATGTCTATTTGTTTCATATTTTACTTCATTTACATGTCTTTTCTAAATGTTTTGATTGTTTTTATATGAAAAATATATAATTATAATGTTATAGTGTTAGAAATGGGTAATATTGGTAATATTTTTGGGTGGCTGGAATGTATTATTTGCATTTATATTATTTTTTATTGGAAAATGCGTTTTGTAATACTGTACTAAATTCCGCCGTAAGAACTCGTCTCCAGAACGGATTAAATGTGGTACCACCGGCTTTTTTAATATTATATTTATATTCTCATCTACAGTCTATTCAGATAGGTTAACAAACTCGTATGTAGTAAATTGTTTTCAGATATTAATCTCATCACAGTTTTCTGATTCAGCTAGTCAAATCCAATTAGCAAAATTTAGTGTCTCGGCTACTCTGTGGTAGGCAAAGGCAAGTCAAGCTAGGAACATAATGAACCGAAATCTCGCTACTCAGTGCCAGTCTCTCATTCCAGACTCATTTGCCTTTGACTTACTTTTGTTTTATAACTCATTTTAAACACATGTTTAATTATTTAAAAATTTTGAGAACCTGTTTGAATATTATTATTATTATTATTATTATTATTATTATTATTATTATTGGCGCTTCCTCTACCCTGACAAGTAGCTATCCAAATTTAATATGAACACTTTGCTACAGTTCACGTCACCTAACAGTGGATAAGAGAAAGGACAAAATGTGGTCATACATTTGTTGATAGATTTATCATCCCACAGCGTGTGCTAACAGAAATGCCCATGCGGCTGATAAGAAGTCTAGTCTTTGACTGATGCGTAGACATATTCGCACCACAGTACGTAGAGTTTTAGATCTAGTCAGAAATAGGAACAGTTTACAGCAGGGAACTCAACTGGATTTGGCTCATCGTTTATGGTGAGTGTCTGTGCCGTTGAAGGTTGAACAGCACGACACACCTTTTGAGAAGCAGTATGAAAAACCCTGAGCGCAGCTTTTCATGCCGAATCGAGAATGTTTTTTAATGAAAGATGGGCCGCAGCCAAACGAAGTCCCAGTCAATGAGAAAGTGAACCCGAGCTGACCGGTGGCCCTTACCGAGCCCCTGCTTTATGGAGGATCGGCACTAGACTGTGTGCCACCTGCAGCACTTTGTAAAGCCAATCTGCTCCTAATTAGTAACAGATCCAGTAAGTCATTAATATCAGGGTTTTGAACATATTTTTTCATGTTTTTAATAAACTGAGGTGATTTATGCTGATGGATATTTCAAGTGTGTAGCAAAGACAGGTCAGCTCTGGTGTATCCGTGCCCTCGGAGATCCCCAGCACAGAACTAACAGAGATTTGTGCAGATTTCCTCATATCCTCTCCGGTCCTGTGGGACAGATTGCTGATGGCCTACTATGTCCACTGACAGACAAAAGCTTTTGTCAGATTTACTGAGTCACAGCCTTAGAAAAACACATCTAAAGCTCAGAACTGTGCCATTTTCCCCCTCTCAAACGCCTCCCGGCAGCCACACAGATTAACTTGTTTAATGGTAAACAAGGGCACTTTGTAATTGTGAAGTGGAGAGGCCATCTTTTTGAGGATCTTTTTTTTTTTTTTTCCTCTCTTGTTGGTGGAGAAACACCTACTTGGGCAGTAATTGAATCCACTCGCACTGTCACAATTAATATCAAATCATCATTAATGGCCAATTATTGGCCAATAGATAATGATCTAGATTATTTCAGTTTTTTTAGGTGAGCATTGTTGTTAGGTTCTATAATCGTGTATTTGCATACAAGTTTTTTTTTTTTTTTAAAGAAATGAATTACTGAGCTACCGTATCTTTTAATAATTATTCTCAAAAGCTTTTCAGGTATTCAATTTAGCTGTGTAACGCTGATAGTTATAATCAGCTATAGATGATAAGGTCATACATTAGTCTCAAATAATACAAGGTTAATTTTTAATATTAATGCTATAATGAATTGTTTACATTTCAGTAATCTAATATTTAAAGAACAACTTAACTCTGATCAGCTTGCATATTAATCTGTATAATTTGCATGTCATTCAAGATTTATTTTGCAATAAAGTTCAACGTCTTAGTAAAAATATTCTAATTGTTTCTTACAGTATATTACCTACAGTATAATGCAACTCAACCCTTGCTCACTATCTACTGTAGCTCTAATGCTTTATCTCTTCCACCAACTCCAGCTCTCTCTCCACCAACTTTTCACGCCAAAACATCTGATCACTTACAGTATGATAGTCTCTGCATCTCATAACTGTGTTGTTTCCTTTTCCATTTTTTTCCTCCTAATGACATCTTGGCCAAGTCCCACCCCTATCTGTCAACAGTGGAAGGAAGAAGGCCATCATGTGCTTCCTTCAGTCATGTGAATCCCACCAGCAGCAACTTTTCACACTGCTACTCATGCTGCGTCATGGAGCAGCATAACTCGCATAGAGAAAAACACTGTCTGCCCCATTTTGTGTTTAAGACTTCACACATGCCCACATCATCCTTCACTAGTAAGTGTCTAGTCAGGATTTCCTCCAGAGCTGGTACACTACTCTTGGTGCTGGTGAATCTTGGACTTCACTTATGATCTTCCATTTGTTTTGGTTCATAGCTTTTTCATTTTGGCATCGACGGTGTTCGTGCGTCATCTTTGACGTGTTTAATCCATGTTTTTTGGAGATGGGTGTCCAGATTCTCCATTCAGCAGTTTGGATGGTATGCGGGTGGAGTACAGGCTGCCCAAACCACTTCGGCCTCCTCAGTTGGATCGCTGCCTCGATATTTGGTTGATTGTCACATTGTTCTCGAATTATTTTGATATTTAGATAGTCACGGAGGGAATTATGATGCATGGATCTTATTTATATCTTAGTTTAGCTTATATCTTAGGAGTAATCATATTGTCTGGAAGAGACAGATTTTAGTCTTGATGATGCTGGCCTTCCATAGGCACCTGAAGCAAATGCCACCACTCCTTGCCCAGTCCTGCTGTACTTTCTCCTGTACCTCCATCTCCAAGGACCATGGACTGGTCATCTCCACCATGGAAGGTCCCAAGCCTGTCTGAGAGTAGACGAGGGGGGTCGGTCTGCCGAAGTGACCAGAACTGGGAAACCAGGTAAAAACAGGCAAGAAACCTTATGGAAACTGGACCGAACATCTTCGCCAATGCTGCTGTATTTGGGGTAGCCAGATTTTAGGAACCAGAAAAGTGGTGAGAAGTGAACTTCTGGCCAGAGAAGGAGAAAAAGTAAGATGTTTTTCACTCCAAAAACAGAAATTACTTTATCGGTGTAGAAGAAACGAACATAGATTTCCACAAACATGACTAATATAAACAATGATTGACCGGCATCCCAGCAATGAAATATTTCTGATCCACACCCGGTGTTTAGCTTCACATCCACTGTGACCCTGACCATGATAAAGCAATTACTGAATGTGACAGAGATTGAGAGTGTTTCAGGGCAGGGGTTAGTTTGAGTAAATGTACAGTAATGCTTATATTATAAAAGTGACAGTGCTATCATTATTGCAGGTATTAAATAATTCATCACAGTAGTTTGTGACAGTACATTGTCAGTGAAATATAATAATCCTTATCTCACTGGCGTGATCTCCAGTGTTGCTGTGTCTAATCAGACTATGGCTCTGTTTAAACATAATGCTACCAGCGCAATGTCGTTCAGCCACAAGAAATGATTGACCTTGATGCCTTTTCATTCGTAGTCTGTTAAGCGATTTTTTTATTTATTTATTTTTTTTATTCGTTCAGATTGGCAGAGGAAAGTTTGTGTGCTAAAGCACTGATTAATGAAGCCTGGCGCGAGCTCACCGAGTGCCCTGCTGCCGAAGGGGTGGGATTGGATGCAAAGTGAGTTAATGGAGACTCGCGCCGGGACAGGCATCACGGGGCACTGCCATCCAGCCGGAGAGAGAGAGAGGGAGAGAGAGAGAGAGCGCAGTCAGGGCAGCCATCTTTCACAGACGGAGGGCGGTAAGGAGAAAGAGAGAGGAAGAGAGGGGGGAGGAGAGGGAGAGGGGAGGGGGTGTTGTTGAACTTGTGCCAAATGTTTGGTGGCAGGCTGTTGCTAGGAAGTGAGGATCCTGAGGCAGAGTGGCGCGCACTGAGCTGTAATGAGGGACAGGAGTAAGGCTGCAGAAAGAAAATCACACTAATATATATTGGAGGAAATGATGTTGCAGTGTTCTGTTGGATGGGGGGGAAAAAAATCTGTATTTGTTAGCTGTACAGCTGAAGTGTATGCAAAAAAAAAAAAAATGGCATCATCTTTTCAGCATAACCCAGAAGTGGTGCAGAGCTTCTTTTTGGCCTGGCCTCTAATTTGATTTGCCTTGGAACATGCGTCGCATATTATGCCAGGGCATTAACCTTACTGTGCCAGTTGTCGGGTTCTGCTACTAAATGCAGAGTCTCTAAAGCCATTGGCAGAGAACCTTGTCTTCTTAAAGAGACAGCAGCACTAATTCTGAAGAGAAATGTGTGCAATGGTGAGTAAGAGAAACACAGAGAGAGAGAGAGAGTGAGGGAGAAGGTGTGTTGAAGGGTGAGAGATGAAAATAATTAAAGGAGGAGTCATGCGGGCCTCAGAGGCCTCAGCTGCAGATGGTTCTAAAAAAGCCTGGGGACGAGAGAGACAGAGAGAGAGACAGAGAGAGAGAGAGAGAGAGAGAGCGGCGCTCTTGCAGGCAGGCAGGCGTGTGCCAGTTCTACTGAATGGATGCTCCATCCAGTGTGAGGATGATGAGTTTGTGTGGGGAGGAAGCTGTGAATGTGACACCTGTGAAAATGAAAAATTCTCCCTCTCCCTCTCGCTCTCACTCTAACTTGTCAGGTTTTCAGCGTGTATATGGCTTACGTTTCACATTGCACGCTGGCACACGGCAGGCTTTCAGAGCTCTAAGTGCTTTACTGCGACACAAAGCAGGTTGCGTCTCATCAGGACTAATGTCAGCACAGAGTGACAGCCAGCCAGAAAACACACCATTAACTGGTACAGTAAGTGGCATGCCAGCCTGCACCCTGAAGTGGCATATGCATGCACACGCTCTCTCTCTCTCTCTCTTTCGCTCTCGCTTTCTCTCTTCCTGTCTGACCTCAGCGTTCCCTGGTAACAAGAATGTGTGTATGTGTGTGTATGCGCATGTGTGTGTGCGTGCGTGTGCGTGCTGGGGATTTCATACTCATAATGACACCTAATTCACAAGGGCTCTTGTGATGATTTCTGTAAGGTGACTCACTGTGCATTTGCTTCCATGCATCACCACTGCTCTCTCTCTCTCTCTCTCTCTCTCTCTCTCTCTCTCTCTCCACACATGTGCACATATTCAAGCAGCCCTCATGCTGACCTTGAGCTGAATCTGGCGTCAGCTGCCCTACACACCATCTCTCCCCTCCTCCCCCCCCCCCCCCCTTTCTCTCTCCTCCGCTGAGAAAGATCACACAATGCAAATTGAGAGAGAGGGAGCAAGAGCGAGATGTGTGGTGGTGGTGGTGGGAAGGGGGGAGGAGGGGTATGCAGTTGGCAGGCTCTGTGTGACTGTAGGCAATTGGTCACAGTGTTGCTCTGCTCTGATGAAATTTAATCTTACCATATTTACATGCAGAGTTTCACTCTTGGCAAGCCCTATTAAATGCATTTGTAAACGCACTTCATCTTGATTAGAATTCATGCCTCAGAGCGGCCTCCACTACGCCTCCTTTTCCTCGTCGGACACACTTAAAGCGATCAGTCCACTTGAATCTTGCGGCAGCTGGAAAAAAAAAAAAAAAAAACGGAAAGAAAGAAAGAAAGAAAAAGCCCAGGTGCCATGTTGATCACTGGTGTACCTGCCTTGTCAAGTCTCCCCTACCATGCCCCAGGCAAGAACAGGGTTTGCAATGCTAACATCCTCAATATCCTTAAGGAACAGTACTGGCCACTGCAGGAAATGATTCTAGCCCCGATAAAACATCCGTCTTTATTAAATCACACAAACCTCATAATCTCCATTTGCGATCAGCATTCGTTTATTCCCCATAGCATTGATAATACGGCAGCGTGGAAATCTGTTTACTATTTTGTTTTTTGTTTTTTTTTAATCATTTTACAAGAAATTGATTAAAATGGCGTACCATCTGCCATCCTCAAACACAATGCTCTCAAGTACACCGATCAGCCATAACATTAAAACCTCCCGCCTAATATTGTGCAGGTCCCCCCAACACCCCCCCTCCAGCCAAACAGCTCTGATCTTTCAGAAAGTTGTGCTGTGGTATCTGGCACTCTGACATCAGCAGCAGACGTTGTGTGGCGGGGCCTCCATGGATCATCCGCATGATGTAAATGTAAAATGTGATTCATCAGACTAATCCCCACTTTTATTCTTTCCATGATCCAATTCATCAGATTCGCTCCCATACAGTACACATCCTATACAAGATCTACCGGATTAGAGACGCTCTGGCTAGTCTAGATCTAGTCATCACAATTCGTCCGTTGTCGGAGACTCTCAGATCCGTATTCTTTCCCCATTTGTCCAGCTTCCAACACATCACCTTAGAGAACTGACTCCTGCCAAATATATCCCGCCGCTTTGACCCGGTGCCTCCGTTACAAGATGATCAATGTTCTTCACGTCACCTCTCAGTGTTTTTAATGTTAAGGTTGATCTATGCGCATTTTATTTTTCCGACTGGTTTGAAAACATGCTGCGAAAAACGTTGCTAAGAATGAAAGTGTTTTTCTCGCCGTCGTGTGAATTATTAACCCGGCGTTTTAAAATCCCCTCCGACTGCATTAGCTCTGAAATAGCCCCTGCTTTATCCTCTAATAACGACATGTTCCAGGGAATGAAATGCTTCGCTTTCAATAGAATTTTCTTTTGGGAGCGAAATGAATAGATTCTGTTCTCTGTTTAAATGTTGTTTTTTTTTCTTTTCCCATGCTGAGCAATTTTACACTAATAGCAGTTAGTAAAGCTAAAATTCAACGTGATGACAAGCGCCTAATTATACAATAATGTGCATGTTGCATGTTTAACCATTAGCCCCTTCTCCCTCCACCTCCTGTGCTAATTTCACTTATGTATCTGCAGTGCAAACACACAACAAGCAGCCAGTTAGGATTTATTTGACATCTCGCTGTCTGTGTCTAATTTGCTGCGAATCAGAGAGGCATTTGCACGGGGTTGAGCTAGGTGGCCGTTTACTTAGCAGAGCGATGTTTGCAGGCATAATTGAACCATCATTAGCTGACACGAGCGCAGTCACGTGGCCCGAGTGTGTTAATGTGCAGCTCCGAGGCAGTGGGATGCTGGGCTGATGCACCATGGGTAATCGACCCCCCCCCATCCCCGCGCAGCTCTCAGGCAGCTTCATATCTGTACAGGTTACAGAACTGCGCAAGAGAGTGACAGCGGGACAGCGGGAGGAGAGATGGAAACATGTGCGTGGACCAGTTTGCAATCTCACATTATAATTTTAGCTCTTGTATTCCGAGCGGCGGTGGAAAGCTGATAGATTTGTATCGGTAATGATGACAAATCAGTGACTCGACATTCTGTCATCATTTCCAGCGCCAAGGGAGCCACACTGTAAGTGTTTGTGCTGAAACTGGTTAGCCTTCTGGGCCGTGGTAGCAAGAAACCTAGACATGTGGGTGGGACTAAAAATAGCACACCACTGACTGGTCAAACTCAGACATCACAGATTTCTCTCGGCTCAGAAAACAAAGTGCACGTCCAAGTACCAATTTATACGCTAACGAATTGTTTAAAATGTGGTCCGGGACATCACCAAAGTTTTCACAGCAGCACAACCTTAAGCACAACCCTCCTACTGTACATTCACTCCCGGTGAGGTGGTACCTCTTTTGTATCATTTGGAGTACTACTTTAGAGGTACTATCCGTGGATCTTTAACTTGTTGTTGTTGTTGGTCTTTCGGCTGCTCCCGGCATATCTGGTCCGCACAACAACTTGGCACAGGTTTTATGCCGGATGCCCTTCCTGACGCAACTCTCCCATTTTATCCAGGCTTGGGACCGGCACTGCATCCAGTGGTTGGGGGGTTTGAGCACTGCCTGGGAATCGAACCCGGGTCTTTTGCATGGCAGGCGAAACACCTACTACTGAGCCACCAGTGCCCTGAAACCTTTAACTACAGTACGTATCGCTAAAGATTTCCATGTCTGTGCCAGACATGTTCTCAAGCGGCAACGCCGTTCAGGGTCTTAATTAATAAATGCCTCTCGTCATGAATTATTGATCCAACAAAATGGCCAGTGAGAGCCCTTCATCCTGTGCTGCCTTGGGGAGGAAGTAAAAGCCCTACTATTTTACAGATGCCTATAGGTCGCTTATCGCTGTGTGCGAGTCAACAGCCTCGTTTCGATCGCGAAACGCAGACGCTACTTTCATTTCCACCCCTCCTTCACCTCAGCCACAGGAGCGGCCTCCAGCGAGCTCTCCCGTTGAAACATTGATGCGCCGGGGCCATGAAATCGCCTCAGCCGATGAAGCGGATCGACAGCGAGAGACATCAAGATGTGCTTGATTGTTTCTTAATGCGCTGAGGATTGAAGCTAACACATTTTTACATGGGTCGGCAGATGAGGGCGTACAAGCGTGCTAATAGGACAGAATCAATAAAACATCTCGGGGTGTGAAACACCGACGGGAGCGCGTGTAGCTTTCGGAGTGAATGAGCGAGACGTGGTGATTTTGAAAGATTTAAACGGTAAAAGACGTTCGCCGATCGTTCCCGGGTGCCTCCGCTGCGAAAGGATTCGTGGAAACGTCTCTCATCTCCATGCTTTGAGAGAACAGTAAACTTCATGAAGGGGCTACCTGCAGGAAGCACAGCTCTGAACTTTTCATCACCCAGATCTATGGCCTTAGGCATGGCCTGTGGTGTGTCTTAATACTATCCTTACCTTTGATTCATGATCACTTACCGGTCTTCTAACCGGCAGTGCTGGAATTCCCTTCAAAGCCACAGCTCCCTTCATCATATATTAAACGTGGTGGTGGTGATGGTGGTGGTTGTGGTGGTACAGTATGGGGCTCAGTTTGGAGCTGCCGCTCATTCTGAAGGAACCGCATTAACACTGTACAGATGTTGAGGCAGTGTGCGGCAGCTGTTAAGTCGAGGGCCCCGGTGAGACGAGATTCACGCATCTCTTTATGGGAAAGACTGCTCCATTTGCCTCCCCTGTGATTGTTGATGGGTAATGATTTGCACGTTTTGATGCACGCTCGTACGCGCAGGATGGCCGCTGGGCTCACACTTTGAATCCGAGCGCACGCAGACCCTGCATGCATGCCGTGCAAGAAGTGGATACTTAAAAAAAAAAAAAAAAAAAACCCACAAGGGTAATTTTACCTTCCTTGTGGTTGCACAACCTTTTTTTCCACCTCGCTACCACAGAGAACAAGATGAACTTTACAGCATGGTGAAGTGTAGAACGTTAGCTTTAGAAAAAAATTCCTAGGAACGGTCACTCTAGCGTAGTTTTGTATTTATTAGCACTGAGAACCAGCCCTGTCTTTCTCTCGGATTTCGCATAAAACTCAGCATGTATGTAATGAGGATAGAAGTGTAACGGCTTGTTCTCCCTTGGGATGTGAGCATGCTCGTTGGAACGAGAAATGTCTTAACCCTGAGTTATATTGTTTTGCTGTTGCCTTTTCCCTAGACTCGGCTGTTAACAGGCTGCCTGTGATTTATTTGTGTATTACTTTCTAATCAGGCCTGGTTTTGGCTGTAACCCCACACACCTGGCAAAAGCCACATCGCATAGACCCTGAGGAACGGGAGCAGTGCGAGAGCACCGATGCAGCTGTATTTATACGCCGAAATGCAGGCATTCGGCACGAATAATTGACCCGTGTTGTCTCCATCTCTCCGCTCTCTCTCCAAGGTGGAACCCTACAACAGATGTTTTTTCATTAGAGCATAGAATCCCTTTCATTTTCTTCAGCTTTATCTTTTATGACACTTTAAACAATGAACATTGTCACCAAGCATTTTAAAAGGAACCCAGATGTACGTTAAGATTTAGATCCCTAATGAGCAAGCCAGATGTAACGGTGGCATGTAACATCTCTCTCTCTCTCTCTCTCTCTCTCTCTCTCTCTCGCTCTCTATTTATCTATTTCTGACATGATATGAGAAAGAAACCCGGAGAGGAACCAGATGGAGAACGGACCCCATGCTCTTCTTTTCATACTCTTCATACTCTCGTATGACTGCATGCTATAAAGCCAGACAGTTTTAAGTGCAGATTTAGTTTAGATGTGTTGTACTCTATGATTAAAATAGGGTGTAGTCTGCATTATCCAGGTGAAACTATCTACTGAGGAAAGGGTGAGATTCGGCAAATCTTTCCGAAGCCAAGAACCTAATGAATCGCTGAGAAAGCCGTTTATCATGACGATTCCAAAGCTTCCTTTCCGTTTCATGTGCTTAGGTCTACATCCATATATCTGTTACACATTGATGTTTTTGGGGTTAATATTATTATTGTGTTTGGATCAATGTAATTCAGAGAGGTACTATATTTATCGCTTTTAATAGCTCCATACAGTACTTGTCAAAATGTCTAGTAAGTAAAGCTCCAGTACTCTGAGTTTCTAATGACATCAGCAAATGTTTTATAACTGAACCTGCTATAGTGAAGAAAGAAAGTTAAGACCTGTCCAATATAAACAGGTGTTTATGGAGCCACGGTGTCCAAAACATAAACGGTTCTACTTTTGCAGGGGTGTCCTGTATGATTATTAGTCCAGAAATATTAGTTTCATGAAGTGAGAGTATTAAGTTAGTTGTGAAAATGAAAATAGTTTTGCATCATTTTTGTTCTCAAGTCTCTTCGCACATCCTTGTATATACACCGATCGGCCATAACATTAACATATTAACATTGACTAGTGTTTGCTGGTATATAAATAATCTAAGTCCAAAGCCTCATTTATACCTGTGCCAGGCTGGCACCAGACTTCTCTTCCCAAAAACAACAAAGCCCAAGGCTGCCAACCAGGCCTCCAGATCCCCCAGATCCCAATTTGTTTGAGCACCCATGGGTCTGCACCGGACAAGCCTGATTCCTGGGGGACTCATCCCGCAACCCACAGCACCCTGCCAACGTCCTGGTTCCAGTCCTCACAAGGGGAACCTACACAATACAGGGTATAATGTCTTGCATTTTAATGTTATGGCTGATGGGTGTATAGCAGAAATAAAAAGGACACAAAAAAGGTCAAATTATTGTAGCTGTGAGGAAAAGCAGCACCCTGAGATTAAAAGTGCTTAACAAGAACAATTGTTTCGTTTAGTTCTCGTTAGTAACGGCATGTTCTTCTAATGTCAGTTTTAATGTCGTGAAAACGTTAGGAGCGGCAGCAGAGGTAGCAGTGTATGGTTTTTAACAACCTGATTACACAGCCAAAGGGATTTCAGTGCAGTCGACATCCCCTGCTCAAAGAAATGGAGGCTGTTGTGTAGTGTAGTGTGCTTTCGTCTCGGAATGGAGGAGAGCCAATTGGGTAAAGGATTTGGTCATGTTTAAAAAAAAAAAAGACAGGAATGGTATAAAGATGAAGATAAATGGTAATCGACAGCATTTGTAAATTCATTTCAATCTGATAACACACATTCCATGTTTCTAGGGATGTTCTTAGAAAGCAGAAAGGTATGTTTGAAGTCAACGTTTTCATCAAATGCTTTCTTCTTAGGAGCTTTTAGCTGATTGACAGATCCCCAGAAAAGGATTACAGAGTCTGTGGACCCTATTATTATTATTATTATTATTATTATTAATTGGAGAATTAATAATAATATAGTAATAAATTCAAGATTTTTATTTCTAGCAATATATCAAAGTTTTTATTTTGTTTTACCCAAACAGTATTTGATTCCTTCTCTCCTGATGCCTTTCGGGGCATAATTTGTTAAAATTCACATTCATCAGTTATCTGGGGAAGTGGTGATGTGTCCTGTCTTCAAGTTGTCTTTAAGACAAGTGAGTTGTGAGACAGCATCAAATCACCTGCCTTCTATTTCAAAACACTTTATACTGTGGAAGTGGAGTAACAAGCCAGAACTAAGAGCACTCATTCGTTTGCACACTAAATATCACGAGTCCTGTTTGGTTGGCGGTGATTGACTTCCTCATATCACCCACGCTAATATACAACCAAATTCAGCGTCATAATCTCTAACAAGCAACATTTCCCGTTAAATGGATTGTAAACCGGGTTTATAGCTCGTGTTCACACAGTATCCACCCACTCGAACAGAGCTTTTATTCACGAAAGGAAGCCTAACATTTTACTAAAACGCATCAAACCCCAGAGCCAGAAAACTTGAACGTCTGCAGCCGTAAGAATCGCAACGTGTGGTTTGTGTGTCTGCGGTGTTCATACAGTACACTTGTAAATACTGCTGCGTAGAGGAAATGGAGCAGGGCTATTAGCTGGTGACATAATTCAGTGACGTCGTGGAGCAGACAGTGACGCTGTCATTATCTCTGAATTGCTGGAAGGTGTGAGTCATCACGCAGGAAGAGCTCATTTCTCCGTCAGGTTGTGGAAAAAAGGCAAATTACAACGTGAGGGAGAGTACAGTGACCGATAGCATGGTTTGGCTCACTGTGACAATGTGTGACCAGGCCAACCTTTTAAACCATTTTCTAGGACTAACAAAACGGCAACGTGCCTGTCCTGTATCTGCAACGAGATGATCACCTGAAATAATCTATGGCGTATCCTGTGAATTAGGTGACGTTCAATTTCATTTCATTTGTGATGTTTTTTTCTCGCCGCTCACATCTTCCCGGCTCTCTGGTATACCTCGCTCTGCAAATTTACTGTAAAGACATTAAACGATGCTTTTAATAAATGAGTAGTTTCCCCCGCTTTCTACATGGAAATCCTAATGAGCGTTTACAATTACCCGTAACAATCGTGGAGGCGTGGTGCCGCTATTAGGCCTGTTAATGCTAAGTGGTGAATTCCCTGCAGTTTTGGGTGCTGTAGCTGGCTCCACTGTTGCTGAATCACTGCTACATGAATATTCAAACATCCCCGCTAATGAGAGCCTGGCTGGATGAAGGCTGCCGGCACTGACACGCTCAAAAAAAAAAAGGGGATATGAACCACACAGCTGGTGGCTATGCGCATACCAGGATGTGATGTAAGGGTACCTTTTTTTAAAAATGGTTTACCAAAGATTTATTTATATATTTTTTTTACATTTTTCAAAAAAATGAACACTGTGAAATTCCATCTGTTTGCAATAGAATTGATTTAAGTAGAGAACACAAACACACTGACAACAGAGCACAAAAGAACATCAGCTCAAACACTCAGCGTCGTCAGATCTCCATTACTAATTAACATTTTAATGGAAAATCTACAAGAGTCGCTTTTAGAACCAGAATAGTTTATAGATCGGGTTTTACACATTTATCTTTAAGCATTTGGCCTGATTTAGCAATTCAGAAGCCAATAGATGTCAAAATATAATCAAATAATATGCTCATAATGAGCATTGACCTTTTTTTAAGCAACTTATTATACATTCGATTTTCTATGGTTATCGGACCAGACGGGCTACCATACAGTGCGAACAGGCATACAGTACATGAGCCTCCGGTACCTATGGTCCTCTCACCAGTTTACTGGTACATAATAGATAATTAACCTAGCACTGGTTTTAGTGTTGTGGCTGATCAACGTACAGTATGTAGGGCAGTGGTGGCTTAAACAGTTAAGGCTGTAGGTTACTGGTTTTCTGATCACAAGGCCACAGGTTCAAGCCCTAGCGCCGTACTGTTGCGCCCTTGAGCGAGGCTCTTAACCTTACCTCCGGATGTGTGATGTATCCTGGCTGACCCTGTACTCTGATCCCAGCTTCCTAACTGGGATGTGTGACAAAACAACATTTCACTCTACTGAACGATACGTATGTCAAATAATTAAATCCTAACCTGATCCTTATGTATTTACTGTATATAATATCTTATCTACTATTTGAGTTTTACCATTTGAGGGTCCCCCCCCCATCAGCTTACAGTTACTCAACTACTGTATGATGAGCGGAAAAGCATGTCCAACCTTAAAACATGTTGAACCTTGAGCTGCATGGGCCACAACAGTAGAAGACCATGTTGGGTTTGACTCGTCTCAGTAATTCGAGAGACACGATGAAAACTATTTTCATTGTGTCTCATATTCGTGTGGAAATTGTGTGGAACTTTGCATATGAATTCAGCGTCATTTACTTGCCGTGTTTCTAGCATTAACTCTTGTGTTCTTGGTGGTGGAGGAGGGGGGAAGCAATGGAAAATAATCTTCCGCTCATTAATAAGCGTGATTAATAAGCAAACACCTGCTTATATAATTTTATTATTAATGTTATTTAATAAATGTATTTGTGTATATGTGAACATCTCTTGGTGGCTTGTACAGGATATTCCTCCTTTTTGGCACCTTCTGACACCCCACTCTGCGTCTCTGTATTTCCCAGAGACAGATGTTGGGCTCCTTATACCTTTGAAAACCACAAGATAGATACTCTCTCTGTCAAGTAGCAATCCTTTTTTTTTTTTTTTTTTTTTTTACACCAGGATCATTTAACGTTTTTCCCTCTCTCTGCCTGTCTTTTCTGTGGTTCTTATCTTCTGAGCTCAGGAAGTAGTTTGAATTAACAGGCTGGCTTTGAAGCCATCAGGCGAGGTTAGCCCCACAAGTATTTCCTGTTATGGCATCGCTCTTAATCCATGAAACCAGATTTCTCATCTGTAAAGTAGATAATGTGTCTGGAAAAGCAAAAACATTTACTCTGTGTTATCATGATTAAGCAGCTTAGCGGCGCTACAGAGCGCTGGGGAGTAGCAGCAGGAGACGTTCTCTCCATCGCTCTCTTTCTCTCTCTCTTTCTTTTTTTTTTTTCTTCCCCCAGTAGAAAATATCACTGCTGGATTGATGCAGTGAGCCTCGCTCAAAAAACAATCAATTTCTGCCCTATAATAAATCGCCTGTTTGTTTCAATTCATGGCAGTCTGAAACGTGGGAGCTTTGTTTCCCATCAGCATGTCATGTTCGGTTAATGAGCCAACTGTGCAGCCGACATTATTGACTGATAAATAGCAGAGGAAATTGCATTTGATTCTGTTTCATATTTACATATCACATCGCAGGAATTAATCAGCAGCGAACTCCAGCTCGACGCTACCGTTTAAAACCATATTAAATTTCACGGCAAATCAAGGATGTCACTGCTTACATTAATTGTTCCCTTGATCTCGGGGATAACCTTCACATAAAATTCTCGCCTCTATATATAAAAACGAGAGGAGCAATAACATGGTGTTAGATGCGAACCGAGTCTCACACATCATTCCGTGTGCTTGAGTGCGTATAAAATATATTTATGCAGTAATAAACACCATCACTCTTGGTAGTATCCAGTACTCTTACACTTACTGTTGCTCATGCTCATACTGACTGCCAGGGTTCGGCACGCGAACAGCACCCGGTGTAAGCCTGCTCCCGAATAAGGCAAGGTTTGACCTTCATTTGCAAATTTAGTTTATTATTTCATTAACCGTAATTTGCTGATGATTGACAGTTTCTCTAAATTCATCGGATCCTTTTCAGAGACCGACGCATTGTCGTGTCTCCCTTCTGACATAAACTGGACAGATGCTCATCATTTGTACATAAATGCCACATCTTGCCCTCTCGAGCAGGAAGTGCTTGTCTGCATGTCCCATCCTTACCAATTTAGCCCTCTTCTCCCTCCTTCCTCCTCTCCCTCCCACCCTCTCCATCTCTCATGCGCGGTAAAAAGCATCCCCATCATAGGATTCAGGCTCTAATTAGTAACCCTTTGAGTTGAGGAGTGTGAAGCAGGCAGATGTACGACGATGGATGAATGAAAGGGAAACGGATACATGTGCTTGTTCTCTGAGCTTTCGTTGCTAAATTGGCTCTGATGAATCCCATTTTGCAGCACAATTAGATTAGAGAAAGGAAGCTGAAATCAGCGTGGGGCTCTGAAATCAGTATGACGCGTCCTTGATGAAGCCTTTATTGAAACGAGCGTGACATAATGGAGACTGGTGAGGCCCTGATATCTGCCGAACCATATTCATCACCTATAGACCTTTAATCGGGGATGTTAAACCCTGCCATGAGATTAGGACTCGCTACGGAGGAAACGCACACTTCACCGCTCATAAATAAACCAGTGCAATTTGCGGCGAATTGTATACAGGTGGATGTGGCTCGCTCCGACTCGAGATGTGAACTGGCCCTGAGGGAAGCAGCCTTTTATACAATGGCTTCAGTCTGCTACACACTCCGCTAAATGCTAACAAATTGGCCGAGGGACCGGTGTGGATTAAACAACTGCACCTACAACTCCCATTACACGGTAGACACATACATTCATGGAAGAGCTTGCGCTCAGTCCACTGTGGGCTGTTAGCTATTATAAGCGCCGCTCTGTACAGTGCCGACTTCCAAGTGGATGAGGTATGGATTTGAAGCAAAGTCTTAGCCTGTGCTTTAAAAATTAACAATGGAGAGATCATAAAATACATCAGGCTCCAGAATCGATGAAGGTCTGACATTTCGGGTTTGTCTTCGAGATTTCCGTCCTTTTGATCCCATCTGCCTCTCGGACAAAACCAGGCATCATAAATGACATCCAAGCAAACTATCTGCTCTCGGTGCAAAAGAAAGACAGATGTGCTTTGTGTTTGCCCTGGAAAGCATGTTATGGATGGCATGCATGTTTATTGTAGCTGACTGGCCTCCATGTATTTGAGCTTGGACCTGAAAAACGTCCTCAGGAGACATGCTCTTGGTGTTAGATCAGTTATTTGGATATGTAGATCTCTATGAATCGGGGTGGTAGATATTGTTAAGGCATTGGACTACGGTTTGGTCCAAGATCCCAGGTTCAAATCCCACGATTGCCAAGGTGTCCCTCAACTGCTTACACATATAATGAAATACAAATGTAAGTATCTCTGGATAAGGGCTTCTGCCAAATGCATAAATGTAAATTTGGCATTGTCATACACAATCTTTTAATTAAAAAAAAAAAATGCAGAAGTCTGTAAAGATCATTTGATCTACCTGAATAGACCATTAGTTTTTAGAGTACAGTCGTAAAGTTAAACTACATGCATCTTTCAAGGTAAAAATGAAAAAATGTGTGCACTTTAGGGGACCACCAAAACAGACAGTAAATGTGGAAGGTGATCCCTTTTTAAGATTATATGTTGGAGAAAATTATAACCATGTGAAGCACTTGCATTAGGTGTTCGAGCCTTGAGCTTTGTTACCTCTACAGTCCGTGTGTAATTCTCTTTTTCTCGCTGTGCAGTGGCTGAACAAATACAATTTGCAAATCATCAGGCTAACACAGTTGTGTTGATCTAACTTATTTTCCTTCTGGTAATGCAATTCAATTTACAAAACAAAGATGCTGGTGCCTGAAAATGGAATATGTCACCAGCGTTAGTGATGCACTAAGCTCAGCGTACAGTGCTCTCATAACAGTGTTGATATAAAGCATAAGGGGGGAGAAAACCCTCACATTACTTTTTTTTTTTTTTTTTTTTTTACAGTTTTCTCTAGCCGGTCAACTTTGTGTCATAATATTAGTATAATATTTAATTGAAAAAGGTGAATATGACTCTCTTCATTCCTCGGGGCTGAACGATCCACATGTCTAACACAGGCGCTAATACAGAGTGATTGTTACTTCAGTGGATCACAGGATCACCTGGATTAGTTTAAGAATATGTACATCTATAATGTGCTCTCAAATTACTCTGTAATTTGTGTGTGTGTGTGTGTGTGTGTGTGTGTGTGTGTGTGTGTGTGTGTGTGTGTGTGTGTGTGTGTGTGT